>VZTR01002628.1:110849-121937 GCA_013400775.1 Chaetops frenatus | reverse complement strand
CCCTGCTTCGTTATTTCCCCGTGGTTTGGTTTGTTGGGGGGGGGGGGTGTTGGAGGGTATAAGGGAGTGAGGAGTGGTGGTTGTGGTTTAAGCCTACAAGATCTCATAACCAAGGCTAAAGACAGAGCCCCTAGTTCTCCCAAAAGGAGTGTTACTATTAACTAGTTCTCACATACTTTCAGTGTACCTGCCTGTGTGTGTGTCAGACGGACTATGATTTACCACTAACACCGGGAGCTTCCAAAAATCCACGCAGAAAGAAACTCCTCAGAACTATTTCATTATGGAAAGCTGCTGAAATACTGGACACCCATTTAGAAAACATCTGACACCCAGTGGCATGAAAGTGACTGAATGAGGTGCTTCTGAAAGGGAGACTACTTCTATTTATTTTGAAGGCTGGGTATAGCACATCAAAGCACTGTGTCCCACAGGAGTAGCCCAGCTCTTACCAAGTGAGGTGGACATCAGCCTCACCAAGCCATCACTGACCTGACACATGAGGAAAATCTGTTTTCCTGAAAAGCAGTTCTGGTCACTGCTGACCAGGGAGACCTGATCACAAGCATTTCCCCATGTGGAACATTAACTTGGCTGAAATGGAATACTGCTCACAGAAGGCCTGGTCATTTCCCACACCTCACCAGTCAGTGTCCCTCCAAGAGCAGGAAGGAAGGTCTTATTCTTGAACTTCACCTAAGTAAGTACAGATTTCAAAACATGGTGGAGCATGGCTTGAAAAACAGCATAGAAAATCCACAACCAAAGTTGTAACAACGATGATTTTGACAGACAAGAAAATTTAACATCATATGAAATACTATGCTGCTAACATCAGATTACATAATTATAACAAAGGTAACATTTTTGTGAAGAATTTTAAAATCTGGCATCCTTCCCAAGAAGAAAATTCGAAGACTGCGGGTTGAAAATACAAAGGTATTTCTTTGGAGAACTTTAAGTTGCATAACCAGTTAGAGATTACATTTTTAATGCTCTTTAAAAAAAAAAAAAAACAAACCACAACCTGGAAGAATTTTGTAACAGTGTCTTTCCGTCTAGAACATGTGAGGAACCCTCCCAAATTTCTCCTTCAAGGTCATACCAGAATTAGCTTATTTTCACAAGCCATTACATTTCACTGAAATAGGGTTCAGCTGAAGGTGCTTGTTTCCAACAAGGTGCTTGGGAAACAAGCTGATAACCTTCTTATTAATTTTAAGAAAGCCTCTTGCCATTAGTAGTACTATCTATTTTTTCCTGAAAACAAGACCTTGGATTGCTTCAGAATAAGCAGGGGATATTGTCAATGATTTTGCAGTATTCAGTACCTTTTATTCTGCAAGTGTTCTAAAGCATCTTTACAGCGAAACCAATATACTTTCATAACAACTCTGATTCCGAGATAAAAAGCTCAAGCTTGCCACGTACAGTGCAGAGCAAAGCATATGCTCCATTTCAGAGTAAAACTGACTGAGGCATGAAGCTAATGTAAAGTCAGAAGACACACACCCCCTACACACACCTCCTCCTCTAGCTGCCTGCAGCCTGTTCCAAACCATACAAATCCCTGGCCAAAGCCTCTACAGCTCCCCCCTCTCTCACCCACTTGCTCAGAGCTGGTGCTGGCCACCCTCCAGCAGTGCTCACTAGTGTTCTGCCAGCCTGGAAAACAGGCTGAAGCACCCTAGCCTTGCAGAACAGGCACACAAACGCTGCAGCAACTGGGCAAAGAAAACTTATCCAGGGGGTGACATTTAAGAACTGCCCAGCTCCGATCTGAAACCACCATCACCAAAACTGACTTTGGGAAGCAGACTGCAGTAGCATAAATTACTTCAAGTTCAAAGAAGTCCCAAAGGGAACAGCAGAGGAAAGTACTATCACCAGGGAAACACCAGCTTGGAAAGAAGCACTAAATGCCCAGCACCCCTCATCTCTCCATCGCTGAAGGCTACGATCCATGAACCAGCCTTAAGAGTAACACCTGCAGCTGGCAACTCAGCACAGAAACAAATCTACTCTCACACAAGACTCAGCCACTGTCCCCTGTTCTAAATCAAGCCCTTGCTGAGACACCTCCTCAGTCTGAGCTCCAGAGCAGGGGAGGAGGACATGAAGGCACGTTTCATGCATACCCAAATTCCCCAAAATGCGTACATTACCAGCTGCCCAGAGCTCAGTTCTTCTCAAGCACTTCGAGGCAGGGCTCTGCACACCCAACAGCTCTGAGAGGGGAACAGCAGGCATGCACCTATTCTGCCTTCTTTGTGATGGCTCTCCCTTACCTAGGACCTGTCTGCTACATTTCCACAAATAACTACACAGAGTCAGCAGCAAGGAAAGAGCCCTCTCCCAGCACAGCCCTACTGAGGAAGCTGAGAGAAGAAACAGAAACATGCACGTCAAGGCATTCTAATCACTCGGATTTAAATCTGAAAGTCTGAAAGGAGAAGATAATTGAACACAAAGAGGCTACATTTACAGTTATTGTGCAGCCCCAGCTAGGGGAAGGCTTGCTAGGATAAGTAGCTGTCTCTGTGCACCTGGCTGGCTGGTGGCTTTGGAGGGCCTGCAGTTCTGCTGTCAAGCTCAGCTATTTATGTAAACAGCAGGAACTGGTTCCACCAGAAAAACGAGGTAACTATTCTGCCTTCCCAAAGCAAAGACAGGATACATCACGGGGAATCTCTGTGTGCTGAAAGAGTCACAAAATATTGGGAATATCCATACAGAAAAATATTCACTGGCAATTTATTTCCATCAGAAAACAAGTAAGAGGATTCAAAGTGATCTCAGAAAGGCCTTACCAGAGCTGGGGTACCAGTGTGACTCAGGTCTCAAAAATAGCATTAGCATAAACCGTTTTAAGTGCATTTCCTGTTTATAAGATAACACCATCTGCAGCTGATTGAACACCTGAGTGTGGACATTTGCAATTAGCAATAAGGCTGATTATTGCAGTTTCAAATATAATTATTTATATAACTGCCACCAAGCACCTCTGAGTTTGGATGAAACAAACACTTAGATTTTAAATATGAAAATTAAGCAAGAAGTTCAAGAGCTTTGGACACTTCCATGGACAAACATCTTCCTCAGTCCTGAATTAGAAGTTAAGGTGCTTTTAGCTTTTAAGAGCCAAGATATCCCAATCTCAGATTTACTCAGCACCCTCATCAACACCTCCCTAGCTGGGAATAACATATTTGAACCTGGTAGTAAAACTGTGACTATAATGCCCCTGGCCAGAGACCAGGTCTCATGCTGCCTCCCTGGAACAGTAGCACAAGCCAAATTCACAAGGCTCTTAACTGCCCAGCTCCTGCTTATTTTAAGGAAAAGTTGTGGAGCTGTATCTACTTTCTTGACTTCATAAATGCAGCATTCAAGCATTCTTTTTGTTCTATTTTAGTAGTTTTGTCTACAGCACGAAGATTTAACAACAAGGAAAAAAGTAAATCAAAATATAATAACAAAGTCCTGTGATTCATCAACTTCTAAAACAAACTTAACACAAATAAATCAAGTGTGTTTGGATGAACTCTGCACTTACTATCTTAACATTGCACTTGAAGTGAGTTTGTCACCCCCCAGCACAAAGTTACCCTTTAGCTCAAATCAGTTTGTCTGCTCTCCAGTCTAATTTCGAGTTCTGTAACTATGTTGTCCAGGTTTCAACAGCCATAAGTATACCAAGTATTATGATGCAATGGCAATTAAAAGCTCAATCAAGATTATTTCCTTTTGGATAACAAAATACATTCCTTTCTGAACAGCAGTTTCATCTGACTCACATTTGTTTTTATAGCACGTGTGTGAAACAAGTAGCCAATGTTATTAGTTAAGAACATTTGGTTTTTCACCTGATCTTTCACTGCAGACTGCCCAGGTAAAACAAAAAAAAAAATCAAAATGCCTGTGTTTAGATTTGTTTGATCCATTTAATAAACAGAGGGAAAATCCAGATGTTTTCAGAGTGAGGAAAAACATCTTATACAATACAGAAACCACAAGACATAACTTCTCAGCTCATCTTCCTCACGTGCAACAAAGTCCCACTGAGATTATTCAACAACAAAGTAGCCAAATACAGAAGCAAAAGAACAGCACACCTCAGTTGGACATTTCCCTGCTTACTCTGCCAGTAAAATCTGTCTCTCTGTAACAGCATCTCTGATCTGTATTTAAGTTTAGTAACAGTGCCCAAACAAGGATCAAAAAACAACATCATGAAGGAAAAGATCACCATGGTAGTAATTCCCCTTGGTGTCATCTAGTTTTCAGCAACCCATAAAAGGATACATTAATACTTTTGATCACGACTACAGTGAAAACCTGAAGGAGCATATTAAACCACAACACTACATAGCTAATAGTGCAGGAATGACTGTGGCAAATTACATAAACTACTTTGCTATAAATTACTCTGGTCATCTCATTATGGCTGCCAGTAGCCCTGCTGCACTTTAAATTCCATGGAAAGTGGCACTCACCAAGCAATTGCCCCAAAACTACTTCCTCTGGCTGCTGCTAATAATTTAATATACCACAAAACAATCATAACCTGCACAGTTTTATCTACCTGTCTTCTTTCCCTTTTCTCTTTATATACAACTGGTTCACCCATAACAGACCTGAAAACAACAGTGCTACACCACTACCTATTTGAAGAAATACAAGCTGTAAATAAACCACAAAGGCAAAAAAAAAAAAAAAATGTAAAGAAACTTATTCCCATCCCCTGGAGTTGACTTCTGAAGTTCTCATTCTGCAACTCAGGGACCCCCCTTTCATTAAAAGGACATCACTGTTCCAACATCATGCAGATTTCCTGAATCATGTTGCACTTCTAATGGTTTTGCTCCCAGTGACTTGACAAAAAAAGAAAATCACACAAATCTGAAGTATTTTCTTTCTGACCTATGAAACTTAATCTTCAGGTTCTAGACTAGTTTACATGTGTATAGTAATAATTCATATTATATAGAACTACCTATGGCTGCAGCTAGCAAAATTTTATTTTGACAAGGGACCACTGTCAGTCTTTGTTCAGAACTGGCTGAAACTTTACGACAACCAAATCTATCTCAGTCTGGAGCTGCATCAACAGCAATAAGACATTCCCACCATGAAAAGAAGAGACAAAAACTCCTTTAGCCTAATCACCTATGTTCAAGGGTTGGTTAGAACTGCAGTTTGTCTTTTCCTACCAAGTTAATACACTCCTGCTGTGTAATCAGTACTATCACAGGGCTGAAAAAAGGCACCAGTTTCTGGAGATTCCAGGTAGGTAAACAAACAATATCCCAGTGCTACAACTGCAGTGAAAGCTATTTGTACTAAAGTTAGGACATTTTAAAAAAACCTAACAAAACAAACAAAAGCCCAACCAACAAAACACCTAAATGCAGCATTAATGTGCTTAAAGGCTTTTATTCTCTTTGTAGACCTATAGCAATTAATTTAACCAATTCTCATCCTCCTTAGCAGACTGCTTCATACGAACAAATAAAAAGCAGGCTAAAAATCCTCCTCCAGTGTCAAGAGAATTGATGGATCTCCTTCACATCCCAAACATTTGGAGGCACAGATAAGAAGCAGCAACATACCAAGTATGTAACGTTAGAGAGAGAGCTACTGTCACAAGGCCTTAAATATCAGCCCCCAAAACAATTACCACTTCAACCAACCCAGTAAGCCATTCCAAGAGTGGTGTGAGTCTTCAGAGAAAGGTGGAAGAAAGATTCAAACAATTATAGATACTAGAAAGATTTCATTAAACCCTACCAGTCTTGGGCCCCGAAGTGCCTCAGTAAGTTATCTTCCAAACTGTGATACATATCTCCTGTGCAGGTTTGAGTCATATATGCTTTCTGTACTCTTGCTATACATATTGTCACGTACTCCCAGACTAGTTCTTTCTTGTAGAAACCAAATCCATGTGAGTAAAAATTCAAAACACTTTCTCAATCTTGTGCAACCTCATTTGCTCTTATATTATGAAAATTAAAAGGCTTATTTTCACTTTTAACTACATCAATTATTTGCTTCTATTTCCAGACTCCTTCACACCAACCAACTCTTTAAACTGGCATTACACTCCTATCAATTGCCTTTTTGAAGCCTCTTTTCTTTTTTCCAACACCTCCTTGACACCTCACATTTCCAAATTCTTAAAGAAGCCAGATACAAGCAATTTTGTGAGATGCTCATTTGATTTCCACTCTTTCCACCCACCTTTTCATTCCAAGAGAAGGACTTACTTTTTTGGGTTTTTTTCTTCCATGGGCATTCTTCTTATTATAGACCTACATGAACTTCCTTTGACTGTTCATTAACATAAACTAAAGTCCCCAGACATGACACTCTCACTTTTGATGCAAGGATCCTTTTCATTAGCTTCCTCATTCACCTTTACCTTCTTCACCATGGTAGGAAAATACTTAAGGCTTTCACAAGTTTCTTCTTCCAAGGATATTAAACTGAACCATATTTCAGTATGAAGGACATAAAAAAGGATAAAAAGGTGAATTCAGAATCCTGAGATAGGGCTTCCAGATATAATGTAATTTCCTGTCATCTTTGACTTTCATAATCTATCTGCAGTTGCCAAAACTAGGACTATTTAATCAAATGGAGATAAAAGTTTTACAGTTTCCAGTAAAGAGGGAAAGCCCCTAGATTAAGCTTGTAAGCAACCTTTTTTTCTTCTTCCAGTGAGGTTATAGAAGTCCAGGTTTGTCCACTTCCAGGTGGGGGGGGGGGGGAAATATCCTATGACACACCATCAACCTTACAAACAGCAGTTAGTAACATCATCAGTTTAAGAACTGCTTACAGTAACAGAGAAAACTAATTATTTCTCTAATTTTTTCAATAAAGATAACCAAAGTAGTATTTTTTTTAAGAGATAAGAAAAATTCCACATAGTAGGATACTCTTCTTCCCTCCCTGATAAATATGCAGCTACCCTTCCTTCTCCCCACTCACCATAGCCAGGAGAGAGATTGTATCCCAGAAGCTGCCAACCTCAGCCTGCTGCTAATTACATGTGCTCACAGCACCTATTGAGCATTCATGATACCTGGCCTGACTTCTAGAGGCATGGCACAACTGCCTACTCCCACTCAATCCATGAGAAATTGCTAACATCCACATCTGGTTTCTATCATCAGCAAAACAAGACTACATCATCCTCAGAAGAAATGAACCCTTGGAGAAAACCTAAGTTGTTGGAAACATGCAGCCTCTGCAAGCAAATAATCCAGGCAACAAAGCTGATCCCTGAATACTACCACAGGCTACTCCTGCTGTTGTAGCAATTCCTCCATTCTACTGACTCAGGAATGGGAACCAGCATAACAAGTCCCCACCTGCCACAGGACACTACGATCAACTTTGTCAAATGTCAGTGACACATGCTTCACACACTGCAACAAGCTGCCTTCCATGCTATCACCTACACGTTTGCTATGACTCAGAATTTAGGGAGTTTTAACGATTTGTTTTCAATAGTCAGCAGCTGATCATCAACCATGCAAGTTATTGAAACATTTTCTGCCAAGAAGAGCAAGGAGAAATGCCTGTGACATAACATTTTAAATAGAAGATCTTAATTTTTGCATTGGATTTGTGACTTCCTGGTTCTTGCTGCTTTACAGTTCAGTTGCCTTGAGGCTGAGAAAATAAGCACCATGGCTTCCTCCAACCAGACTGGTACAGGCTTTTAAAACTAATCAGTGACAGACGGTAAGGCTACAACATTTCCAGCCACAGCATTATCTTTCAAGAGGGAAGTATTTACACAATTACTTTGTTTTAACTGCAAGGTCATATTTGCAGAACCAGATAAACACCAACATCAAACAAATTCTAAGGTCTTGAAGTATAAATCAGACAGAAGGTAATAGTTTAATCGTACTGGAAAACACCTCCCACAGCAGCTGCCACTGCACAGAAGAATCCCACTCCCCTGAAGCTACAGGCACACATTACTACAGGAAGCAGTGGCACTGTGAGGACACACAATACCCTGCAGGCTCAAAGCTCTGTTCAAAGAAACTTCAAGCCTTCAGCATGTGTCTCAAACCTTAGAGTGGAGAGCCAATAGCACAGGTACATTCTCCATATAGAAAACTTCAATGACTTTATTTTCAGTGGCCAAGCCTATCAAGGAAACATTGACTTGTTAACTGCAGGTCCAACAACCGGACACTGAGACCTGCACAGGTTTATTCCTCGCACAAAATGCCACCTGCATTAGTGGCTGTATACAAACCATCAAGTTTTAGTTTACACAATCTAATTTGCCATCTAGCAAGAGTAAGAGCGTAGCTGGCAGTGACAACATCTGCACAGCGTGACTTCCTATCAACTCAAGCTCAGAGACACAGCTGGGTACAGGCAGGACAGCCCTGGACCATGCTTGTCTCTGTAGGGATAGTGAAGAAAATACTGAACACTCCAAGAACTCATTCTAGCTAGACAAGTCTGTGACCTGCTGGGATTTTATTAGGCCTGTCCCATTTCCAGTGGCTCCAGATTACTACTGCTCAGTTTAAGAGTACACATGCAGTTGGAGGGGATTTATCCTATGGCCTGAGATGCAAAAACAGATGTCCTGACCATTAGGACATCTACTTGTGACCAGAAGGGATGAAAACAGACAAGCTAGATTTATAAATAAGGAGTTGGGAAATCTGATCCCTGCCCCCCGTTCCACCAGAGCTCTGCCACTGACTCCTTCTGGCCTTTGCAGGTTACTTAATCTTTCACCTGCTAAGCACAATGAACATGCTGACAACCTCATCAGGACAGGAACACAGCAGTCCAGATGATGTTCCTAGGAGCTGAAGCACACAGATGTAGCAAGGACACCTGATATAGAACCTGAGTCAGATTCCCTTCCTCACAGCTCTGGCACTCTAAAGTCTCCCACAAGATCAGCTGTTACCCTGCCTGTGGCTCCATGCACACGTGGTCTCCTTCCTTATCAAACAATAGCAGTCCACTCACCAAACTAACAGCAAAACACACACTCCAAGGCTACACACATACACTCACCTTCTCCCAAGGCATTTAAAAAAAAAAAATCTGCCAAAAGAAAAGTACTGAAACCAGCACTTACTATTACATGCTCTGCTTTCAGTCAGGCATTTCCCTGGAAAGGAACAAAATTAAACTCCTCCTTTTCTGTCTTTCTTATTCACAAATCCCATTTTTACAGAAAACAAAGGAAGTTTATTTACTCTTTTGGAAAACAAATGTGTTCACTTGACAAAATTGAACACTAAGAATGCAATTCAGAACCACCAACACAAATCAAAATTCAACCCTTATGCTTAAAAAGCATCAGAGCATCAAAAATGTCCTTCTGTAGGCACTGGATGGGTTCATGCCAGGAACTGGGAGACAGGACTGGGCACAGAAGCCAGAAGTTCTGTCACTAACTTGATCCATGACATCAGATAAACAACTTCAGCCCCTCTCAGTTTCACCTTACACTTTAGTAAGCCGGTAATGATAAAATTACCTGCCTCACGACATGGGTGGAGAATACTTTACTAATTCATGACTACAAAGCAACTTGAGAACTGTGGACATAAAGCTTATACATATCCACATATATGTAAACTAAAATAGACATGTATTATATTTATAAATTGAAACCAAGTCAGAAAAGAGAAAAAACACATTACCCAAAAGCTCCAGTCAGCACTCCAGCTATACTGAGCAGGACCCTGCATTTTCTCTGTGCATGAACTAAGAGTGTCCTCTGAATCAGCAAGTAGCTGGTTAATAAGACCATGATCCACTTCATGAACTTCCTGTGAACAAAGAAGTAAGGTATGTAATTCAGCAGTGGTAGAGAAAGGTGAAACAAGATGGTTAGTCCATTTAGTAGCTGTATATTAAATGAAGCCTGACATGGTAGTTTCACCAAGGTGAGTGGCATGGAAACACTGACAGCTTTTTCATTAGTTTTACTTTTTCCCCCCAAGACTATACTATATTTAATTATTTTTTGCATTTTTTATTAAAGTATTTTATTTCCACTGCAGCCACTCAATTTGGACGTTGAAGGTGCAGAGACACTTAGAACTGGAATCAACATGAGACATGTTTGACAGTGCCTAACATGCAGCACGTCTCAGAAACCTGTCAGACCTTTCAGAAGTTGAGAAATGTCTTAGAGGTGTAGCATTTTTACCAGGGGACTAACATGTATTATTATAATACTGAGAGATCAAACGATTATACTTACTTTTAGTTACACTATAAATTGTATACAGATACAAGCCAAACACTTCAGAGGCAAATAATTTTACTCGTATCACTTACTATAAAGATAATAAGCAAAACTGTTTTCTAGTTCTGTAGCACTCACTCCCCCTTGTTATCAGTATTCTTCGCTTTAGAAGTCAGTTTTACTTTATGACGGGAGACTGAGCCACAGAAAGTCACTTGGGACATCCCACCCAGCAAACGGTACAAAACCAGCCCAGGCCCTAACCAGTAACCCCGCCTGTACTACCGGACCCGCCGGGATGAGGCAACGCTGGGTTTCGACTCCAAACCCACTCAGAACCGAGACGGTGTTGGGCCATCCCCGGCCGGCCGGGGCTGCGCACCCCCGCGGCCCGGGCTGGGGAGGGGCTGCGGAGGGGACAGCCGGGCGAGGCAAAGGCACAGACACTCCGAGCTACCTGGTGTGAGAGCACAGCTGCCCCCGGGGCGCCTTTCCACTCAAACACCCGCATTCGCTGCAACCTCCACCAGTTGCTCCGCGCCCGCTCCTGCCCCACCATACCGCCGGGGTTCAGCGGCCGCCCGGCAACCCCGCAGCCGCCTCCCCACTGGGTCTCCCGGGAGCCCAGACCCTCCCCTCCTTGGGGAGCCCCGAGGGCCACCCTGCCCCCGGCCCCGCCTCGCCCCAAAAACTTTCGGGGCGGTGGGTGGGGACGGCGGAGCTTCCCAGCGCTGCCCGCGGGGCCGCGCCGCCGCCGCCCGTCCGAGGCCCGCCCGTGCGGCTCCCCGGAAAGGCAGCGGGGCTGCCACCCCCCGCACCTACCTGCGCGGCCGGCC
>VZTR01002628.1:16048-110777 GCA_013400775.1 Chaetops frenatus | reverse complement strand
CCCCTCCTCGTCCGGCCGCGGCAGCCCCTCCGCGATTTCCTCAAGGGTTAACTGGGAAGCCTCCGCGCCAGTGGAAAGTTTGAGGGCCGTAGTAGGAAAAAACTCCCTGCTGCGGGGCGGGGGGGAAGGGGGGGGCCGGTGTTCGCTGCCTCCTGCCCGAGGGAGAGCCCCGCGCTCGCCGCCCTCCGTGAGCGCAGCCGGTTAAACAGCAGCAAAACGGCTCCCAAATCCTGAATTCCTGGGATTCAACAGAAAACACTGCCGAAAGGCCGCTCCGGGGGGGACTTCTAGGGGGAGAGGGTGGGGCCGGCTGCGGGCCGAGCGGAGAATGAGGTGACATAAAGGAAGTCGGTGAGGGGGGTCTCAGCCCAGGAAACCCTGGGTCTCGTTTTTGAAGCTGCTGAGCAGCGCCGAGTGGTTTCTGCCCCAAGCTCTGAGCACCCGGGGTGCTCCTCAAAATCAAGGGACCCAACCGGAGCGATGATGGCTCACAGATTTGTGCTCTCAGGCCACCTCACAGGAAAAAGAAGAGCCCTATCAGGTGGAAAGAAATCACATTGCTGGGTAGTGGATGGATGGATGAGTAAAGGAGACTGTTGCGACACCACTGCTTCCTCCTGTTGTCCCCTTTCTCTCTACCTCTTCCCCAGAAAGTGTGTGGAGGCTCGCCCTGAAGGGACATCTCAGGGCCCTGTGATACCTGCTCACTGCTACATTAGCAAAGGTGGCCAAAGTCCCCACGGGGGACACCCCCTCCCAGTTGTTGGCCCAGACAAGACAGCATTAAGGCAAGCAACTGCAAGTCTCCAAATTTTACAAGAGAGTGTAACAAAGAATGTGTGTTCTGTTTCATTTTTGTTCCTTGCTTTCTTGATTTGCACCTGAAACTTGAATTTTGAGGGCTTTTTTCAACAGCATTCAGGGTACCAGTTTATTTTTCTTTTTGTCCAAAATCTGATTCATATTGGGTTGTCTGAGTGGGAGAAGCTTTCATGTTCAACTACTGGCAGCCAGCAATGCTAACCAACGCCCTTTGTATTCCCTCAGTTGAAAGCTGGCTGACCTGGCACTTCGGCTCAGGCATGACCTACTTAATGGAGGATTCACAAGAGAATTGCTAATTCAGGGTGAAATGAACATAAATAGCATTTGCAGGAGCAGTAGTGGTATGTCCGTCACAACACACTTGAAGGGGTTTTTTGAAGCACACCAAGTACTTGGGTCTAAATCAGACAGTGTTTGGATTGCCTTTGGTTCAGATCCATCTTCACACGCTGACTCCTGTGACACACAGTCATCATCAGCACTCAGTAACTCAGTCCCAAATCCTCTTGATCTGCCAGGTGCTTTTGACTCTACTCGTTATTTCCTCCTCAAACTCTTCATTGTTTTTAACTCCTCTAACTTTTTCCTTTCATGGATATTTTGGCTTTGCTCACTAACACTTTGGCAGTACAAACAAACTTCCATCTTCCTTCTGAAGTGCTCTCTTGCTCTGCACTTGGCCCCAGTTCCCTTCCTAATATGATTCCTGCCTGGTAATCACAGGTCTTCCCACTCTCCCAAGCCATTTCAGAGAAGTGTTTGCCTCCAACGTTCCTTTCAAGCATACTCCCTCTAGCCTATCCTGCTCTTGCTGATTCCAGTGCTTTGGGATCTGCACACCATAGCCAGAGTGACAACTGGTGACTCCAGGAATGGGAACGGGCCGTTCTTCTTGACATTATTTGGTCAGCCAAGTTCTGCGAATCAATTGTGGGTCCCTTTTGCTTTTAAATGCAAAGAAAAGCAGAAATACTCATGCCTCTCCCGGCTGCATTGTGCTTTAAGAGTTACGGAATTGAGTCTTTACTGGATACTCAAGCACAATTCCATTACCTAGAGAGTTTTAAAGATATGCAAGATCATTAGATAAGGTGTGCCATAATCCCTAATGCTGTAGTTGAGGGAAGACATCGAAATAGTGACAGTAACCCATGCTTGTTGCAGGGGCAGCACGGCTGCGGAGGATGGGTGGTACAGGTGGGGCTTGGAGCTGCTGTAGCTCCTCTCACAAAGTCGAGCTCTGTGTGGGCCTTGTATAAACACAGACTAATTCAGAGCACACCTGCTGGTTTTGCAGATAGGCCACCCTCTCCAGCAATTTTCCCCTCCACCCAAGTCGCATAGACAAGCTTTAGTTAAACATAGTTTAAGTAGTCAACTTTTGATGAAAAAGGATTTGTTCTGCACTGAAAAAAATATGTTGGTGAAATATTGGTTTACAGTTTATCTGTAAACACTGTGTGCATATAGCCACAAAGATACTGAGATCCTGAAGGTCCTTTTGTGGTGCATTAGGGTGATATTGTGGTGCATTAGAGTCTGGCTGTTCAGAAAATTAAGCCAATGCTCTTTGTGTTCTCACCATCACTTGGGAGGGGTTCAGCAGAAGAGAGGTCTCCTTTGGAGTATCTGGATATTCTGTAGTCGGCCCAAAGTTGTGGTTTATACAAGCCTAAAGTGAAAAACAATGTATTATCTTCCCTCAGCTCTCAGAGCATTTTCGACATGTTCTGAGAGAGAGATCAGAACAGCCCCCGGGGAAGTCATTGTTGTCACTTCAAACGTGGCGCTCATCCAGGGAGCAGGCACAGCACTGTGAGCTTAAAGCTGTGGTAACTTTAGTAAGTGTGACATTCACTGGGCAGAATGTGAGGTCCTGTTGCTATAATACATACACACTTTTTACCCATACTACCAAAGGGAGAGATGGTGATGCCATTTACTTCAGCAACCATGAGCCAGCACGCTGGGAAACTCTATAGATCTGCAGTGTCTTCATTCATCTTCTTCTTGGTGGTGGGTGAGTACTAAACCACCTTCCTTAATTAGAAGAAATATAGTTTGTTCTTGGAGCTTGACAAGAGAAGTTCTCTCTTTTTTCTTTTTTTTTTCCAAAATGTAGCTTTCAACTGAGGGCTTCCTCAAGGTTCAGGGAAATTGTATGTAGTGTCATGCATTGCATTAAAACATACTTTCCTCTTTAGATATGTTCCTGTTTATCTAATGTAAATGTTCAGGAAGAGTGTATTTGCCTGTCTTTCCCCAGATGTGTGTCATCATTGCTAGAAGCCTAATTTCTATTTTGTTTCTCTGATATATTTGCAACCAGTTACTGTCACAAGGTAGTTATTCATATCCATTTGTGAAAGCCAACCTCAGCCCAGGGCAAAAGTCATATAAATTGAGAGCAGCAATGTGCAGTCATTGATCACTTAATCATAGATGTCTGGGAGCTGGATACAGCTTGTAAAGCACCTTCATGGCACCAGCATGGTACGAGTGTGAAGCTGAGGTCTAAAGCAAACAAAACCATCTGAAAGACAGTAATTTCATCAGGAGAGGATTTTTTGCAGGTTGGAAATCGAGCTCTACTTGTTCTAAACCTCTCCTGCAGCTACTGAGTGTGAATAAGGGAGAGGAGGCTAAACTGGAATGGTAGAATTCTGCACTGACCTCCACACACCATTTTGGTTCCCCCGTGCTGGTGGCAGCTGGCAGAAGAAGCTTGCAGTGCTGCCCAGATTTACTCCAGGCTCCAAAGACTTAAGTGAGGCTCCAGGACAGGAAGAGAGTGCAGTTATATGTTATTGTTTCCCTTTGTCACCCCACTTCCTTCAGCCTGCCTTGTGTATTTCTCACTTACAGGTCTGAAAGGGCCTTACATGGGAAAGTATCAACCTGCAGATTACGTAAAGGGGAGGCTGAGGGCTTTAGTAGGTGCCCTATTAGCCCTGCCAAATGTGCAGCACATTGCCACATTACAGGGAGTCCCAGAGAGCTTTCTCCCCTCGTGGCTGAAAACTGGACGTGAACTAACGACTTTATATGACAATGACCTATTAGATCATCTAATCGTTTGTCCAGGTCTAGACAAGATCATCCATGCTGTATTTCTCTGTACCCTGTCTAGGCCAAGTTCTTTCACCACAAAGCCTTGCGTTCCTCCCATCGGGCTTGAGCCCCACACCCCGCATGACAAGGGACCCACACATCACTCTGCTAATGAAGCGATTGACTTACAAAGAGCTTTGAAGCAGAGTCAGCAAAGCATTTGGCATGGTATGCTCCCAGATGCCAAAACGATAAGGGCATTGTGTAATTGAATACCAGTGAACTAATATGTTCCAGTTTTGCAGCCTTAAAAAAGAAAAAGAAAGAAAAGAAAGGGAAAAAAATAGAGGTTGTGCTATGACTTTCTCAGTGAAACCCCCAAAGAGAGCTGGGACAATAGGATACACACCCTACTCCTCTCCTGTTTTGATTTTCCTAATTAAGTTACATGATTTGTATTGAATCAAGGATGTGAAATAAAACAGATGACAAAGTCGGTTATTTAGTGATAGGAGATACGTATAAAACTCATGATGAACAGAGGCAACATCAAAGTACATTGTTCCTATTCAGTTACATTCTCTATGCCACTGTCTGTGTAAAACGTATACCTGTTGCATCATTAAAAAAAAATAAAAATTACAGTTGTGTTACAAGGGTGCATATGGCAAGGCTGGAATACTTGTAGCAGAGAACAAATTTTGTGGCCATTCCTTGAAAACAAGGTGGTAGTAGTAGCACACATCAGCTAAAGCAGCAGAGAAAATGATTAATAAAGTGAGATTTTAAAAGAGCACTCATTATGAAACTGCTCAAATTCACTCTGATAAATAACCAAATAGATCACTTCAGAACATTTGATGCACAAAAACTGTATTACGTCAAGCTTTGTCAGGTATTTCAATTATACTTTGTATTTCCTCAAAGTATCTTGTCAAGATACTTCAACTTTTATGACTGCTGCCTCAATACACGTATCTAACTGGACAGGGAAGATCTGGACCTCAGATTTCCCCACGAAGCTCCAGCGGGCTCCTTGGTAAGGTTACATATGAACTGACAGATAATATCTCACCCAGTACCTTCAATAAGAACTACTAGTTTTAGGGGACCGGATTCAAAACTGTATTTGGGTACGTATTTCTCAGGCATCCAATTTCTGTGGATAGGTGTTTCAGTTCTAAGGTCAAAATTTTCACCTTGAGGTTAAAGCACAGAGCACCAAACAGCTCGTAAGGTTTTTCACGTGCTCTGTTGTTGCCTAGTTTCATAGCCAGTTTATAGTTCCTGTCTTTTTGCATCCATGAGTTATCTCTTGTCTCATATTTAAACTGCAAACTCCATACCCCAGCCTTTTGTAAGATGCCCAGAACAGCACGGCCCTACTGGCTGAAAGAAATCCTCTACTCCCATATGAGTCATAAATAATAATGACTGTGAATACAACTGTGATTTTTGTTTACAAGCATGCCTGGAGGAGCCATTCAAGTAAATCTCAAACTGATCATAAAGGGGTTTGCCTTTCCATTGCCTCGAGACATTTGTCCCTGAGCAGAGAGTATCTATTATCATTGCGAGGGTTTACCAGACCCACACAATAGCGTTTCACACTCTGTGGATGGCAATGAAAGACTCAGGACAATGGGAAATCACGACCTTCACTCTGGAATGGTCTGCAGTCCTTGAGAGGACACCAACTAGCTCCAAGGGAGACTATTGCACTTGAAGGAAATAAAACAACAGAAGAGTCTTTTCCAAAAATTGGCCTGAACTCTTTCTTGGCAAAAGCTTATTTTTAGGTTTGCTTTTCCCTCTTTTTGAGACAGCAACTATTCCTCTCATTTTCTGTGTCCAGGCTTGTTTCCAGAAATGAGATCCACTCTCTACTATTCTTAGCTCCAGGATATGATACTGTGATTAGCATCTTAGTATGAAAAGGCAGGTTGAAATACCTACTATAGACATGTTCATGTTTTTCTAAAAAAAGTTTGCAGGAAATGGTGCCTTCAAAAAAAATAGCTGTCACCCTCAGCTTCAGTACGTGCACAAGGCTGATGTTCTGTCCCCCAGACTGCTGATAGGATCTGCTAGGGGTTCAGTCTCTGGTAATGGAGATTCTTCCCATGATTTCAAGATTTCCTGTCCTGTAACCGAAAGGGCATGCCAAAAATTCTAAGAATCACATTATGTTTTGGGATGCAGGCAGTTGCATTAGATGCACACCTACTCACTGTACTTGCCAAACTAGAACTGCCAGTGTATAGCTGTACATGCATTTTTTGCTTTGCCTCAAAAGCAGTTGAGGCAGAAACATCAGACCCTGAGACTTTTTGGGGTGGGAAGAAAGAGGTTAATGTTGCAGATGGAAATGTGCCTGACTGGACTCTGAATTTCACCCAAAGCCATTAGACAATAGCATTGATCTTCCTTCCTCTACTATGGCAGTAGAAAGAAACTGATATTCAGGAAAAGACCTGTCTGTACACAAGAACGTAATGTAAGCAGGAACTGGGAAGAAAATCCCCATCATCATAACAGTGACTGCCCTCAAGTCCTAATTCCGGGAGCCATTCTTTGGGCCTGTTAGAGGTCAGGAGCAGCAGGGACATTTATCATCCTATCACCCTCAGCTGTCCTCTTCTCTCTCTTCCCTGGTACAGATGTAGGAGTTGCTGGTGGAAGTGCAAACAAGGAGCATGCAGCAGCTGTAACTCATGTAACAGCACAACCTTTGTTGTTGACTCCTGAGCCATGGAACCTTTTGGTGACTCAAACACCTGCCAAGGAGAAAGCCAAAGAGGGTGAAACTGTGGTCTTGAACTGTCGTCTTAACAGTCCGCAGCATCCCTCCCTGGCTGGCCTGATGGTGAAGTGGTACAAAGAAGATGAAAAGGGGCAGATGGACCTGCTAGAAAAGAATGTGACCATCTTGCCAAATAACTCCAGGATCTTCATGAGTGGAGACTTGTCCCAAGGGGATGTTTCTCTGATTATCCTCAATGTGACAACCAGTGACCACGGAATTTATTTCTGTGAGGTTACACTTCCAGATGGGAAGGTGGTGACAGGAGATGGCACAAAGCTCAGAATCAGGAGGGCTCTGGGTAATACTTGGAGTTATTTCCTTTGTTTCTCTTTGTTTTTCTTCTAAAGCTGGTCTGCACACTTGCAGAAATAGGGAACTTGGCCTGTTTTGCCTGTGGGATTAAGGCCTTGGTGTCATGGAGTGTAATTGCTCTATAACACTTCTCATTATTTTTGTAAGGCCAGCTAAAATGCATTAGCTTGTCCCTATAAACAATCACAGATATTATTAGAAGAAGCATTTACACCACAAAAAAAAAAAGGAATCATGTTATCCATAAAAATAATACAAAGAATGAAACAGTCAGACAAGTTCCCCTTGTACTCACAGCTCTGGCAGAATCCCCACGAGTGACAGGTGACAAAGTACCATCTCAAGGAAGAGCTCTAGACCTCTTTTTTTATGTTACTTCTCTCCAACCCACTAACTTGCATAGTCATTCCTTAACTCTGAATGACATAAGTAATCCCACAATAATCACAAGGATCATATATAATATGATCATTATGTAATTTCTGATTCACTTCATTCACATTAAAATGAAAGTAGCATTAAAAGTGCCATGCTATGTTTTCTTAGTCTCACAGATAGACACTAGGCATATTAACTAAAGATCTAACTTGCTATATCTATATCAGCTGGAAATGTCAAACTTTCCTTTTATGTAGGCTAAGCAGATTCCAGTCCCAAAAAGCCAACACATTAGAAGCCAACACATTGTTATCTTATTATCTAATTAACAAAAAATACCTCCTTCTGTTTCAAGAGTAAATTATGCAAATGCCATTTTCCTATTTTTCATTACCAAACCTTCTATCTGACCAAGATTCACTAAGCCTTTGGCCTTTTTGAGCCTGAGTTACTAACTTTTATAAAACTACTGAGTTTAAACTGTAACACGAAGGTGAGCAAACTGTGCCCCTCTGCAAGGGCTTGGTCATGTGTCTAATGAGGTCTCCTGTTGGCTTGATCTCATACTCTCAGTAGCACAGGTTACTCTTGAAATGTCTGCACTCTGGCCAGCATAATTGCCTTTCTGTGTTCCTGAGATGATGAAATGTATAATTTCAGCACTATGGCATCTCTGCCATGCAACAGTCCCAAGAGCAACCAGTCAAAGAAAGGACTTCAGTGGAGTTCTGTCTGCTCTCTGGTGCTGTCTCCCTTGGAAGTAGACAGGGAGATAGACAGCTTTCTCAAAGTTGTCAGAGTAAATTTTTTTTTCCTTTTGAAAATAGAGCATACAGGCCTGAGCCCCATTAATTCAAGCAGCAGCTTCTTTTGCCATCCTGTAGTGTCTAGCTGTTGAGGGAGATTTCTGTGATGATGGGGCTGTCCTGTCTCTAAAGCCCCAGACAGGATAGCAGCTTAGGAATGCTGCTTAGGAATTCCTACATAGGAATGAAAAAATCTGCAGCTCTGTAGTGCAAGACATTTTCCCGTGTAGAAGGGATTTCATGTCAGACAAGACATCAGCATAATCATAGTAAGCAGCTCCCTCTGCAGCCATTGCAGAAAAGATGCTGGCTGTATTTCCTATACTTGTCTGGAAAACATCTTTTATGTCACTCACTCTGCCTTCCTTTCTCCCCCAGGATTGTTTGGTATAGAAGAATCCGTTGGAACAATCATTGGTGTTGTGGCAGCTGGCATTGGAGGCATAGTGGTTCTGATCATTGTTTTAACCCCGCAGCTGAGGAAGTGCATCCTCTGCATGAGACAAGAGTCTAGCCAAAGGTACCTGTTTTAAGTGAAAGAGGAATTAGACATTTACTTACCTCTGGGCAGACATGGGATCTGGTTCAGGAAATAAGCAGTGAGAATGAAACCCTAACAGAGCTGGTTCTATGCTCCATCACTTTCTCAAACAGTTTTTTGTTTATGTTGGGTAGAGCTTCACCAATGGGCCTAATGAGTTACCTATAAAGAAAGTAACAGTATCTTCTTTTACAGCCACTTTCGACTAACAGTTTTTCAATGGGATGCTGCAGTTTCTTTTAACTAAGACCAAAGACTCATTCAATTCTTTTATGTTTATGCTGAAGGGTGGTTCTTCCTCCTGCCAAGTTCATGCTTACATCTATATTCTTGCAATGCTTATATACAGAAAGCCTATGATGGCTGAGGTATGTGAGGTGTGCTTTCTAAAGCCCTATGTAAAGATCCCTGTTCTGCTAGATCAGCTGATAATGTTGGGAAAACCAGACGTTTTCACCACACATGAGCCAAAGAAACGCCCAAATAAGAGGCTGGTGTACCCAAAAGCTTGCCTGCTTTTTTCTGTTGTCAGCTAGTCTAATTTGAGGAGACTGACACTGCATTTTGAAACAAGTTTCGTTCCCATTTTGAGCAACCCAAGACGTGGTATGTGTTTCAGAGCGAGCTCAGCTGACTTTTTGCATTCGGTGAGGAGACGTATGATTTGCACCTCTTCTCCCGGCGCCCAAAAATCTCGCTCGGCCTGATGAAAAATATCCCCTCCCAGAAGGGCTGGAGGAAGAGCTGCTCTTGCCATTCACTGGAGCGCTGCCGCCACCTGATGGACAGCGTGGCAGGGACAGGGACACGCCGGGAGCTCTGCCTCTCTCACCGGGGAGGATCTTCCAGCCCTCGCTGGGAGGCACGCTCCCTTCCACAGGCTGATGCTGCCCACGCAGCATCGCCTCTCTGCAAACGCTCCACATTAGGAGTTCACTGTTTCTTTTTTTGCCAGAAAGCCTCGGAGGAGTTTATTGTGTTGTCCTGACTCTGTGTTGCTCCCTCATTCTCTTTCCTTTCCTTCTTCCTCAGCATAGCTTGAGGTGCAGTGTTACCAGAGTGGCTGGGATATGCAAAGCCTGCAGGTGGAACAACTTCTGATGACCCACAAGCCAAAAACCAGAGTTTTAGACGAAATAAAAGCCTCTGCCTCTACATGTTGTCTTTGTCATTTTAATTTTTGTTACCAAGCTTCTTTTTCCTGCAACTTTGACAGCCACAATGGCATATTCACCATCCTCCTGCAGCAAGGAGCCAAGCAGCTTTTTTCTGAAAAAATTTCTATTGTCACCTGCCAGAACTCCACTTAATTTGGCCACATCTCTCTGAATTTAGACTCTGATGAGGTACCCTGGGTCTTTCCATGCCATTGGTTCTTAATTTAAAGGTGCAGTTTTTGTCAGCTGAGCTTCAGCAGATACAGAAGGAGCCCAGCGCAGCCAGGTGCTCCAGGTGCCCGTGTAGTGCTAGCACCTACCCGAGGAAATCAAAAGCATTGCTTCTGGGGATGCAGGTGTGGCTCCCATCTGTCTGTGCCTCCTGCCAAAGAGGCTCTTGTCCTTTTGGCTTGCTCCAGCCTAAACACTTGCAACAAAGAGGCAAAGAAGTCCCACTCACACATAGCTACTCCGGGCTGAAAGAATGGGATTTTGGTTTCTCTCCCCAGAAGGACATGTAGCGTTTGAACATAAGCCTCTAATATCCTTTAAAAAAAAAAAAAGAGAAATGAAAGATTTGCTTGACATGACTGTGTTCTCCACAGCCAGAGTTTCCTGATGTGACAATAATTGATTCCCAGGCAGTCAGTGACTGGGGGACATGCCAATATATGTACCATCTTCTATATGTATCAGAGAGCAGCATATCAGCTCTGAAGCCTGTGGAGCAGTGAGGAGTACATTCTTTTGCAAAGTGTGGGTGTGCCTGCCAGTAAGTAGAAGTCAGAAACCCTTGCTGACTTTGCAACTGCAATAACCCAGTGTAACTCTGCTTACCCTTGAACACGGCTCAGAAGTGTCCCCAGTGAGGCAAGAGCATGAGGTGTAAGACAACTGGGCTCTAAGCAACCTGGTCTCGTTAAAGGTGTCCCTGCTCATTGCATATGGATTGGAACTAAATGATCTTTAAAGGCTCCTTCCAATCCAAACTAACCTATGATTCTATGACAAAAAAAAAACCATTTGCACCATTTGGTGACAGGAGATGTGTTCCCACTGCACCAAAGACCAAACCCTGTGTTTCTGCAAAGGCCATGATCAGAGCAGGATCTTGCCCTTGCTTCAGCATATATGTTACCCTGCCACAGAATCACAGGCTGTGTAAGGTTGGAAAGGGCCACAAGGGGTCATCTAGTCCAACCTTCTGGATCAAGCAGAGTCTTCCCAGAGCACAGGATTGTCTGGAGTATCTCCAGTGAGGGAGACGCCACAACCTCTCTGAGCAACCTGTTCCAGTGCACGGTCACCTGCACAGTAAAATTCTTCCTCCTGTTCAGGTGGAACTTCTTGTGCATCAGTTTCGGCCCTGTTGCCTCTGGTCCCGTTGCTTGGCAGCACTGAGCAGAGCCTGGATCTATCCTCCTGATACCCTCCCTTCAGCTACTTATAGACACTGATGAGGTCCCCTCTCAGTCATCTCTTCTGAAGGCTGAACAGACCCAACTCCTTCAGCCTTTCCTCATAAGAGAGATACTCCAGTCACTTTGGTCACCTGTTGCTTCTCCAGAGGGTGTCAGGGTAGTTAAAGTCCCCCACCAGAACCAGGGCCTGTGACTGTGTGGCTGCTTCAAGTTGCCTGTAAAAGTCCCTGTCCACTTTCTCCTGCTCAGGTGGCCTGTAGCAAACACCCACAGCAGTGTCACCCTTATTTGTCTGCCCTTTTATCCTAATCCATGAGCTCCCGGCTTGCTTGTGCACCCAAAGGCAGAGCTCGATACATTCCAAATGTGTCTCACAGAGAGGGAAACTCCACCACCACGCCTTCCTGGTCTGTCTCTCCTCCTCATAAACCCTGGCCTGAAAGAAACTCTCTCACACCATTGTTAGATCGGGAAAATGAGGAAAAATTTTATTCCACCACCTTCAGGTTCAAATTGTTAGAAGGAAGGTCCTAAAAAGACTATTCTGGCCCCCCATATCTGACATGGCAGGTGGGATGAGTCTGTCCACATAAAAAGTCTGGCCAGAAGATGAAGTGTGGGTTGTACGGGGCTGCTCCCCAGCACTTGGCTGCTTCTTGGTCACACAAGCACACCATTTTTTCACACCGGTCTGTCAGGTTATCTGCAAAAGAAAATGTGAGCCAAGGTTGAGAGACTCTGTATCAGAGGCAAGGAACAGCTTTAGGAGGAAAAATTCCCTAAAAAAGCAGCCCTTAGGGATCAAAGGCTGTGGCAGCAAGACCAATGTGTTATGTTGTGAGTGGATGTCATCCTCCCCTGCCCTCTCTCTGTCAACAGGGCTGACCTTAACTATGACAAAGAGCATCAGAAAGTATCAGCTAAATGTAAACTGGTAATGATTGTAAAAATCTACCCAGCACTGAGCACTCCCTGCTTCTAGAACTGTGTGAACAATGAGGGTTTAATTCAGCAGTCAAAGCTAAAAGGGAAATTATTTTCTCTTAGCCTGAGGCAAAAATATTCCACCATTCCTCAGTGGGTGAATTTCCCTTCTAAATCCTCCCTGTGCAAAACAGACTGATTTCAAAAGAAAAAGCCACTACTTTGAAAGGAGGAGCCTCCCAGAGGGATATTCAGAAACCTGAGGGCATCAGAGCACCCATCAGGCATCCTTCACTCCTGCTGTATCAGTTGCTGCTGTATCTTCTGATCACAGCAGAGGAGCCAAGGAGCTTTGCAGACAGGCCAGGTACCTGATTTTTATGAGCCAGCAGCTAACAAAGTGATCAAAGTCATACATGGGACTGTACAAAATGCAACTACATGGCTACATGACCATAAAGAACATCAAAGCCACTTGGGAGGCTACATTGCAAAGGACTGAGTTTGGGTTAATGAACCTGATCCCACCTTTAGGTGGTTTATGTGCAGCTGTTGGGTTGATATTATTTCAAAGCACTGTGCCTTGTTTATTTGAGGTTGCTGCCATGGGCTATCTAACAGTCACAAACCCCTGCACTAGGCACAGTTTAGTGTATGACTTGATGCACACGGGCTTCACTCCAAAACCAACTGCAGAGTATAGGAATTTCTTCAGATTTCACTGGGCTTTGATGGATCAACCCTGTATGTGAAAAGTAAGAAAAGCCCATGTTTCCTAAGCTTGTCTGAATAATTACGTATTTACTGGTAAAAGTGTTTCAAGAGTCAATGAGGACTTAAGGCCACTTTTTTCTTAGCTACCAGTCTTGCCTGATATTCTTCTTGCCCCTCTGCTCCTTGAGCTCTTCTTACACTGTGCCAGCCACTGTTCATCAAATGTGAGTCCAAAAGTCTGGCTTTGCAACCCTTCTGTTAGAGAGGAATGATTTTTTTGACCAGACCCCAAAACTTACAGCCTTTTCTATATTCCAGATATGTATTGAATGGAATTTGCCTTCAGTCAATGGCATATCTGGACTGAAGAATATGGCATTGCCAGTTCTTTTCATTCCACAAACAAAACTATCTAATGGTAGCAAAAAGAGGAGAAATCCCAAGTAAAATGATTTTCTGTTTATTTTACATGAAAATGTCTGTGTTTATGATACAGTGCCAGGCAGCAGGCACCTAATTCCTGTTGCATTGAAATGACAGTGCAAACAGTTCTGCTTCTAACACTTCTGGACATCATTACCCTGAGCCCAGCAATCATGCCTGGAAATTTAATTCTTCATCCCTTTTGTTTGAATGGGATCAGACATTATACCTTCACATCCCAGTAAGACCCGCTGTGCTGTAGCCTGGGGTAGGAAATTTGCCTTCAGAAAACATTTCTACTGTTCTTCCTCACTGGGGATTTCAGGGGAAGTGAAGTCTGCTTGTGGAGAACAGTTGATGGATGCATCAGGTCTTGCCTGGACATCAGTTAAGGAATTAATGGAATTAATTTAATTCATGCTTGTTGACCAAGTCCACAACTGCAGCCCACTGCACTCCTATGTCCACTCCCATGGACTCAATGATATATCTCATATCTGCAGCTTGGATTGTTCCTTCACAGCAAAGAGAGACAGGACTTTTTTTTCCTATAAAATGACTAGCAGAAAATATCAGTCAGCTATGGAAATGTGGGTAGGCAGGAGGGAGAGCAGTTGTACATTAAAGTGACATATTCCTTTGCCAGCACTTTGTATTTAATAGATTGTTCTGGAACTTGGACAAGAACAACTGCAGATGTGCTGTGTCCCATCCCCTGTCTGCTGGCAGACCTTCAGCTGCTGGCGAGGCTGAGGATTGCACCAGTCTTCTCATAGGGTAGAAATACTCTTTTAATGTTCTAGCAAGTAGCTTTGGTGATTATGGGCTAAGTTTTACTCTCAGAATTTCTTTTCAAACTTACAAAGTGTTCTACAATGGATTTTATCACCACGAGCTTTCTGGAGACTTAGAAATACAAGTGACAAATTCTAAGACTCGAGTCATCTGGTGTACGTCAAAACAAACTGTGTGAGACACTGATGGGCTGTGACTGTGCAATTCAAACCTTCTTGACTGGGTACCAGCTGTAGAGCTGAGCACAACCCACACTCGCTGTCTGCCTGAAGCACTCCAGAACATTTGATTCTGCATGGCTCAAAATCCCTGCTGGAACCCCAGGAGTTCAGGCTGGAGCCCCACACAGGGCAGAGGTGCAGGCTGGCGTCCTATTTAACCTGTCTTGCCTTCATGCTGCATAGCCTGGCTCTTCTCTAGCAATGCTTAAGGGTAGCAAAAAGGAGGCAGTCCTGCTGGAGGCAGGGCCCAGACTGCAATGGGAAGAGCACCCCTGCAGCTGTGGGGGGAGGCCAGCGAGGGGCAGGCAAGCATCCCTGCCAAACTAAGATGGCTTGTGGGCTCCATGGCCCCCACTCCTGTGCTTCAGCCTGGGGAGATCCCAGGTTACCTGGAACACCTCGTGCTGGGGCTTCAGCTGGGGACTCCTGGCAAGGAGTGGGCAGAGAGCTTGGAAGAGAAGGGACATTGCCCAAAGCAGCTTTGAAACCAGCTTGGCAAACACAAACCTGCCTCTGGGGTCCCCAAAGCTCTTTGGTCAGCCTGGTGCCTGCAGAGGAGGGAGGGAGGGAGGGAAACCCAGGCTACAGGAGGCAGCCTTTCCTTACCGCACCGCACGGTGTTGTGCTCACACGCCCACCGGTAGCGCTGCACCTTGGGGTTGCAGCCTTCCTTCTCTGCAGTGTCATAGCAGCAGTCGTGCCTGTGGCAGCACCTGGGAGACATAAAAAGATGGATTTTTGGTGTCCTCCTGCATCCTGCCTGTTGGCACAGTCTCCAGGGGTGCTTTGCTCACACAGAGCTCCTGACAGCAATGTTCACCCTGGCCTGTCAGTAAATCATCTGTTGATGGAGCAAATATCCTGGCAGCTCTGGGAAAGCTTGCATGTCTCAGGAGCTCATTAATACCATATTTGCTCCATGACCACTATGTTTCTTCCCCTGAGCTTTTGCCCTCTTAAAAGCATGTGTGGTCAAGACATGGTAACCTGGCTGAAAGGCAGCTGAAGTGTTCTTATAAATTATGCTATTGTGGCTCACTGGCTTAGGCTTAGGAATTTATGGAAATTCCAAATTTCCATAATTTGGAATTGGGATGTTTCTTGCCTTCCTCAGTATCACCAAGAAGCTTCATCTCTCCAGTTCACCTGGACCTGCCATGTGCTCTTTGGGCCAGACAGGTTTTGAGGGCAGGCTAAAAATTAATCAGTCTCAATGGTGAAATTCATATTAGTTAACTGAAGAACCTTAAAAGCATCTACATCTAAGGCATTCACCTATCTTCCCTCTATGCACATCTGCACCATAGTTCACATTTTCATGCTGCAGAGATCTAACATAGGGTGAAAAGCATCACATTTGAAAGTGCAATTGTGTTTCACTGACCACAGAGGGAATGAGGATGAGTAGCTCAGTTGATGACATCTGTCCTATGGAGTCGTCAGTGAGATAATTCTCACTGTCAATTACTTCTGAATTTATAGAAAACTTGACCTCACTTGAACTTTATTCTGGTAGTTTAGGGACTCAAATTCCACTGAGAAAAGATTCAGCACTTAGAGAGGTTCTCTGTTGAATAACAAAGGTTGTTTCAGCAAGGATGCAAGGTCAGAAGCTGGAGCAAGAGAGCAGTGATCTGTATTTCCAGAAGGCATCCCTGCAAGATCACTGTGACTCTACAGAGAAACCACTCTCTACTAACTTGAAAAATTGAGGCAGGCTGATTTTACATGCAACACCTGAAGCTCCAGCAAAGCCTAATCCATCCTCAGGGGAATGAATGATAGGTAGCAGAGCAGGCCCGTCTCTGGTGTCTCATATATGGGGCACTGAGCACCGGAGGCTGTGGTGGAGTGCCACGAATCAGGCTGAGCTGAGAGGAGTGCCAGCTATAGAAACCAAAGGTTTGTGAGGTCTGGGGAGTGAGTCAGTAGCCAGATTGGTAAAGTTGGTGTCAGTGATGGGGGAGTGTGGGGAGGAAGAACAACGTGAAGGTAGATGGGCAAAGGGAGGTGTTCGGAGCCTCTGTGCCAAGGGAAAGAAATTGCTCTTTATGGAGAGCCAAAGGGAACAAACAGAAAGAGAGGCAGGAGAAGTGAGGACAGATACTGTGGGGGGGCAAAAGATGTTCAGTGAATCAGGCAAGGACAAGCAAATGAGCACTGAATTTGCACAAGCAAATGGTGTTTTACCTAGCTGCTCCTTATGTGGCTTGGCAAAACGAGGGGCAGTTGCATAAACTCTGCAGGACCACAGGATCTGGGGCACAATTCTGCTTCCCCTTACAGCAGTTCCTCCTGATGATCCCTACAGCTGCAGCAAGGTGACAGGTAGCTAACTCCAACACAAAGCAAGAAGACTTTTGGCTCTTATTTTACAAACATCTGAAAGAACTGCCAGGGAACGAAGACTAAGGAATCCTATTGTTGTCCTTTACCACCTTCAGATGGTCCCCTCCTGTCTGGAAATGGCCTTTGCTGCACCTGGGTCAGAGTGGTGCTAATGACCTGCTTTAATGCTTTAATGATCTGCTAACACTCGGTCACACCAACACAAACAGAGGCAGCCAACGCCACGGCAGAGCACTGGTCATCAGTGGTGGCAAACAAACACAACTGTGTCACCTGGGTAGTAAAAGTAAACAACCTGCTCATCACGGCCGGGCTACGAGACAGCCCTAATGGCTACCGACAGCTCCGGCCGGTCCGCAGGGGTCAGCTGGCCAGACCCCTGCTGTTGAGCAAATGCCAGTAAGGTAAGAATTTGTCACCTCGTGTTTGTCACATCAACAGCACCCTCATTGCTCTGTGTCTTTTCCTTTTGCTTTAACGTTGTGACAGAGGGGAAATCTTACTCTTCCCTATGAGTTTGCCGGGATTGAACAGTTGGATAAAACAGTTGGATTAACAGCAATGATCTCAGAGATCTTTTTCAACCTTAATGGTTCTGTCACTTAGATGAGTCATAGATGCACCCTGCCTTTCGTGGTGTTTTCAGGAAAATGCTGAGCACCCTCAGGTCCTGCTTTATATCATAGGTACTGCAGCAATGCAGGGGAACAGAAAGGAGAAGGAGAAACAAATCCATTGACCCTATGTGGAAGAAATGCCATTATGCCTTGAAGTGATGGAACTGTGAGAGTGGAACAAAAGGGAAAACGTAATTACTGGCAACACCACATCAAAGCCAGTATGTGGAATAAACCTTATAAAAGGATTACCCACTCAATGGCTTTTTTTTTTTTTTGCACTTAAAAGAGAGGTGCTTAGAAGCACTCTAGCCCTGTCTAGACAGATTGACTGAATTACACACAAGAAAATTACTCCTTTTGTAGGGGTCTCAGTAACAAACCTGGAAGCAACAAGTGTGTGAGTAATTTAAAACAGTATTTGTCACCCACAGCCAGTAGTTTTGCCACTCTCTTTTTAGAATGGCAAATATGGAAAAAAATGTGGTCACTTCAACAGGTATGGGGTACTCAACCACACTAATTATTGCAGTAGTTCTTAGTAGCAGAGATCAATATTTCTCTAGCAAACAGAAAATGGAAGTTTTAAGGGCTAAATCTAGTGTGGTATTGCTGATTCTTCCTAGCTAAGAACCTAAATAAAACTTTCAAGTTTTTCTATGGCAGCCAAGCATTGCAGCTAAGGAATAACAATAAATGTACTTAGAGGATCCAGCTTCCCCTTTACAAACTATCTGATATTTTGAGGCATTTCCACTTGCAAAGTCTTATTTTCCGCCTTTGGGATAAAATCCTAAAATACTCCGTGGAATTTAAGCAACAGCAGAAACACTGGCTGATGAACACGTGGCCAAGTTTTTCTCTCTCTTTTTCTCAGGGGTGCTGACTACTTGCATCTCCCAGGGTCACATAAATTTGGGTGTCACTCAGCCTCTATGGAAAACAGCTTTTAGGTCACTCTGCTCAGCCCTTCGATGAAAGCAGTACTCCAAATTAGTGAAGTCATGGTTTACTTTCAAGGCTTTATTATGAAATTTGTTAAAGGGTAAAAAAAATAATTAAGCACCTTACATACACTGCTGTGGATAAGCACTGTGATAAGCAGGTCAAGAGATATTACTGCAGTTACTCACCATTTGTGAGGCCCATATTGCCTGTTTCCTAGATGAAATATTTCACAGACAAATAGAGGGACATGAGGTGAGGGCTTTGGGAGTGAAATGTCTCTCTCCATTAGTGTCTTCAGGGACAGACAACTTCTCTTTCATGCCCACAGAGGTCTTTAACCTTGACATCTTTTCTTCCTTTCTCCCTACTTTTTTTGTCATTTTAATTCAGCAAAATTTGGTTTTGTAGCAAGCTGCAATGTCTCCAGCAGCAAGGTATTCTGGAAAGCTCAGTTTCCTTTCCACTGAGCTGCAGACTGCCTTCACTCCTGCTAAAAGCAGAGCTTGCTTACTAGCAGCACCTGGTCTGTTGACTGTAGATAGACTTGTGTGCTTTGACTTTGATATTTCAAACCTGGCAAGATTGCAAATACCAGGCTCAGAGCACACAAGAGTCCACTATGCTCAGCTTTACCCTCATTTAACTCTCTTTATGCTCACTGCACAGTACAGGAAAGAAGCCTTTGACTGCAATACCTCCAACACTCCTTGGGAATAACAAGCCAAACATCTTCCCCACTAGTAAAGAAAAGGGGAGATAACACTGTGCTCTCCCTTTTTGTTCTACCTTGATTCAGAGTGAACTAACAGGCAATGAAGGCAACAGATTTGATTACTCCTTGCAATGATACTGATTTCTTCAAGAGGATAAACAGCGATATTTCTATTGCTTCCATTTTAAGGACCTGGGTGAAATAACCCTCCAAATACCTTGGGTTACCCTCCTTTGGTCAGGCAGGGTTTGATCCCTATGAAAAAAATTTCAGCTAGTTCAAGAAATTACATCCTGATTTCTCCTTTGCCCTCTATCCCACATAGTGCAAGGTCCTAAGGGCTTTGGTGTCATCCAGAAGGAGGTTAAGCCCTAATTCAAATCCAAAGTGATACATGGGTCATCAATCACAAATCCCCAGTATGTTCATATAGACTAAGTTCCCTGCCCACGTGGCAGCAAATGAGTCAGTGAAGTCACAGTAGTACAAACAGAAAAAAGTAAGGAGATCTGCACTGCTTCTGGACACATAGCTGAGGTTCCTCTTACCAGTCTGTTTTATCTTTAGGCCAACCTCGTCCTCCCAGTCCACAGTAGCACCCATAGCCAATATATGCCAAGGGAGACCGTCCCGTGCCACACGTTATGGCTCCAGCCAGTTCAATGATTCCTCGAGTGTGCAGTGAATGGGATTTTCCCAGAGCACCTTTCCAAACTGCAAAGACAGCACATGGTTACACACAAGGATTAAACATGCCTGCTACTGATTTTCCTACAGTCTTTAAAGGGAGATGTTTTTGATTTTGACTGATTGGTTGGGTGCAGCCCTGATAATCTAACTAGTCATGACTGATATTCAGCTGGCAAAGGGTACTTTGTAGGGAGCTTTGCCTGAGGCCTGGGATAATCAAAAGGTGGATGCAGAAATACCCAAGCATGCTATTTCTTCCACAGGAGCTCAATTCAAGCAGGGCTTACTAGTTCTGGTGCACTAGTGTGTGATTGCAGCTGTATTGCACCCAGGAGCAGTGTGCCTGGTCCTGCACATCAGAGAGCCCAAGCTGTTAAGCTTTGCAGGGTCTGCAGGGCCAGCTGGGCTTCACTGCACCCCAGTGCTCCCAAACCTGGGAAAGTTCTTCATCTGTGATGTGGTCCCAACTGGGACAAGAAGCAGCAGAGTACTGCCAAGCAACCAGACCTAACTAGGACTCTGTGGAAAGAAATGAGGTTTCTATGTTGCTCAAGATTTCTTATGTTATCCTAGTTTCCCCTACTATTCAGGATCTTTTAACCCATTCTCCAGGTGGCAAAAAATACTGACAGTGCTATTAATCTGAACAGAGGGACAGCTACAAGTCCCCGAGCCTGCAGAGTACATACTTTGTCAAGGACAAAGTGCCTCCATTAGCCAAGATGTATGTGTAGCTGCTTTCTCTTGAGACTCTGAAAGTGCTGGCAACACTTGCCTCTGCTTCTGCTGTTATGTTCCACCTAAGTCATAGCAGATGGGCCGCACTAATTCCGGGGAAAAAAGGAAGAAAGGAGCTCTGTGTCAGCTGGAGTGTATGGATGGTCACCCAAACCAGTCTGGAGATTTTTGAGTTAAAAGTCTTTCAAACAGTCTCATGATTTCACATGTTAGTTTGGAACTTTTATAGAAACCACAGGCTCAGTCTTGCAGTAACTATTATGGAAACCAAGAGTACCCTGCCCCTAATACTCAAACCACAGTGATGCTCAGTTGCAAACATTGCTGCTTATCATGCTGTAGTGACAAATAGGAGTATTTCATGTCTGGATTTACTGTGAAGGACTAAATGCTCTTTGCACTGCTCTGTTGGTAGGACAAAAATCCTCAGCCTGAAAGCCTAACCCATCTGCTCATCCCACCCATGCACAGCCACTCCAAAAACAAACAGGGGGACTTTCTGGTGTGCTTGGATGGAGAGGGAGGGGACCCCTGGGAGCTGGGAACTCGCCACTGAAGTTGCTTTGCCACTTGCCCCTGGCTATTGCAGCACGCTTGACCTCTTCAAAGTGTTGTGCAAACACGGGCTAATTAATCCCCTAAACCACCCAAGGACTCAATACTATTATTAAAACTGTTGCTTTCCTTTTAAAACCTAGCCTCTAATCCCCTTGCTTGGGCCTGTTCCCACATCTCCTGGGCTAGCTTGCCCTCCAAACCCAATCCAAGTCCCAGTGAAGGCAAGAAGGGTCTCTCTCCATGAAGGACAAGGCAGAGCTTTGCTCCTGTCCCAGCCTGACCCCCCCAGCAGGAGCGGGTGTCACCATTTTCACCCCAGGGATCAACACCTCAGGCTGTCCCAGCACAGCCTCCATCTGCTCCCTGGGGCATTCCTCGGGGATTAAATGCGCATTCCTGAAAAAGTAAGCGGCCGCTCACCTAAACACTACTTGAGTGTTCAAGTTTCATGCTAAAAACACATTGGATGGGTTTCATTGAGAACTAAAGAGACCACTTATTTTCCTTGTCTAAACAGCAAGGCTCCAGAGTTAGAAGGGGGCTCAGCTCTCGTGGGAGATCACAAGCAGTGAGCTGCTTTGGATTTGGGGTTATAAATCATGCTTTTTCAACCTGTAGCAGTTTGCAGATCCTGAAAATGTTCCGGTGAAGACAAAAACTTCTTTGTAGGAATCCCAGCCTTCTGACAAGCAGCTTGAATTTTTTCTAGCTGTCTTTCACTGACCTCTTAAGGCAGGACTGCTGGGCTTGGTCTGTTGGCCCCTGGCTGAAAATGGCTGAGCCTGGTGTAAGGTAACTGCACCTCACCCAGAAGAAGAAAGGCCATTTTTCTTTTGGGGATATCTCCGGGGATCAAGGAACTGTAATTACAGTGCAGAGCTGCTCATGAAAGTGGAGAGAAAGCCCCAAAGGAAATGGAATCCAAAAGACTCAATTAGTGTGCTTAGGGCTGTGTGTTCTGCAAGAGGCATCCAGGCAGCCTCTGATGTTCCTGTTCTTTGAAAGCTGTCTGGGTTTTGAGCCAGTGGCACGCTGCTGCAGCTGAGAGGTCAGCCCCAGCAAGCATATTTTTAATATTCAGGTGCACAGCTAATAACTTGACCAAGAACTGAAATTGCTTTCTCTATGCTAGGCAGCCAAGCCAACACAGACAGGAAAGCCTTGAAAAAGTCTGAGTCTCCACAGCAGCCTGCTTCTAGCCAAATGTCCCGTTAGCAGCATGTTCAATCATTAAACTACTAATGGAGCACCTTGGAGAAGAACATACCTGCAGAGAGGTGAGCAGAGGTGAATCTGACAACTTAGCACTATTTCCTGCTTCACCTGACAGCCTTTGCTGTAAATGAAGGCAGGCAGGGGGTTGTTTTTTTCTTTTAAAACTCTACTGCAGGTATAACCTCAGATGTGCCACTGTAATGTTTTGTTGCCTCTGTGTGTAGGGGCTTCACGTTAGCAGTCATTTAGGACTTTTATAAACAGAATTTTGAAAAGTGTTTTTAAATTCAGATGCGTTGAAAACTGCTCACTCCATGGTCACTGGTATAAAAAGAAGGTATTTCTATGAAACACAGACACTAACAACTCTGCAGCAGAAAACTATTACAAAAGAAAAAGACCTGTGTTTATACAGTTTATGCAAACCATAGCTGGGGCTGGGAAGTGAGGCAGGCAGGCAGCTCACTTTCACAGTCCCTCACTGTAAAGTTTGTCTAGTGACGCTTTTTTTCCTCACTTGGCCAAATCACACAGAGGTCCTGCCACGAAGAGCACAAAGCTGATGGCAAGGGGAGAGGCCGTCCCTGGGCAGGGGGAGGCATGGCAGGGCAGAGGGACCGCGAGCTGGTACTCACCTGCCTGAAGCAGCATCAGAAGGAGCAGCAGGCGGGGGCCCATGGGCAGATCGCTCCCACGCTCGGGTACTTCGGGGTGCAGCTGCCGGCACTCGGCCGTGCTGCCAAGAGAGCCGAGGTGTGGTTGTGCTAAACAATCCTCCCGGGCTGCTGCCCCGGGCTTTATATACACGTGGCTCTGCGCCCGTCTGAAGTGGAACTCCCTCTCCTGCGATGCCCCTGAGCCCCAGCGCGGGTCCGGCCCGTCCCCGCAGAAGGCTCCTCGCTGCGTGAGGAGAGGGCGAGGGCTGGCTCTGTTTGCCCAGCATCGCCTTTGGGAGGGAGGGGCTGCTGGAAGGACATCAGGCTGGTAGGCTCTGGGACAGCCCAAGACCCAGGCACTAAGCCGGGCTCCTTCTTTAAGCTGTTTGCTTACAGACCCTGGTTAACCTCTGAGAAGCTGCGGCAAAGTGAAGCCTTCAGCCGGGCTTTCTGTGGCTTGGGCTCGCTGCTGTGGCATTCCCTTGGCAAGGATTTTCTCCTTTTATAGATCACTTCCCAGGGTATGTTTTAAAAATTATTTTATTTTATTTTAAGACTGATTATTTTCATGTTTAAAAAAGAAAAGACAAAACTATAAAAACCCAACAGAAAGAATACTGTTAAGTGCAAGTACCTAATTATAAACTGACCAGAAGAGCTAATTTGGCACCGGTCTGAGGGATAAATACCCTCTTGGCCTGCTGCTGCACCTGACTAACACCAATGGATTTCTTGAAGACTCTTCAGTGTGTGGGTGCCAGCCATGGTAGAAGACCAACAGCTGAGTCCAGCCCCTTGGAGCTCTGGTCACAGCAGGCAGCCAGCTCCAGAGGTGGCCTGCCCATCACACAGCCTCTGCTTGCATGGGCTCACAGGCAACGTGGGCAGCAGGAATGGCCACAGTTATTTTGCCTTTGGGCTTTAAAACTGCTGCCACCCGACTTGTTGGGGTCTGAGCATCTGCCCCTTCCCTGGTGTGGGCATCACGGGCAGGGTGGGCTGCTCTGCTGCAGTGGAAGAGGAGGGGAAGAAGGCTGCTTGCCCCATCTGGGCACAGCCCAGGACTAGCATAGCAGCACCCCTTGCCTGAGTAGCCCATGCTGATGCTGTGCTTCCCTTCTGATTGGCATGGGTTTAAATATTTGCTTGCTACATATTGGTAGTCGAATCAAAGGTCATCAGCAAGCCATTTATGGGGCTCCCTTCTGCTAAGGCCTGCCCCAGTGCAGCTGCGCCGCCCTTTGCCAAGCAAGTTTTCAAGAGGCAGTATATCCTGGGTGCCTGTGATACAGGGCAAACGAGACAGCAGGGCTGAGTACATCTCATTAAAATTACCAGCCTGACATTTCCTGCCCACCAGCACCCCAGTGATGGGCCATGTGCTGGCAGCAGGAGGGGGGGAGACCAGCTTGAGCACACCACTCACCCTGCCTGCCCTGGCTTCTGCACTACCTCAGAGGGGCTTGGGAGGAGCTGCAAAGCTTACACTTCTGTCCTTCGAACCCCCTTTCAGTAGTTATTCGCTTACTCAAGTCATAATGCCAAATCATACACAATCATAGAATGGTTTGGGTTGGGAGGGACCTAAAAATCGTTTGAACCCCCTGCCATGGGCAGGAACACCTTCCACTCAAATGGGTTGCTTCAAGTGCCATCCAGTCTCACCTGGAATGCTTCCATGAATGGGGCACCCACATCTCTGGGCAAACCTGTCCCAGTGTCTCAGCACTCTCACAGTAAAGGATTTCTTCCTAATATCTATTCCAAACTTACCCTTTTTAATTTAAAAGCCATTCCTCCTTGTCCTGTTACTACAAGCCCTTTCCAGTTCTCTTGTAGCCCCCTTTAGGGATGGGAAGGCTGCTATAAGATCTCCCTGGAGCCTTTTTTTCCTCTATGATGAACAGCCTCAGCACTCTGTCTTCATAGGAGGGGTGCTTCTGCTCTCAGATCATCTTCATGGCCCTCCCCTGGACTTGCTCCAGCAGGTTCACATCACTCTTATGCTGTGGCCCCTGAGATGGATGCAGTACCTCCTGTGGGGTCTCACCAGATCAGAGCAGAGGGTGAGAATCACCAGCTGCTCACGTTGCTTTTGTTGCAGCCCAGGATGCAGTTGGCATTTGGGGCTGTGAGTGCTCATTGCCGGGTCATGTTGAGCTTCTCATCCACCAATGGCCCCAGGTCCTTCTCCTTGGGGCTCCTCTGGGTCCATTCTCCACCCAGCCTGTGTTTGTGCTCAGGTTTGCTAAGTGTGTGAGCTGTTGCTGGCAAATGTTTGGCTTTAAGAATGCACGTTTGCAGAAAGAGGATGCTGGAGGACAGATGTGCTGTGTCAAAGGCTCTGTGGACACAGGGCCTGTGAGAAGTGCAGGCTTTGAAACATCATTGGCATCTGGATGAAATATGCCCTGTTAGAGCAAACCCCACTCCTGACAGGTACCTGGCTGGCCCAGTTCTTAACTGGGGACCAAGAAGGGGTTGTGAGGAATCTCTGCAGATGATTTACAAGATTCCTGATGTCCCCAAGTCTGGGGGAACTGGCACCAAAAGTATCTACTCTGATTTGTATTTATCAGAATAATTTGGATTTGAAAACCGACACCTAATCTTGTTCTTTCAAAGCCTTGCTGATTTATAAACCTGATCAAAAAAGACATTATAAAGTTTCAGATCATAAATTAATTCTATTCTTCCCATCCCCACAGCACCCAAAATAACAGATTAGTCTTTTGCCCCCCATTCAGCAATAAATACAAAATAAAGAAATAGAGACTCCTGTCATAGCCAAATCTATCTTCAGTTTTGCAAGAAGACTTCTTCAGGGTATTAGGGAGGGATGCCCAAATTCAACCTTAAAATGCAAAGCAGTGTTAATATATCACATCCTCATGATTCTTTCACACCACTGACTGGTCAAGTTTGTTAATCTGTGCAAGTACTGATTACTGTTGCCTAAGTTAATCAGCATATTTATTAAATAGTATTAAGTGCTAATCATGTTCTTACTATGTTACATCAAATGCACTGGATAATAAGGACATTTCTAGTACTGTTTAGGGAAATAAAATTAATTCTCCAATCCCACCAGTTCATGGGAAATTTGCATGTTATCTGTTAGAGCTCCACTCTCAATAGTAGCAAGAGGCAGCACATGAGAGTGTTGGATGTCATCTCATCAAACTCAGACTACTGTCTGCCCAAAGCTGCAGGCACAAGAAACTTACTTTGAGCCTCAGGTCACTTGTGTGGGGCAGTTGATCCATACTGTTGGGGGTCTGTTTCTTTGGATAAACTGGCTCTGCTGAACACAGTTCCCTTGGCGTGTACCACCAAACCAGCTGGGCCTCAGGGGTGGTAGCACTTCATACTCTTGGGCTTGTTGAAAAACAGTATTTGGGGAAAGTCTTCAGTTGAAGGAGAGAAGAAATTTTTAAGGAGCACACACAGCTTTTAACAAGGCTTAGCCAATGAAGTTCAAGATGTCAGATCTTGTAGAAGGTGGCCTGTCCTTCATCTCCTAGAGGCTGTGCTTCCTCAAATGAAAAACCCAGCCACCACTGTGGATGTCATCACCAACCTCAAGAAGAGATCTCTGTTCAGCACCAGCAGAATCAATGGTGCTTTTGCTGTCCAGGACAAGGGATTTTCCTATGAGAGGCAGAGGAAGCTTTCTTGCAATACTAGGAGCATTAGAGATTCTCTAAAGAATCTGCCCCTCCAAAGACCAGGACTAAAGAGACTGAAGGATACAGCATGACTATTTGGGTAGTCAGAATTAGAAGAGAAAATCAGCTCTAAAGAGAAGCAAACTCCACATTACCTGTCTGGAGGAAGAAAAGTAAATCTAGGACTGTCACATGATTTCTGGTGACATAACCAGTTACAGAGTTAACACAGCAATATAATAAGTAAACAGTCTTGCTTAATATTGTCTTGCATGGAAGGTCTGCACATATTTTAGTGCTGATAAAGCTCAGTCAGTCTTTAATGAGGAACGACAACATTGTTATTATTATTTCCAGTTTCTAAGTCAGCCCCAAAAGGAATTCTAAAAGTGCCTTGTGGTTTGAGGGTGCTTGGTATGCATCTCCTTGAGTTTCACTGCTGCTGTCTGCTGGTCTCATCTTGATGATGGCATTTCTGAGTGGTGAAGCTGGACAGCTCCAGCCTGCAGCACCCTCTCAAAGCGCCTGCTTTTGTCTGTAGTCAGTCACACCCCTCTCAGGTGATAAAGGCGAAAGGCCACCTCTCTCAAGCTTTCACTGTCACAGTTTTCTCCCAGCAGTCTCAGAAGGCGCTGTCTCCTGAGCTGACTGTGGGGGACCTTTCCCTCTGAAGCATTTTCTACATATGTCGTTCCCCTTCTGCACACTTTTTTGCACTTCTCCCATGAAGGAGTGGACCTCGTGGTCTGCATGTATAACCTGCTGGAGGGAAGGCAGGTGGAGCTGACAGGAGCCAGGAAATTATTGGGAGTTGAAGCAGGGGAGTAATATGATACGGTGAGGGAGCAGCAACTTTTTCCTTATCGGCATTCCTGAATGTGGGGTAAACACTGTGGGCTGTGTGTCAGAGAAGAGCTACACCACCCCAGCAGGCTGCCTTGCCACCCTCACAGCTGCCTCCATCCAGCCCTCCTAAGGATCTGTAACCATGCAAGCTCTGTTCATTTCACACGGAATCCGGAGTTGCATCCCTTCACACATTCCTTCCACGAGCAGTGGAGAGAGGAGATGTAATCCACAGAAGAGAGATGGGGTGCAGGTGTCTCATTGCTGTGCAGTCACTGCAGGTGGCAACAGGCCCCAGCTGCCTTCTTCTGTTGCCACTGGGAACATCAAGACTTTGCCAGCTTTCTTCTCCCAAGTGTTAGTGACACTTTAATGCTGAGGCTTTCAGAACCTCCCATTTCTTGGTTTTTTCTGCCCTTTTGCTGTTGAGGAAGCAGCCATCCTGCTGCACGAGAGACGGGCTTGCTCAGGAGCAGAGAGCTTCTTGTGTCCCCCAGGAACCATTGGGCTTTGGTGGAACTCACCAAACCCACTGCAACTGTCAGGGCAAGGGGGCCATGACTCCAAAAGGGTTTTCAAAACTGCAGTCAGTGTCCCTTGGCCGTAGCCAGGAATCAGAAACACAGCATGCCCCATCACCACCTGGGGACATTGGAATGGATACAAACAAGGGACAAGTGCATCTCCTTGGAACCACACTGAGTACTGCCTGTAGCAAGAGCCAGGAATACATGATCAGCTGAGCACCCTGAGACAGCTGGCTTTCATTTTAGAGCCCTGGTGATATTTCCCACTTAAAAGATAAAGTAAATGGGTACAGGTTGAATAAAGGTGTCTTCTTCCAATACTGACAACCTCTCAAGTTGCTTTAGCCTGTGAGATCCACCAAGAGATTTGGCTGCTTCATCCAGCAGGAGACCAGGGAACACCCACACACACAGAGATGAACATAAAGTCTGGTATCTGAAACAAGTTCTTGGAATGCCTCTGAGTTCCCTGAAAAAGAATGACTAACATAAATGTTTGTGCTCATTTAACAAGAACCCCTGCTACAGACAAAGCTGAAAGACCCATGACATGAATTCACACCAATGACACCGAGATTCACGATACTAATCCAGACTCAGACGCCCACTAAAGTACTTGGTTTGATGTGTCAGTGTTTTGAAGTCTGTTGTTTAAATTCATGGGCAGCTCTCAACAGAGCAAAACTGTAGTTTTTTTCTTTTCTCATTGTAAAGCTAATGTAAACAGAGGTGTGTTCATAGATCCTCCTGGGAGACAGAGGAAGGGGTGGCCTGGGTGGGGAAGGCTGAAAACAAATCAGCACATAAAACTCTTTTTCCACCTTTGCAAGTACATTTCAACCCTGACAACTCTAGACTACTATCCTCACTCAGCTCTGCCAGTATTTTCCTGTGCTACCTATCTATGTAGTCTGCTGTGCACTGTCTGCTTTAGTTCCTCATTTGCCCAGTATTCAGGCTTTATTTTCCTTTTTTTCCAATTGCTAAAAGTTTTCCTGCTTCTACATTTGCCATCTCATACTTTTCTCCTGCCTTTTGTCCCAACCTACCACTTTCACCTACGATGTCATAAATAGCTTGGAGACTCACACTGGTTACTGTCTCCAGCCTCAGGTAGAAACAGACACAGAAAAGTGCTTTTTTATTGAAGGCTTCCATTCACAACAGTAGTTGGTCCTGTTTACATCAGAGAGCACTTGGGAGCTCTGAATCTTCCAGTCTTAAGAGGCAGGGCAATTAGAGACTTTCTGAAGAAAAGAGGATGTATGTTACACTACCTCTGCTCCATTATTCAGATTGCTAAATTAGGATGCATCGAGCGTACAGGCTAATGTCTCCTATGTTTGATATCTGAGTATATAAAGAGAAAGCCAATAAAGGGCTAAATTTTCGGTGGTGTTGCTACTCCTACAGGAAATATGAAATCATCCCCTGAAGATACTACTATGATGATCTGCTATCAGCTTTCCTGTAGCCCTTTCGACGGCTGACCGTGAGCTCAAGGTTACTGCTACAGTCTTACTAGAAGAAACATTGGATAGCAAAGGTTGAGCTGCTCTCTTTTCTTGACATCAACCAATGCTGCATATGGCAAATGAAACCATGACAGCAAACTTTTAAGCATTCCTAGAATCTTTCTGCAGTTCATCAGACCAGGTTTTGTTAACCTACATGGAGACACACAATTAAGCTTATATTCATTAAAGTACCCTAGAAACTCCTCTTCACTCTTTCCACAATCACAGTCTGAATTATCAAGCCCGAGTTCAAATACTGTATTTTACACAGTGGATATCCTTCCACAGGCCCTCCAAAACCTCTCTTTCTCTAGATATATACACATCTGCACCACCACTCATACTCACTAGTGCTACTTTGTTTTGTTACCTGACTCACCACCTCTCCTGCTGTGGAAATTATTGTTTTCTGAGTTCCCTATTGGGTATATTAAAAGGTTTTAGGGGAAAAAAAAGACAATGAATAAACATCAGGACAGTGAGAAGAGCTCCACGCCTCAGGAAGAAGAGAGGATACAGCTCTGTGATTTGTTCTGCTGCTACACAATGCTCTGGGCTGGTCCCTGTGGTCACCTAGTAGGTTTGTGGGTTTTTCCTGTCTGGCCAGCCTCCAGCTGAGGCCATGCTGCCTGTATTTATTCTCCTCTTCAGGCTTTGTGCTTGTAGCAGGTAAAGACCACATTTTCAGCCCCAGAGCCAGTCCTCTCCTCCCTTACATGACAAGGGTTTATCTGATCAAAGGCTGCACCTTTGTGCCCAAGGACAGGTTTGGTGAGGGCTGGATGCTGCTCTGAATGCTGAAGAACTTAGTGCCTTGTGCCTTGAAACATAGCAAGGAACTGCCAACACAGGAAGCCCCCAGCCCCATGGAGATCTCCTCAATTCCCAGTAAAGCTGCCTCTTTTATATTCAGCAAATAATCCAGGTGAGGCATTTTGATTATGACTTCATGTAGGCTTTTGCTTACAAGTACAGGAAATTTTCAAACCATTACCTTGATCTCTTGCCTGTTTCTCATACCAGACATAGCACTTACAGAAAATTTAAGACTGTACTGTATATACACACAGCATATTTATAATTTTAAGTGCTAATGTATGATTAAAAGGCTGTTGGTTGTGAGGTGGTGGAATGAGATAAAAGGCTGTGCCTGATGAAATGTCTTATCACTTCATGGATGCCAGTCATCACTTGGGAGTTCAGGAGTTCACCCAGTTCCCAGCACACCAAGAAACTGCCAGCAATAAGAATATTTGAATAGCTAGCAGAAAAAACGATCTGCAATGATAAACTGGGTAAATTAATGTAGGGTGTGTGGCCTTCTAGGCTGGGCAGCAAAGAGTAGGTCAAGTCCAGATAGCGCTAGTTAAAATGGCTATGTTCTACCTCAGTGCATTTTCTCACAGTCTAGACACTCACCCTCCCCACTCAGCTCAATTGAATGTTTGGAACTTGTGTATTTTGTCTCTTCTTGCATCTTGTCCATGTATATTCCACTGGACATCAAGTCCCTGATCTCTATCACTGTCATATTTGCCCAGTAAGCAGCATCCATCTCTGCCTGAAGGCATTCTTGTCATTCTCAACAGTTCTAATACATGTTGCAATCAGCTCCTGAACTTTCTGACATAAGATTTATTGAAAGTTTCAGCATCTTCATAAGCATATCTATACTGGATACTCAATCCATAGTGATAGTTTGGGACATACAAGAACTTGAAGCTTCTCTTTTCTCCAGGCAGAAGAATGAGTGTGAACACTGGTAAAGTTTGTGCCACTTCTTTGCCTACTGACAGTTTCTCTCTGGCTTCTGCCTGGAAATTAGCTCAGGGGCAACTCCATTGGTATTTACTCCTAATTCTGTTGGATTAAAGATACAGATTTTGTTTTTGCTCTCAAACTCCTCTGCTGGGCAGGCAGTTATTACAGTATGACAAGAGCTCCAGACATGGGCATTTTTGTGGGGACTTTCTGCCCATCTCTCCAACTTGTTGAGGTCTGCACAGCCCTCTGGGGTACTGCCCACTCCTCCCAGATTTGTGTCACCAGAAAACTTGCTGAGGAGGCCTCTGCCCCTTCTCCCAAGTCATTGATGGAGAAGTTAAACAACACTAGGCCCAGTATTGACACCACTAGTGATCTCCAATTAGACCCTGTGCTGCTGATTATGATCCTCTGGGGTCTGCTGTTCAGCCAGTTCTCAATCCACCTCACTGTGCCCTCATCCACTCCACACTTCCTGAGTTTGCCTATGAGGATGCTGTGAGAGACTGTGTCAAAAGCCTTGCTGAAGTTAAGGTGGACACTATCCACTGCTCCCCCCTCATCCACCCAGGTGATTGCTTCATTGTAGAACACAATCAGGTTGGTGAAGCATGATTTACCTTTAGTGAATCCACGCTGACTACTGATCTTCTTCTCATGCATGTGAATAGAGATGTCTCCAGAGTGAGGCGCTCCATTTCCTTGTCAGGGATTGAGGCAAGGCTCACTGATCACTTGGTTCCTTGGCTTTATGCACTTCAGTACAAGTACATTCAGTACATTCTGTCTATTTGCCAGTTTCTTCTATTACCTTAGAAATACAGCTTATTGTAGGGTATTTTTCTTCAAACAGAATTCCATCAAGCTCTGCTGGGTTGAGTGACACAAGCAGTCTAATTCTTGGAGTAATTTATCCAGAAGATGTTACTTGTTTTGTTTCTGAAACATTAAATTTCTCTGCAATTTTGCTAGAGAAAAGCCCAAATCACGTGCATGCTCTTCCACTAGCAATTGTTTTGTCTGTGGACCTACTGAGGGCATCACTTGCCACTTGTTTAGCAAGTTTAACTGTAAATATATACATCCATCAATCAAAACATGCTTCTCCATAATCATTATATTTCCCAGACATTTTAACCTTTATATTTTCCTTGGCATTGCAGTTTGGCTTTCCCTGGCAGAGTGATAGTTAGGCCACTGTTTAGTTTAAATTTGGCTTGGCAAGTTTGCTATCCTCTCTTGCACAGTGCTGAGCATGTCTTCACACATTCCAACCACTGCCAAATTATGCATTTGTTGCTTTGTTTACTGTTTGTACAGAGAGTATTTTTTCTGAGACTACTGCTGAATTAATTTTTGCTTATCAGCTTATGTTAATGCCAGATAAGACCAAAATGTTGTTTTCTGANCTGGGTCCCATCTTTTTTTTTTTTTTTTTGAAAGAAAATATTTATTTTATTTTCTTCTCTGCAGTCCTTTTCTGGCTACAATTACTGTACTTGGCTAGTAAAAGAAGATTTCTAAATTTGCATTTCTTACTACCTACATGTGGTGAGAAGTGCCAAGACTGATATTTTGCCCACAGCTGTAATTGTGTACTTGTGTGTTTACTCTAACTTGCATATTCAGGGCTCCATTGTGCTATTTGCTCACTTTTCTCTGTACCATCATACAGAGCTTTAACTGGAAGCCTGATATTAACAGGCTTTGTGAAAAGTAGGGATTGCAAATGTTCAACTGGCTGACACTTTCCCTTCACCTAATATTTTTGTAAGTCTTCATAGGATAATGCCTTAGACAAAGTAAATTTGTCAACCTTGAAGCAGTCTGACAAACTACAAAGCAGCATAATCCTAGAGATTAAAAGTGTTGATGCAGTGATCTCTGGGGAGACAGTTCTCTTACTAAGATTTTCCTTGCCTCAAAAACAAAGAAAACCTCAAAGCAAAGCAAACCCCATGAGCTGAAAGCCACAATGTGGTTTCAAAACAAATTCCCTGTACCACAGAGTCTAGGCAAGCAACAAAGTCCCAAAGTCTCTCCTTATTTTTTCTATAAATGTAGGGCAATATGTTGAAACAAAATTAGCACCTACCACTAAAATCTTAAAATTTTATTTAAAACCCTTAAGTGTGTGATCCACTCAGCTGATACCAGAGTTTAACTCGCAGCATTTCCTACTAAGTTTTGAATATGAGACCTATTACATCAGTGCCATAGACCCAAAGCACCCAACACTTTGTGGCACTGAGATACTAGAAACTCTCTCCAAATTTGATTATTTCCAGTTGGACCAGCTCTTCTCTCCGTGGGCTTACCTGCTCATGACTTTAATGTTCTCCTCTTGTTTGTTAAATTTTGTCACTATGAGAAGATTTGTGCAGCTTTCAACAACAGAGCTGGAAACAGTTCAAAGGACTCATCTGAGGGAAGGCAGTCACACATAAGAAAGAATTTTCATTAAAAAATAGACACTGAGAACAAAGGGGAGCTCAAGAATGAAGCACACAATGGCTTCAGATAGGGCAGAATGTCTTGTTAGAACAGTATGATGAGAAACAAGTTATTTCCTATTTGAAAGAGAACTCTGTCTTAGAAATCTGTGACAAGGAAGAGAAATCTGCAACAAAGAAATCTTGCTTAAAAACCATCATTTTCAGAGGTAAATTCCAAAGAAGTTTGTGAGGAAACTGCTGATGAGTACTTCTGTGTGAACAAGCTCAAGAAGAATACTATCTCAGAATATATATGGCTGTGCCACTAATATGAAGCTGTCTGCTTTCCTGCAAGGCCAGAAGGAGTATCAGCTTTGTTATTTACAGTTCAGATTTATTTTGTTTTTGTCTAGTTCTCTATCACCTCTAATCTCTGATGCTTTCCTTTGATCACTTTCAGCCTGACTCAGCATAACAAACATCAAAAAGACATCTCACTGCATATCAAACATCTGCCCTTATTCTGCTATTTACGACAAATTTTTAATTTAACTCCCTATTCCAGCAATGCCTAAGAGACAGCAGTTCTGGGCCACAAATAGTCTGTATGGTCTCATTTCAGCCCTACAGGAAATGCCGTAAATGGGAGAAGAATGTGATGGGATGTATCATGTAAAGTCAGAGCTGCTTCATTTACAGCAAGTGACAGACTTTCTTAGAATGGTGCACCAAGGTTCCAAACAGCTAGGTATCAGTTACTGTGAATTTTACAGACCAGATCTGCATGGCATTACTCAAATGTCTGCAGGATTTCAAGGCTAGTCATTTGTTTGCTCTAAATCTAGGAGAGCAAACCCCAGTGCACTGCTTTCATCTTTGGCAAAAGCACCTAGAAAAGCCTAGATACCTAATACCTCTCATTCATCATATAACATTGACATCAGTGACTAAAAAAGAAGGGTAAGATAACCACGAACTGTCATCCAGACAAAAGATTATTCTGCTTAGAACATCTTAGTAAGCACTCAGATGGCAATGCCACCTTCAATAGAGGCACTAACAGTGTCCCTGTCCTCCATTAGATTCCTTTACAAGAAACAGAACCAGTATTTCAGCATCTCTGGCTTGTACTGGCCAATAAATTCTAAAGGGGAAGGAAGGACAAAAATTATAAATACATAGACATCATAGTTTCCTCAGGTTTGTCTCACTGAGAAACTAGATTAAATAAGCCCCAAACTAAACACATCTCAAACAAATACAACAAACTAAGATTTTAGGAAACACCTTATCTAAGTGGCTTTTTGGAACACATCTTGAGACAGTGTCTCAGGTAAAATAAGTAATTGAATCTTCACCAAATTTCACAACAATCATTTGAGGGTCCATGTTTAATTAGTGATTTTGTATTTGTACTTCACAAATAATTCTGTGACAGCATAAAGGAAGTCCCACAGGAATGGTGTCTTTAACAGTCAGAAGATGAGCTCTTGGGTAGATAACGTGTTTTCCTGAAGATGGCTTGGATGAGGAACAAATCCAAGCCATCTTCAGGAAAATGACAAATAATCAGCCAGCCAGAACCAAGAACATCAAGACTGAGATTATTTTTTCTGTCTATCAGTTTAGTACTCCTTTACTACAGACTAAGCTGGTCACCTCCTGTCCTCTCACCAGTGGATGAGGACAACAACTAGCAATTGTCTGTATTAATTTCCTTTGCAAAAAATGTCACCTGGCCCACCCAAAAAGTCCTTCCTTCTACATAATGGCTCTGTTGCTCCCTGTCTTGTAGGTTATGGTTTCCAAAAATTCTAGAGGTGCTGTTCACTGCTTTTGGGATACCTCAGCTATTTGCAGCTTCAGCGCACAATGCCAGCTAAGGCTGAACATGGTGAAATGAAGAACAATTATTTCCTGCATCTTTTATGCATATCCCAATTTACTATGCCCCAGAATAGGAAACCTACAGAAAACATCATCTTTGTCTGAAATTCAACTTTCTGAATCTTCATTTTCAGTGACTTTCTTTGTCCACTTACTTCTCAATGCTTCAGCTAGCCCTCATATCTTTTCATTAAGTTGGGGGAGCTTGAAATCTGTGACATTTTTGTTGAAAATATTCCTTTCCAGTATGAAGGCAAAGGTGACTCCCATAACTTCTAGAAACTCTACTAGTTAATCTAAAAACTACCTGCAACAGAGGAAAAAAATCCAAGCTAAGCATATGATACAGCCTCTGAAAAATGGGGGGGGGGGGGAGATTCCCGCTGTCTTTATCTGTAGACCAGAATCTTTGCATTGTGTATGACACCATGTCCTGTGTTGAAAAAAAGTAATTTTTTACCTGCCAGGATTCTTACAATTTCCTGCACACACACCACCACAGCAGTTTTCTCTAGTGCTCCATCAGTTGACCTCTTTTTCCTTGAAAGCCTGTTGAACACCAACAATGTCCATGGATCAAGAAGTTATCAGCTCCCTGCTGGCATCTCCTGGGGTGAAGATGACGCAGGGCAGGGAGCATAACAGAAGCAGAGGGCCCACACTGTACAATGCAAATCTTTTACTGCAAATTAAGCTCTTATGTCTCATTGTATAAACACTGGATACAGAGAGTTTAAACTGTAAAGTGAGCACCCAGCAGAGCAGAGCCAACACATCCAGGCCATGTTAAATTGACTGCCAGTGGCTGTAGGTACCTGCCCTAACACATCCCTCTGCCTCATATTTCCAATTTAGCTGGTTTTAGGCTTCCAGATGTACCCAGCTGGGTGTGGAATGGGGATGTGGACAGATTTAAGGTCCTGCAAAGATGGCCCAAAGTGCCTCTGAAGTGAGTAGCTAGTTTATTTATTGTGGTGAAAGAGAGACAACAGAGACAAGACAATCAGTGGAGGGACATTCAGGAGCTGGAAGAAGGAAGCAAAGAGACAAAGAGGAGGAGTTTGCCACCTGGATGATGCCACTCCAGTCAGCTCAAAAAGGTGGCTGCAGGTGAAGCACACTTATCTGCTGCAGAACAGGTTTGGCTTCCTTTCCCCACAATGCTGCACTCCCGGCAGAGGACAGCCCTGGCGGCTCCAGCCTCCCCTTTAACCCCCTGCAGGCACGCAGAGGAAATCCCAGAGTGTGGTCCATGCTGTCCATCCCTCCCACCACTGATACAGCTGTCCCAGAGCTGTTCCCAGGCAGCTCTGTGGTGGCTCAAGCAGAGCGGTGAAGCTGCTCCAGAACCTGGGATGCACTCTCCAGGGCTGCTCACTTCCCTCTGCAGCCTGAGCCAGCTCAGCAGCTTCTCCTGCCTCACCTCCCAGTTCTGCACTGGGACACTGCTGGTGCATCTGCCAGCAGCATCCTGCTACTTGCACCACTCGTGACATCCTCATCACCTGTGGATGGGTAACCATTTCCCAGAACTCCAAGACCTTTAGTGAACCCGAGCAGTCCCAGCACTGGGCAGACACTGTGGTTCTACACCACTGCTGCTGCTGTTTAGTGTGGAAGTAAACATCAAAATGCAAATGAAAGCTAGCTGGTTGAATGGGTCACTTCAGCACAAGACAAAAGGGATCTGTTTGCAAAAGAAACTATTGCTACGGCCCCAGAAAGCATTCAGAAAACAGATGTGATTTGTGGGCAAGAACCTCACCTCTTTATTAATCAAAGCAATTTAATGAGGGCTCGAGAGATGACTTGTCTCAAGTCACTGGGACCACAGAATCACCCACACAAGCAGTTTGTTTAAATTAGGGAATTAGCAGTGGGTAAGGGAGCACTGTCCAGTGCAGGGCTGAGACCCAGGAAAGATTTGGAAAGGCTGTGGAACCAGTTCTCCAGCATCTGCTATCTAAATCACCAGCATGCAGGAAGGCTCTGGCAGAGCTGAGGCACCACATAAAATTAGCACCCACTCTGCACTGCCAGTCCAGCACACTCCTGCTCTCACCCAGCCAGTGGTCCAAAATGCACCCACTTGGTGATCAATTGGTGGATTCAATCAACAATGAAATCAATGTTAGTGTAAGCAATTCAGGAGGCCACCTTTGGTGCCCTTATATGTGTTTGTCACAGGCAAATCATCCAAAAATGAGAAAGGTTCTCAGAGAATTCACATGGAAACCATTTCATGTGAAAAGGTATTGTCATGGTCACTTAGCCAACAGTGTCAGCTACCTGGCTCTGTAGAGAAATTTCCCAAAAAATCTGATCACCTAAAGGTGCAAGCCGTACTTGGCCTCAGAGGGTGAAAAAAGCCCGTAATTCACTGCACTGCTGACTCTGTAGCTCAGTCCAAGAGTAGAATTACTGGTGGCACCTGGTGGTTGGACACTGCTGGGACAAGCTGTCAAAACACTCACCTGACACGGAGGAAAGGACACTCAATACTAACACAGCCAATGCAACTCCCCACACTTGAGCTTCCAGGGGCAGGAATATATAAGAAATATAATGTTCTAAAACATTTTAATGTAAGAGACACTTTTTAAGAGGCACATGAAAGATGTGAGAAAGGTGGGGAAAAAAAAGACTATTAAAAAAATCCCCAACTCTTTTTAAGGAGGACTTTGATTAAGCAATAAATCTCATTAAACAAAAGGTCCTAAAATCTTTTCTTGAAGATTTCCAATCTTCACTTCAGGAAACCCAGTGTGAGAGAGGTGCTTGGATCCTCTACAAAAATCAACCATCATCTTTACCCTTGTCTGTACACAGAAAGCACGGAGCAGAGACATCTGACACTCACGGCTCTAACCTGAGGAATAAATAAAACACCGTCCCTGTGGCTATTTTTAAAAGGGGTATATTTAGAAGGAAGGAGGAGACAAGGGAGTGGAATACATTATTGCTTTTAGGTTTTTTCAGTGCTCATTGGTTTGTACAAAGGGTTGGCATGTATCAGTAGGCAGACAAGTGCTTGTTAAGTGTTGATTTTGCATATGGCTGTTATTACCAAATCCAGACTCCTATGCAATCTTCCAGTTATGGAAGATCCACTCTTCCACTGCCATGTATCTGAACCATGACCTGAACAAAGGCCTCATTTGGCACTCTGTAATCCTGAAAGCCATGGTTTAAAAACATAGGGCAATATTCTATAGCAATATAAAACTTAACAGCAAGCATAGAAACTTTTGATCCTTTCCTATTCAAAACCAGTTTGTAATGTTCTATAGCACAAACTCTAGCTATTCCTGAGGAAATGAGAAAAAAAACCAGCTTCAAGATGTTATCCTCTCTGCTGAGACACACAATCCCCTCAAGCAGGAAATAAACACAAATAAGGGTAGATAGTCAGTCTGAGATGTAATGATAACAAGCTGCTGACATTTCAGGATTTTCCTTTCAATAACAGGTGCTGGCTAAGTACACACAATGCTAGAAAGTAGGAAAGAGCTTTTCAGAAGTCATTGCCTTGAGTCACAGAACAACATTGCAAGAGACTCACCGCAGGCTGGCACATAACTTGGTGCCACCCCTATGTGGCAAAAGTCATAACAAAACAAAAAAAATCCACCCCAAAATCCAAACTCCTTTCTCGAAAAAATACTTCAGAGCATTTTAGATGAGGAGAGAGGAGGCACTCATAATCACCATAGCAAAAAAACTGCAACAGACCTGCTTTGAGGAAAGGATCACCTGGCCAGCATGATCCAGAAGGAAAACCAGATCAAGACAAGTCAAGTAACTGGCATGACAAGATTTAAAAGGGCCTCTTGGGTCATCCCGGACTCTCCTACCACTTGCACCCAAAATATATCATTACTTTTGTGCATGGTAAACTGTCCTCTTTACACAACAAACCAGTATTTTGGGTCTGCTCTATACTGCTTTTTATTTCTTTACTTTTTTATTAAAGTAAGGAAACGGGATTGACTATTCTGTTTTCAGCCATCTCTAACACCACCAAGAGCTGTCCTTACAGACACAGCAACAAACTCCTCTTTGCAGCTTCACTTATCAGTCCCTAGAACTGCTGGAACATGGGGAGAGAATGGGGAAAACCTCCATTTGAAGAAAAAAACAAACCTAGAGGCTGCTACCTAGACTAAAAACTTTATTGATCTGTGAAGCTTTCTGCTAGTCCTGCTTTCCCAGAGGTTTCAAAGAGCTGGCAGGAAAACAAACCCATGCCTGTGAGGAAGAAACAATGTCATACAGCGGCTGTAGCTTGCTGACCTCAGATTTGAGGTACAGAACCTTTAGGAGCTTCTCATAAGCACAAGAGGACAATTCACCCACTTAAACCACCACTGTGATAGAGCTGTGAGTGGTGCAGGAGTAGCAGCTGGCCTTTGCTATCCTGGCCACTCGGTACCACGTGGGGAGTTCATGCTGGAGTCCAGGGAGCTTCCTCCCACACACAGCCAAGAGTCCTCAGTTCTCACAGTCACTCCAGACTCCTCCTGTTTCTCCTTTTTCCTTGATATCCCTTCTCTTCCCTTTCACTGGTCCTTACAATAGTGTTAGAGGTGTGTGCCATTTGCCCTGTGCACAAAGACACAAACCACCCCCTTTTTTCACCTAATTTCATCTGACTATATCTGCTTCATCCCCACATTCAGCACTGAACCAGTATCAGCAAACATATTCCACGGCCAGACCACAAAATACTGAGGGACACAAATACAGCCTTTTATCCTCCTGAGTTGAAGCAATTCTTGCTCTTTTGAGCAAGGGTGACTGCATCAAACATATACACATGCCTCAAGTTCCTCTTGAATGCAGCCTCTGAACAAGCCATGAGGATCCGTCAATGTGAAGGGCCTAAGTCACACACTCTGGGTCTCTCCTTATTTGTTAGTTAGTGTTCTTAATCACCTCTTTTACAGAATGACTCCATCCTCAGTATCTCCTCTCTTGTTCCATCCTCCAAGCCAGCAGTCCAAGAACTCTTCTTGCTCCCTTCTGCTCCCCTTGAGCAAAACACACATTTACAAAGCCAGACAGTGATACACAGATTCACCACCTCAAACAGAGAGGGCCAGCCCTCTTTCTGGGTGAGATTTGCCTCTCACCAAGATCTATTCTAATGAAGAAATTTTTACACAAGGGCAAAACAGAAAAAAAAAATCCCACCAAATCTGAAAGGTGACCCTCATTTTAGTTAAAATGGTCCAAATGAAGGTTCAGTTAAAGCCTCTTAATTTCTGAAATTAAGAAAGAGAAAACCAGAAAGATTTGTCTCAGGCACAGACACAAGCAGGCAATCTTAGTTTTGCTGGTATTTAAAATTATGAAGTCATGGACTGACAGCACCTCTAACATCCCCTTTCCTCCCTATAAAATTTCTTCTTTTGGAAGCAAGAAAGTCAACATTTGAAAATTGAGATTTACACTTCAAAAAAATAAGTGTCCCATACAAGAAGAGAGAGTGAGAGCACAGGATTTCCATTGCCCAGACTAAAATCACACAATACAATTATTCTGCCAGCTCCTGAAAAAAAAAACCCCATAAATTGTACTAGATAAAATCACCAGCAGTGTTTCCTCTCAAACTGCAGAATAGCAACTTCAGTCCTTTTGACCCAAGCTGAGGCTTGCATGCCCTAGTAATTCTAGCAAATGAGGAACATGACAAGCTGAGCAGTTAGGCCTTATCTATCTAAGTCAGAATAATTACTCTGAAAAAGCACCCTATCAGTACAGATCAGGCAGCACAGATTTTCATTTACTCTCAGATACTGCAGAAAAGTACCACACCCCCTCTCACGAGGTTACAACTGGCCCAGACATTGTAGGGAAGGAAAGAGGCTGTTTGAGGAAGAAAAGTAAAAAATTACTCAACAGCAAGAGAAAGAGGATTATCTTGGATGGCCTGCCACTGCTTTTGCAGTGACTCTGGTTTTCACCATAATTTTTGTTTTACTTTGTAAAGACTCCAATGATGATAATAGAAGAACCCTATCACACACTTGAGAAAAAAAATAAAAGAAACTACACAAGCAGTTATACCTGATCTTCAGGGAAATCATGACTGGGGCTGTTTGTTGACCCAGCAAACACAGCTTAGGTAGAAACACCTACTAGGCAGAAAAAAGGAAAAAGACACAATAGAAAAACAGTCATGAGATAAAAATGCCTATTTCTGTGTCATTCTCATCACCAGGGTCCCACAGAATCCTTGCCATCACTTGTTTTGTCAGGAATTATTTCTCCTAAGGCATACTTATTTTATTAAGCATGGAGTAAGGAAACAAGGTGAGTTAAGGCCTCAGTATTAAACAGTTCAGTCTTGGAACATTGTTTTCTAGGTATGACATGTCACCCAGTCTGGCTCGTGTTGCAGTGGTTTAGAATAAACATAATATTTTTGAACTACTTAGAAATTATGGGATGTTGTGACCACCAATGATGAGCAGGAGAAAATTTAATGTTAGCAGGAGCCCAAGAATTTAATTAAAAAAAATCCAATCTAACGTTATTGTTTCTGGTGACATTTCCATGAAAACAGAGAATGATCTAGACACTGGTTATTCTTTCCCAAATCCACTCTAGATCATTCCCTCACTCTCCCATCAGATTCATGCACTGCTGAAAATTTCTGAGTTGTCATTATTATTATTATTTAATTTAAACAAGACGGAGAAAGAGCAGCACCTTTTTAAAAAAACCCTGTTGTGTGCTACACAGGATAAACAGGTGAGGTTTAAAAAAAGTTAAGTTTATATATGTACATATACACACATACACTAAACCAAATTAAAACCAAAAAACTTGTGAGGAGGTCATTTTCAACAAGAGAGAAGAAAGCCTTATTCCACATCAAGTAAAAACACCACAAATTAAGATTAGAGTGCACAATCACATGTAGTGCAGATACCAAACTAGCCTGGGTCCTGGAAGCAGTGGAGCTGCAGCAGGACAGAGCTCCATGAGGGCCATCTTATCCCACTCCTTGGCAGAAGAAAGTGCAGAGTGTGCATCCAGGAGGGTGTGCTGTACAGGCACTGCCACAGCTGCCTGCTCTGCCTCCAGCAGTTTTGGCAGATGCCACAAAACACAGCCAATTAGTGATGACAGGAGACCCAGAGCTGAGCTACAGACTGATGTAGCTACAGTATTTCCTTAACAGAGGTTTCTGAATTGCCTCATGTCTCTTGGGTGCTCCCTATAGGTACGGCCTGCTTCAGTCACACAGCAGACAGCTCCTGATTATGTATTATTTGTGCACTGAAGTTTCCATTCTTGTGTACCTGCACCTTTTCCTGTCTCTCTTCCACCCTACAACATCACTTCTATTTCCTCCAGGCTGACAGGGTAATAAAATTAGGAAGGGGCATGTACACCTAACTAAGGGGAAGGGTCAACAACCAAATGTAGCTTAAAAAATAATAACAATTCTTAAAAAAACCCAATTAAAAAACCTGTTCAAGTTCTGCAGACTTCTGGCTGGGTTTGTTCATTTAGCCCAGAGGTCTTTGTCTTCAGGGCCTGCAGGCTAAATTGTCTTGAGTGGCAAGAAGCATGCAGTACAGGATAAAATTCTGACTAAAAGAAAGAAGTAGTAAGGGCTGGGGGAGAAGAGGCTCTAACACAGAAACTGGAGACTGCAGTATTATGCCACACGGTAGGCTTTCAGGAGGGTGAATTCCTTCCTGTTGGTGCGAGCTGCCCAGATGAAAAGAGCAGCTGCCATGAACTGCAGAGGTGCTGACACACAGGCGAGGCAGAAGGACCAGCCGAATTCACCCCTCACATCCTCCGGCAGAGGCAGCTTCCTATGGAGCAGCTCAATCCCAGCTACATAGCAGCCAACGAGGCCCAGCGTACACAGCCCTGCGGAGGGAAGCAGCAAAGCACAGTGAGCTCACCCACGGAGCGAGTGCTCCAGGGGGTGCTCTGAGCTTCTGGAGGAGGATCCAGGACACTTACCTGCTAGGAAATGCAGGACTCCAGTGGCAATGGCCGGGTAAAGGCTGCGACAGGCACAAGCACAGAGCCCAATGAGAGCCCCAAAGCACATGAGGCCGATGCTGACAAAGGGCAGGAGAAACTGCAATCGCCAGAGATCTGCATGTGAAAGGAACACACAAGTCAAGTTTGCTGAAGATGTGCTAGAAACAGATCTTCTCCCACCATCTTACATTCCCTTCTACCCTCCTGTTTCTACATTAATAGTCAAAAAGGACCAAAGATTCCACTGAAACAGAAAGAACTTAATTTCTTAACTCACAAATCCCTGTACTGCATTCATAGGCAAAATCCTTGCTAACACATCTGTCTTCCTTTTAAATTCTGACCTACTGCCTGTGCTACTGTAAAAAACAATAAATGGCGAGGAACACACAGAAGTTTTCCTTGCTGTTGACTGTATTTGAGAAACAACTTTTTTCATTCTAGTTCTTTATATGCCAGTAGTGAAAGACACTTACAAGTCCGATTCAAATCCGTGCCACTGTTGTGATTTCCAGGCTCTATGTACTTTTCTACAAACTGATCAGAGAGGGAGAAACTGATGCAGTTTGTAGTCATATCAGTTTCTGGGGGTGGGAAAAAAGAAGAAGTTACCATTAGGTGTCTCCCCTCAACCCTCCTTCCCCCCCTTTCAAATCCTCCTTTCCCAATGATTTGAGCTAGGAAGCTCCACAGAGTTCCATTTGTGAGATAAAAATTACCTCTCCGAACAGATTTGTAGATGCTTTCCTATGATGTAGTTGGCATAAGGTGTCTGTTAAGAATTATCTAACTACACTAAGGGACAGCATGCAGAATCTTCAAGCTTCCCTGGATTATCCACAGAGAACTATGCCATGTGTAATACACTGGGAAAGTAATGTGATGGCATATGATACTCACATCGCTATGTTGCCACATACTCTTGTACTCAGGGTCCCTTAACTAAGCTGTGCTTATCTCTACATGCAGAATGTAGACTCATACTAACAATTAAATCAAAAATGGGACAGAAAGGCCTACTTAAAGAACATGAAGGATTTGCTTCTTTACACTAAGTTTCTACCTCAGATTTTGCTTTGAGAATACTATTGAGCAGAACTGATTTAAGTGTCTTCCAAAGTATTTTCATGAGAGGAGAAAAAAAAAAGAAGTATTTCATGTATGTTTTTTTCTCCACAAAATGTAATTGAAAGTACATCTTTAAGAGTGTTCAAAATGAAGGGATTCACACATACAGTAAGTACCCAAAATGGACTTTGTTTACCACACATTTTATCCCACAACGATTTTGAAAAATAATACAAGTATTTCACTTCATCTCCGTTCAAAGAATCCAAGATGTGCTGATGCAATGGTGGGATATTTGGGATGTGAACAAAGTGAATGACTAGCTAAAAGGAATGAGTGCCTCCTTGATAAAGTAATATTTTTATTCCATTGCTGGATCCCAGGATCTGTCCCAAAAAGACACTAACTGGTAGAGTTGGGGATAAATGTATCCCCAACTGGACAGCTGAGGCAAAATAAAGATCAAGCTTTTAAGACTAAATTTAGACCAAGTATCCCGTTTCAAAAGCAGAAACTGCAGCACTGACAACCACAGACCATTTTGCCCTTTGCTTCTTTAAAAATCTTAACTGTCTCTATTAAAAAAAAAACAATCAACCAACCAACACATAAACTAGAAATAAGCCTTCTGAAGGAACAAAGTAGCATGAATCTGTTCTGAGGAAGTTAGCACACAGCACCCCAGGGAAGCTAGGGAATTGGTAATTGCTCTGGAGATACCTGGTGGGCTGTACCAGTGAGAGTTTTTGGGTACAGTGATGCACCTCCGCCACAGTCCAACCGTGCCGTTGCACCGGAAGAGCGCATCTGTGTAGGTCTTCTCATCTGCATCTTTGCTGACAAACTCCTCCCAGATGCTTCTACCAGCTTCACTAACATTCTCAGCTGGGGACAAGGTGTGGTACTCGTACCAGAAGTCGGTGCCGATGGAGGCTGCCATGTAGATAGTGGAGATGAGGCTGAGCACGCAGGCGATCACCAGCGCCGTAGCAAACCGGTTATCCATCATGGCGCCCTCGGTGGGAACACAGGGACAAGTGAGCAACGCTTCTGGAAGTACAGAGTTATCCCAGCAGTGCCATACTCGTGACATCAACCTCTCAGGATATGCACGCCTTCCTTTCCCTACCTGCTAGATTCGAAGGAGCACTGAGCAAATCTACAGTGCTGGCCAGCATGCACTGGATCTGCGAGTTCTGAGTAGGGATAATATCCCAGAGAGTGTGCTCTGCCAGCCACACTGCACTGGCTGCTCGCCCTGGAACAGTAACTGACAGAACAACACCAACTTGTCCCCAAAGCAGGTGACACAGCTTGCTGCCATTTGTGATCCCGATTGTAAGGAACGTCGGAGACTCCATCCACCATGCCCAGGAAGAAGACTTAGCTTTCCTTAAGAGATTACCAAGGGTAGGAGTTATTTTTAGCCTGCTACCCCATACAGCTTTCACAGCTTGTGTTTACAGCAAAGATAAGAACCACAAGCATGCCGAAAAAACCCTTCCAGGCTGTTCACAAAGGGCAGCCATGCCAAGGTGCTGGAATGCCTTTAGGAAAGAGAGAAATGTATCTAGGCACTAGAGACAGAAGATGAAGGAACCACCGGAAGACAAATTTGTAAATTATGATAAATGCTGCAACAATGCCATAATACATACCATGGTGTTTTTGAAGACCTAGAACAATGCAGGAGGGTACTCTGTTCCATGGGAAAAGAGTAACAAAACTGAAAGGCCTTCATATGCTCCCACAAGGACTTTGTTCTGTGTTCCTCTCTTAGGGGTCATTTATACCCTCCTTTGTGGGGTTGTGCTCCCAGCTAGTATAGACTGAGGGTCAAAGGAGGCATGAGGAAAATACAAATACCACACATTTATGCTTATGACAATACCATGACTTTAATGAGCAACTGATCGGTAATACAAGAAATACAATACAAGAAATGTTTCATGGCTGCAATACACCAGAGGACTCCTCTCAGATGCCAGTTGTTCTCATGTGCTTTCTGTGCTTGATTAAATTTATGGATTATTACGAATCAGGCTTGAGGCACTTGCCAGAAAAAAAAAATTGAAACCAGCTTAGCAGCTAGAGGTAGGCTGGTGGCAGCAGCTACTATCTAATCAGCTCTTGTCTACTGCTTGCTCTACCTCCCTTCTCCCACACACTTTGATCAAAATATTTTGGTCTACTTTCTCTGCAACTGAATGAACCGCAACTGGAAACAGTAAGTGCCTTAAACCTCAACATTCACCAGGAAAAAACAGTGAAGTGCCTCAATCAGACTTGTCAGTAAGAAATTCTGAACTAAGAAACAAATTGCAAATTAAAGAAGGGAATTTCAAAGGCATCAGTGTTTGCTGTTAACAATACCATTCTTATTTCTTTTCCTCTCCATCTGCTCCTCTATTTGTCTGAAACTGGCTAACAAGGAGTAGAAATTATGTGTTCTCATATCATTTCCTATGCTTCATTTCCATATTAAATGAGGCACACTCTGCAATATCCATCCTTGAACTGCATCCTTAGCAATGAGATAGAACTGATTTTTGGTGAACTGAAAAGAAACACCCATTTAAAAGACTGCAAACTTTGCATACCATGACTGTACTTAAATAATAATCTACAAGCTGTAAACTTTTATAAGATAATAGATATATTGAGAAGGAGAACACATTGTATCCCGGCTTATTTCCGTAGAAAACATAGAAACAAGCCCAGACTTGGAAGGAAATTCTCTGTGCAGTGTTAAATTCCAGTTTATGTACTTCCACTCTGCTTCGATATCCCAGCATCTTGCTCAAGATACACAGGATATGGGATAGGGAGGGCAAGCTGCTGTATAGATCTGACCTCACTATTCAGCCCTACTGAGTTAAGTGAGGGATCCCCACCCCTTCAAACACTGCTCACGAAGCAAACAGGGCAAGTGGCACCTCCAGGGCCAAAGCTCCTGCCCAGCTGAGTTCAGAACTGAGTAGATCACTCTCAGAGCAAGCAGCAGAACAGGCTGCTGAGCAGGCTGGTCTGGATTTTCCACTATATTGCAATCACATCTACTGCAAGAGGAACCCTCTACAACAGACTCCTCTCTTTAGAAAGGGCTCTCTCTGGGTGGAAGGATCACAACAACCCACAAGCTCCATCCTCAGAGTAGTGTCTGGTGAAAAAGACCGCAACCAGGACATTATTGAGCCACTGCTCTGCTGTCAGTGCCTTGTAATATAAATGCTGACAATGACAAAACGCTATCAAATTATTACCTAACACAAAGAAAGAAAAGAACTGGCCCAAAAATCTTACTTTCAGCTATATATCCCTGCTGCCAGGTGCAGAACACTGGTGCTGGCAGTATCCCTACCAGATCACCATTAAAAACCAACCACACACCTCTGACCAGCCTTTTGTGGCCTGGCATGCTGTGAACACAGCAGAGTTGATGTCAGCTGGCAAGCAAGAACAGTTCATAAGCAAAATGAAGGCTTAATCATCAAACAGCAAATTAAAGCATTGCCCAGTGTTCATTATCCACTTGGTAAAAGGGACATGGCAATCTACTGACATTCAATCCTGGTAACATAACTACAGGCATAGGTAGAGAGCAGCCAAGGGGGCTACAGACCCTGAAATCTAGTGGGTGGATTTGTCCCAAAATGACTTTCAGTATGGACAGGACAGTGACAAGGCAAGAGTGGAACCCCAATTCCTCACAATAAAGGTCCCCTCAGTGCTTCTGCCTTCAACTACTTACAGAACAACACTTCAACTACTTACAGAAAAGATTAAGAACTCCACAGCACTTCATGCAAAGTTTGAACCAGTTTTTCCTGTCAGTGGAGTAGACTGGTCTACCGTGCCCATTCACTGTGCATATCCACTGTGCATCTTCATTTACAGGAGAACACACTCCCCCTAAATGAGGTGTCCTTTCAAAAGGGAGAAGCATCCTGCCAGCCCCAGGCAGAGCTCACAGGGAGCAGTGAGCACAGTCAGTAAGAAATAGTTACCAGAGAAGACCATGAAGAAATACACTGTGTGCTTATGGGATTGCCACCATCCTTTGCAAAAGATTCTGTGCAGAACGATGTGTAGGAGGTTCTTTAGAATAAATTTATTTATGAAAAAATAACATTACTACTACCAAAGATGACACTAATTATAAAGACATAAAGATTGATAACAAATAAAAATGCTTTTTATCCATAGGCTGTCAACAAGAGCCTTCATTGTTTTGAAAGGTTTGTTCATATAGCTCTGACAGCACATTTTTGTCTGACAGGAGAAGCTATTTCAGACAAGTTCCAACTGAAACTAAGCTATGCAATGAATTTAAGACAACATCAGGTGGTTGTAAACAGGCAAAAGTGCTTAACAAAATACTGTAATTATATCAATTTTTTAAAAGAAGTGGGACATACAAATTTTTAAATTGTCAAAAAAGAAAATTCTTGAAAAAAGCTCAAAAAAGAAGCAAAGGCCAAACTGGAAGCAATACTCAACAGAATGACTAGATTGCAAGCACTTCAAAGAAAGGAGAAACGAACGGGACAAGTCGGTAGAGCTGGGAAAGAAAAAACAGAGAACAGAGGAAAAACAAGCATTCTGGCAAGAAATCAACTCTAAGACTGATGACTGGACAGTCTTTGTAAGAAGTTACTGTACCATGACAGAAGGGAATACAAAAACATGCATATTTTTATCTTGTTGCTGTGGTCACTCCTTTCAGCCAAGAGTGGGTTGACCACATTTAAGTGACATCACAAAAGAGTCCCTGCTGCATTCGCTGGCATTCTCTCAGGAAACATGCTTGCAAACAAAAAGGGATTAGGCAGAAGGCCTACAACAGGGTGCAGCAAATATGGGGAGAGGGCTGGAAACCAAACTGGATCGTCCGTTCGACATTCAGGGCAACAAAAGGTTAGGAAAGATTGCTACCAAGCACTTTTTTACCTTCAGAGATGCTCAGAGTCCCCCAGGACACACAGCTCCGATGATTCCAGGTCTCTTCAGAGGCACCGTGCTGTCTGTGTTCTGTGGCCAGCGGAGAGCATGAAATGCAAACTTCCCTTCTGCCCTGACTGTTCCATTCATTCAGCTTCTTCCACACCACCAGTTCACAACAAGAGATCTACAAGCAGAGAGCAAACCGAATGGCCGGACATCATAATTTCACTCTGAAATTACTTCACACACAACTCCCAGTGCTATCATTAACGATAAATAAAGATACGATGGAGAGGGGAAATGACTTGAAAAGCGCTGGGGCCGAGAGCACCTGTCCCTGCCGGACCAGCCCAGCACCGGGCCGGGCCGGGCCGGGCGGGCACCCCCACGGAGCGCGACCGCCCCCGGGGGTCTCGGGCCTCCCGGGCGTAAGGCCCGCGTGGGGGGCGACAGCCGAGGGCCGACAGCAAACGCGAGGGGAACACCCCGAGCCCTCAGCCCCGTCCCCCGCCTCAGCCCAATATCCCCTCACCGCCCACCCTGCGCGGCCCGGCCCGGCACCCACCGCCCATCGCCGCCGCCGCCGCCGCCTCGCACCCGGCCCGGCCCCGCTTCCGCCCGCCGCGCCCGCCCGCGCGGGGCACGCTGGGCGATGTAGTTCCGCGGGCCCCGGCACCCCCCGGGCAGCGCTTTGCCATGGCTCATCACCCTCCCTGCGGAGAAACTCCTGCTCCTGTCCCGCCTGAACCCCCATCCCGGCACAGCTCGCGACTGTGTTCTCCCGTCCTGTCGCTGGTTACCTGGGAGAGGAGGCTGATCCCCACCTGGCTACAGCCTCCTTTCCAGTTCTTTCTGTTTCCCTGGATTGCTTGTGAACACTGGTGACGTGACAGCTTGGATGAATGACTTGGGAAAAAAAATTCAGGAAAAATTGCAAAAATTGGTAACACTGGCTCCATGCCCCAAACTGGGCATTTTCCTCCATCCCTGGTACAGGAAACCACGGAAATTTCAAGAGTTAACCACTCTTGCAAGTGGTTAACAACTCCCCTGGCTGACAGACCAGCCCACTCAGTCTTGGTTTTAAAAACTCCAGACAAGCAAACAAATACTGAGAAAAAAAAACCCCAGAAACATGCGAGGCTTTCACGCCTCTGAGGACTTCTGGGGAATTATCCCAACCAACCAGAACAGCCAGGAAGCATTTTTGCAGCAAGATGAGAAACTAGGATGTAAAGGTGAAAGCAGTCAGAGGAGAAACCTATCGGGTTTGGTGAAACATTGTTTTTTTTAATTTAAGAAAATTATTAGAAATTACACTTAGTTTAAGAAATTTGTGTCTATATGCCCCACCTTTCTGGAACATGGAGTTGTCTCACCAACACCTCATAATGTAGCTGTCTACAAAGACATATTTTGGGATCTGTCTGGGATTTATCCTGGATCTAAAATACTCCACATCTTTATCGATGGCCTGGAAGAAAGCAGAGTGCTGCTGATAAACCTCACAGATGACACGAGGGAAGGGTAAATAATGACAGGGAGAAGCCACTGGGACAGGGTGACCTGATCCTCTTGCAGCTGGGGCAAGCAAACACGCTTTTCAATAAGGTCATCGATGAGCTCATTAATTTAAAAGCAGGGACTGGAGGCTATACTTACCTGACAGAAGACTTTTTCTTGGGAAACACAAAATGAAAGGGAAAAACGCTGGTGAAGTACCAACTGCCAAGATGTGGCCCCCCAAAAAACCCCCAACTTTCCCGTAACCTCGGATGTATTAACTGAGAAATCACAAGGAGGAAAGAGGTTGTATCACATCTAGAATTGCTGCTGGCTCTGAAATAGCATGTCTAGTTTTGATACATTGACAAAGTAGAGATAAACCTGAAAAGGGATATGAAAATCACTGAGCAATTAGAAAGCCTCTCTCTATTAAATATATCACAGAAGGTCAGTCAATTTTATTTATAGAACAGGAGTTTATTTAAGGAGTTAATTTATTGAACTAAGGACCTGCAGGACTATAAAATACATGTAGTAGCAATAGGGAACAAAAAAACCCCCAAACCTCAGTAACTTCTTTCTATATACCTGGAAAAGCCATCAAATGTTGAAACCAGAAAACATTAAAAGAAAAAAAAGTCAACAAAACCCCTGTGTATTCTAAGCCATGGTAAAAGCAGAATTGGAACCATTTGCTGTAAAGTGCAGTGAATTATCTAACACTGGCACGTCTACAGTTTTTCTCCTAAAAGATCTAATTTCGTAAACATGAAAATCAATTATGAAAAACTTTGCAGCCATTGCTATGTCCATTATTAAATTAGGCTAAGGTTTTCTCCTAATCTGCCTTAATCAATATGAAGTGTGCAGCTGCTAAAAAGCATCCAGAACGAAGAGCTGCATTTTCATTTTATTTATTTAAAATCAAATACTCTATACAGATTTCACCTGATTTTTTTTTTTCCTGGAAAAATACCCTTCCATATAGTAAGAGTAGCCCAATAAAAACATTACAAGTGAATGCATGGCGCCATTCCTTGCCAACAACTATCTTTTTTCTTTTTCTCTTCTTTTCACACCTCCTCAGTGTGCCTCAGCAGAACCACTGGTTGATTGGTTTAGTTACAGGACAGGGTCATTTGGGAAGGCTTTAAAAGTAAAAGTTTGCTTTACTGTGCACAGGAAAGCACAAAGGGAATAATGCTGAGGGCTATACTTTAAACACTGTTCCTGCTTTTAGCAAAAGTGAAGTTTCTTTGACAGCAGACCTGGATCATGAGCATTACTAAATTCTCAGGCACTGACGGAGAGTTTAACATAAGAGTGCTGCAAACAAAACAAACAAAACCAAAACTCCAATATGTTGCAAAAATAATTAAATTGTTTGCTACAGAATGTGTGTCATTTTAGTTCTCACAATCTAAGGAAATAAGTAAACATTTGTAGGAGGTGGCACCATCTGTATTAAATAAAGCTGATACAGGATGAGAAAAGAAAAAAACCTTTTTCATATATCCCATTCACATCAGGATCAGGAGTTATTGATTCAGACCTGAAAAAGGTATTCAAAACTCTGCCTAATTTTTTCAAAACTACTAGTTAATTTACAAGATATCACCTCCCCCAGCAACTATTCTCTATGCAATAATAAAAAGGGCAGTTTTAGTTTTAGGCACCATCTATAAGCATTTCACACAGCCTGAGTGAGCTGAAAATCCCTTTGATTCCCTTCAGACCNTTTTTTTTTTTTTTTGTTTTTTTTTTTTGTTTTTTTTTTTTTTTTTTTTGTGTGGCACAGAACCACGGTAGTATAATTTTCACTGACATAAAACCTTCTAGGTGTTTGCTTCTCCCAAATACCATGAATAGCACTGTGGCATTATAATGATATTTATCCTCTATGTCAGTGGCCTCCAAACCTTTTTATCATGTACCTTGTCAGTAAAAACTTTTTGAGCAGGCAGCCCTATTAAATGCAAATTTTTTTCTTGAATTATACACATGTACTACAGCACCAATATATAATGTACATTATAAAACATACACAAAAATATACATTAAAAAAGGATGAGATAAACTGCAATAAACAATAATCACTATTTAAAAATTAAGTGTACAAAAATATTTTCTTCCTGCACTGCATTTTGTAGCCCACTGCCTCTCAGCATGAAACTATTTCAGTCTATCCTGATGCATTGTCTCAGTGCCCACAATTTTACATGAATAGGTTTCACCCTTTCCTCTTTGTTGAGGGATGAAACTTCCATTGGGTGGCATTCATGTGGTTACCTCTGAGCCCGCCCTCAACTAGCCATGGCATAGTAGGGAAGTTTCAGCCAATTTAGTGTGGGCTTTTTGATTTTTTTCTTTTTTAATCAGGTCTGCAAATCTGTTCCTTATATGTTGGTTTTTGGTTTTTTTTAAAGTAAAACCATTGAGGAACTACTACACTTTATTTTACAACCCAAATGAACCTCTGTCCTTCTCAACATTTATCACTATTAATAATTTACAGATCTGCAGCTTATTTTATCTAGATGCCTGTGCTTATATAAAAGTGCACGTACAAGCTGGAATAAAATGACATTTGAACTATCAGTAAAGCAGAGGGTGTAAAATGAAAATAAAAAAGAACAAAAAAATAAACAACCCAAAAAACCAAATGTACACCTTGCTATCTGAAATGCTTCAATTGCAGAAATTTGTAAGGGGAAGGTGGTGTGTGTAACAAACAAAATCAGCAGCACTGCCTGCTTCCTGTGCAGATATTTTCCCCACAAGTTACGTGACTGCCTACCATATAATACATGTACCAGAGGCAGTACAGAACCATGAGCAAAGACATGAAGGCTTTCCCCTTGCTGCTCTTGGAATCAGCTCAGCATTCCCACGAGGAAGATTTAAGGAGTGGTGCAAACACTGACCTGGCAGATCTCACAGGTGTGTTTGAGAGAGGCAGGACCATCAGAGAAACACACAATTTAAAGCTGAGCTGGCCAAATGCAGGGCCACCATCACAGTACCTGCTCTGAGTGTCTGCTTACAAAAGTGAAGTTCATTCTCAGGTTCAAAACTACTCAGCACCCAGAAGCTTCATCTTTTCAGAGCCGTGTCAAGGGCTGGACAATATGGGTATCCTGAATGGAAGAACATACACCTGAGCCAAACCAGTAGCTGGTTGCTTCAGCAGAGAATTGTTTTGGGGAAAAGGGTTTACAGGTATCTGGTGAAGCCTGGGAGGAGAAAGATGCTGTGGAAATATAGAAGTAGGATGAGGAGAGAATTGAGTCTGTCCTCCTGAGCTTTCTGGAATATCTATGCAGGAGTGTTATGAAGGGAATTTCCACATACTCAGTGTTTTTGATAGCTTGGCTCTGTCTCAGGAAAGAGAGCTGTGGGAAGAGTAAGACCCTACATGGTGCCCTAGGTGAATCACTATCACATAAAAACACCCCAGACAACTGACAAATATGCCTGCTGCTGCTCCACTCAGATAATTACAGATCACTTTATTATTCATGACAATGCTTAAGATTATCTTTGCAAATCTTCTGCCCAGATAAGGAAGTGTCACACGTGGAATATGGCAACATGCAGTGACATCCCTAAGTCTGCTTAGAGCATTCAAGAAATACAGAGCAAATTCAGTAGAGCAGGGTTGGTCCCTGTTAGAAAACGTTTACTATTTAATTTTTTTTTTTAGGAGTAAGGCCATTAAACTAATGGGAGACAACATAGTGAGGAACCACAAACACAGGAATACACAGACGTTTATCTTTATGATGCCTTTAAGCTTTTTAAGGATACTCACTTTTTTGTTTGCTCTGAGATGGAGAGGGAAGGAGTGAATTTCAAGGAGTATGAAGTAGTGTGCAACGGAGGGAAGAGAAGTTGGTGTCTCATTTCCAAAGCTTGTAAGTGCTTGTAAGCTGCTATTTTCTAACTGCAGAGAAAAATAACACATAGCTCCACCCTTTCAAGAGAGGCAGAATTAGTGCAGAATTGACTGTAGGGTTCAGCTGGTCTCCTGCTCTAGTACTGATGGAAGGAGAATGCCTCTATTTCCCAGTACTTCTCAGAAAAAGCAAACAAACAAACAAACAAAAACCAAAACTAAAACACATTCCTTGAAAAAGCAATAAGCAAAGATCACACAAAACTCATGTCTGCACTGAATTCATCAAACATCAGTTTTGTAAACTGTAAGCTGCTTGGGCTCTTTCACACAAGTCTTGGCTGAAAACTCAATGTATTCTTTGTACTCCTCATATGGTGAGAGGATGATTTTTAGGCTGTGTTTTCTTGCAGGTTTACACTTGATGTCTCATGCAATGTCCTCAGCACACAAATCCATCCTGTAACTGACCACTGACAAGTCTCTCATAAACAAAAAGACTTGCAGCAACAGTACTTACTCACTTTCATCACCACAGAAGAGACTTTTACATTTCATCGAAAATAAGAATTGTGTTTTAGGCAATCAGGTGCAGGAGATTACTCCTAGAATAAGAACGAGGAATTTTGCAAATCTATGAAATGTTTTTTTGCTCTGACTCATGAGTGCACTAACTAAGCAAAGTCACTGCCTCCTCCTTAGAAGAGGACACAGGGTGAGCGCTTACACCCACTTTGAGATGGCAGGAAGATGATTTTTAGCCTGTTATTCCTTACAGGTTCACATTTGCATCTGTGGCATACAAGTCAATAATCTTAGCCAGAGTTTTTCTATACACCTTGATCCTTTTTCCAAGTTTATGATGGCTGAATATCACTCACTAAGTAAACGCTTACACATTCCATAAAAATAGTCAGCTTGTGTCCACCAGTGCCCTACAGATAGGAAGGCAGTTGTGTATAAGTAGGTACTTATTAGATATCAGCATATCTACATGAGCCAGTGCCCACCTAAATGCCCTTCCATCCAGCAGCCAGTTGTTTTACAGCAGCTGGCTGCTTTTCCAGCTGCCTGGAAGCCTATGAGGCACCTGCTGCACAGGAGCACATAACCTGAGCACTGGGAGAGTGAATCAGAGTGCATCCAGAGGGCACTGGGGGGACTAACTCGCCGTGCATGCAATTTGGGGTTGCTCCTTGCATGTGGAGACACGCAGAGATGCAGTCTGTCTGCCCAGGGATGGAGCACACGCCAGGAGGCGATTTCCTCAAAGCTCTGAGAATCCTGGAGGCGTGCCTGGTCTGTGAACATGCTGGTGGGAGGGAGAGGAAGGAGAAAATGAATTTATTTTTAGAAGAGAGGAAGGATGATGAAGACCAATAGTGCAGGTTTCAAATTAGTATGCACTGACAAAGCTGTAATGAATTCAGTAGTGTTGAAAATGAGAATTTCCATTTGATTTGTGCAACGCTGTAAGGGCTGTCTGTAAGGTAAGTCACAGCTGGAGCAATACTGATACTGCAAATGAAAGATGAAGGAAATCAGAGCTCGTTAAGAGAAGTGAGTGCTGTATATAAGAACAGCTCAAGAGCCATGCAGGCTGTGCAGCCAGAAGGAGAAGGAACAAACCACTGCTCTAGAGTCCAGGACTGTGGCTGATAAGGACGCCTGTGTGGGGGATGGGAACATCAAGTCAAGAGAATGTACGACACACTGGAAAACTGTTCTCAAAGTTTCTAATACGTTCCTAAATTTGGGTGTGGAGAGTCCAGATCTAGGGGAATTGGCGGAGCTGCAGGGCAGGAGGGGGTCACTGGCAGGGCAGCCAGGAACCTGGGACCGATAAAGAACAACCAGCTACAGGGCAGAATGGATACAGTAATTTTAAATGTTTCTCCCTATAGATATTCCTATGAGAAGATTAATTTCAAATAGAAAACAACTATCATAAACAGACAAGTAAAGTAAAAAGCTCCAAGCCTCAGGAAAGTTGAACTTGCCCCAACAAGCAATTTATACAAAATGTTTTGAAATGGAGAAAGATTGGGGCACCTGAATTCACTGTTCTCAGGCTTCTTATGAGCTCGTACAATCTCAAATTTCTTCAAACTACCAATATACTCCCCTAAAAAAAAAAAATAATTTCAGAGTCTCAAAAACTGCCTTCCCTCCACGTGAAAGAAAAGCAAAACCTGAAGCCGGAAAATGCAAAATTGAGATAGAATCAGTAAAACTAAACCTGATTTTTTAAAAAGCCGCACACATTTATTCTGAAGGCAGGGTTTTGACTAATCAGATACTCTTGTTGCTTGCTCGTTGCCTATGCAGTTGGTTAAAAGTGCACAAATTACCTCCCCACAAAACCACTTTTCCCCTCCTCCCCCCCCTTCCCCCTCTCCTCCCCGCTCACTGATAAAATGTTTTTAAAGACCTGGAAGGGAAGGGTAGGGGCAGCTCAGAGCCTCCTTCAGAGAGAGGATGAGGACAGCTGGGCCAGAAATGGAACTCCCCCAGCTGTCATCCATGGCTACAGTCACCTTCAACTACGACTACTACTACGATGACCAGTGCCAGTACCAGCAACTGCAACACATGTCTACTTTCCTCCCCGTCCTCTACAGTGCCGTGTTCCTGGTGGGCATTGTTGGCAACTCACTCCTGATAGCGGCCTTGGTCTTCAAGCGGCGGGTCCAGAGGCTGATTGACATCTTTATCATCAACCTCGCTGCATCTGACTTCATCTTCCTCATCACCCTGCCCTTCTGGGTGGACATGGAGGTGTCGGAGGAGAGCTGGAGGGCAGGATCTTTCCTCTGCAAAGCTAGTTCCTATGTCATCTCAGTCAACATGTACTGCAGCATCCTGCTGCTCACCTGTATGAGTGCTGACCGCTACCTCGCCATCATGCACCCCTCTGTCGCACGACGGATCAGGACAAGATCCTATTCCAGAGCCCTCTGCATCTGTGTCTGGCTATTATCCTGCTGCTTAGGGATGCCAACACTTCTGTCCAGAGAACTGAAGAAGCAATATGGAAAGTCCTACTGCACGGACAAAGCCGTGACAGAAGTCAAACAGATCATGTCACTGATGCTTTTAATCCTGGCCTTCTTCTTCCCGCTGTTGAGTATCTTAACCTTTTACTGCTCCATCACCAAGAGACTCTGTGTGCACTATCAGAAGGCTGGGAAACGTGATAAGAAACTGAGAAAATCCATCAAGATCGTCTTCATTGTAGTGGCAGCTTTTGTTGTCTCCTGGGTTCCTTACAACCTTTTCAAGCTTATGGCCATCCTCTTGCGACTCCTAAAGCAGCCCGACTGCTTTTCAGGCACGGTTGCCCAGCTGGGCATAAAGGTGAGCAGCCCTTTTGCTTTTGCCAACAGCTGTGCCAACCCTTTCATTTACTTTTGCTTTGACAACTACATCCGCAGAGCCATGCTCCAGTGCTTGTGCCCGCGGGTGAAAATCAGCAGCAACAGCTCTGATACCCTGGACACCCACCTGAGCCATTCCTTATCCAATTTTGTGGCAGGGGAATATGCCACCAGGAAGAGGAAGCGCTCTGTGTCCCTCTGAGAGCGAGCTGGGACTGCAGAGGAAGGAACTTCTCCCCTTAAAGATGGCAGGAAAAGAAAAAGAGAAACGAGCAACAGGGACAGGTGCAAGTGTAACGGAGTCAGAGCTTCAGGTGGGAGGGATGCTGCTTCCTTTTAAATGCAGATAGATGGAATAGGAAACCTTAACCACAGAATGACTTCACAATGTGACAATGCATGGTGTAAATGTGAAACCATCATACCAAGAAATAGCTACAAATGCTTACCCTGGAACCCCAGTACAAATGCTACAAACGGCAGAAAAGAACCATGTGATCCAGTCAAGGCAAGTCTCCGAGACCAGCTTTGAACTTTAGTGTGTGTAGGTTTTTATTCTGTGCATGACAAGCAACCTGAATGTTTCTTTTTGGTTCCTATCTTGCCCACAAATACTTCACCATGTCCTCAAACCAGCTGATCAATTCTGGGCTTTTGGAGGTTTTCTGAACTTAGAAATGCAATTTTTTAATGAATTTGTGTGTTACCAGTTCTTGTAACTCGAGTCTTGTGCATTTTAAGTCTCAGCTTCTTATTATGGCATTAAATCTTTAGTTTTAATCATAACAATTAAAGTGTTTAGCCCCTCAGATTTCGGGAAAGAGAGAACTTGAAGGCAGAGAAAACAGGGGACAAGTAAAACATTGCATTTAACATTTCTCTTAAAGAAAAGAAGACCAACAAAAGCACACATGTTTTTAAAGACTTTTTTGAGGGTCTGACACAATTTCTGACTGCTTGGGTCAGAACTAAAGAGTCACTGCCTTCTACTGAGGAAAACGACACAGTGAGTTCTAGAGTGAGTGATTACACACATGCAAACCTGCTAAAAGGCTTCAAGGGAAGACAGCTGTGTCAGCTAACATAGATCTTGAAAGATAGAAATGAGCAAAGCCTGAAGTCCTGACTACTGTCTGGGCAGTGGAGAAAAAAACCCTCCAGACTGGACGATGGAAGTGGTACCCCTACGATGTAACTGCAGCATGTGTACATTCACTGTGGCTTTTCTTTTCACGCCTCTGTATTTTCTAAACATCTGTAAATGGGAACAACTCTTTGGAGTGTTACAACTAAACCCTGGTATTTATTTGCATTTGGTATCGAACCTTGTTGAAGAGTTGAGCTGTTTCATGTCTGCAGAGAAACAAAAGCAGACCTCACGCAGGGGCAGCACAAGCCTGGAAACCAAGGCATGCACATCTTGCCCAGCTCCCCAGTCAGTTCCACGCTGGACCCTGGCTGCCAGAGTAGGTGGAGAGCTGGCTCTGCAGGCTCAGGGGAGGCCAAAGTGTCTTTCAGCACCTGCTGGTGGCAGAGTGCTCTCTGTAGGATACTGGGACACACACCTGGGCTACAAGGGGGGTATCACAGAGAGACAGACAAGCTCTTTGCTCTCCCCTCCCTTCACTGCATGTGTTTGTTTCCTCCCTCACTACCTCTTCTAAAAGATTTTGTTTTTCTTCCTCCACATGACAGACTTTCCCTCCCACCCCCATCTAACTGCCAAACTCCTTTTGAAGGCTTACAACTGCATGAAGGGCATCAACTGTTCCCAGACCTGCCAGTGTTTGAAAATGAGACCAGTGTCAGTTCAAATTTTAGAGTTACAAAGTTTTAAATTTATTTACAGTGACTCTCAAAAATTGCTGTCTCTTCTCAATCTCTTTTCTTCTTTCTACCTTTACAAGTATATAACAAGAGGCCCCTTTTTTTTTTAGAAAAACAAGCCTAAGATTTGCATTTCAACTAAGATATGATTTTTATTACAGAAAAAATCAGTACATCAGACTTGTTCATTATTTCCTCAATCGCTACCCAAAGCATTACAGTACTTTGGAATACATCCCATCTACAAGACTTTAAATAATTCTAGTTAGGGCTGAAGGTTTCTTTCTTTCTTTTTTAAAAATATTTCAAAATACCAGATCAAATTGGAAAAATTACTAAGGAACTCCACCAAGCTCTCATGCCTAAAGCTTTAGTTTCTGGAAAATAACAAATAAACTTGATAAATATTGCCAGGCTTGAGGAGAATCACATATAAATGCCACAGCAAATGCTCCACATGAGCAAAGAAATAAAATATACAAGAGGCAACTAATTCAGCAAAGGAAAACTCACCAGATTCTTTCAGACTTTCATCCAAATGAGTGTACCTTATTTTCTTGTGAACTGCAGGTTGTTTGACATTTTCATGACATTGTAAACATTATTTTCTGGTTTTGTTTTGGTTTTTTTGTTTGGTTTTTTTGTTTGTTTGTTTGTTTTCAAAGAAAAGACAACATATGCTTGAACAGCTTTACTTCTGGAACTTTTACTATTCCATGTTAGCATTTATTATTTATTTGTTGGCACTAACATATCTTAAGATGGTACCAAAGTTATTGTGATTGAAAGTATTTAACGTGGTAGACTTGAGTAATGTTACAGGATGCCTATTTTACCTATGTTAAAAGAATTTAATGACAGTAAATTGGTTTGCTATGTAAAATGGAAATAGTGCAATTCTGATATAACACCTGCCAAAGACCTTGGCAAGTAATTTGGATTGGGCTTTTTCCCCCACAACATTTATTATTTCAAAATAAATCCAGTATGCCTGCAGCTAAGAAATAAGGTTTGGCTTTTTGTAATCTAACTTCTGCTTTCATTGTCATGAAAAAGTAGCAAAGCATTACTAGAAAATCTGTCAGTGAGCCTGGATGGGAACATTCATCTGCCCATCCCACAAACCTTTTCATTATTTCAGAGATGCTTTTATATTGCCTTAGAATTAAATCAAGACGTTTTGACGTTTTTAAATGAAAACAACTACACCACCAGTACCACCCCCAACAATCTAGAGGTTGGTGCACTTTCCTGAGGTGTGCAGAGTTCAAGTTGAAGTGCCTTTGCTTCTTGATATAAATCAGGATCCTGTTAGATGCATCTCTTGGTCTCCATTTTGGCTTGAATGAATCGGCATTTTTCAGAGATAGAGTATTTCATCTCAACACAAAGAAAAAATGTACCCAGACCTGATGCTTGCAGCAGATGTGGTAACAGTGACAATTGCACCACAGATAAATGGAACTTAGAGTTGCAGAGGACTAAGGAGGAAGTCACACAGGGAACAGCTTCAGACCCAAAACAAGCAGGGCAAACTTGCTGCCCTCAAAACAAGAAAAGTGGTGTAGTAACTGTGTGGACTGGCCCTCCACAAGCACTGCAGTGAAGACTGGCTCTTGGAAGGCAAGAGGCAAACTTCCACTGCCTTAGATACATCCAGATTTCACCTGCAGCTTCTTTTCCTGGCTCCTTCAGACCGGTGGGACGAAAAGCCCCTCACAGAATGTCTGTGCCTCAGGTTTTTAGTAGGGTGAACTACAGAAAGAACATTTCCTGACCTTGCAAAGATGTTACAATGATACATTTGTTGATTGCTACACAGGAACAGTAAGGTCCTTGACAAAAGAAGGTTGGGTTTTTTTCCTCAGGTGCTTGCAGGGAATATTGTACAAAGAGATGCCAGCTCATGAGTAGGGACACTTACACATACTCCTAACAGTTAACACTGTTACTACTGGAATACTAATTTCTTCTCCCTGCAGGATCACTTACATTCTTCAGGTCAGCAGGAACTTGTGAGCAGGTTTGCAAGCTGTGAGCACAAATCATTACACATCCCAAAATTTCTAACCGAAACACTTGGACTCAATGCCCTTAAAGGTCTTTCCTAATCTAAATGACTCTATGATTTTTCTCTTGCTCAAAAGGCTTCACCCAGTTAAGGAGCACATTTCACAGCAAGTGAAGAACAGAAAGCTGTGACCACAGTCCTGCAATGGAAAATCCATCCCCTCAGGCTGTTTACCAAATATGTCAGCATTCTGCATATTGTCAGAGACAGGGAGATCAATTCGTGAACAGGCACAAAGAAAGAGCTGCCTAAATCCACAACTGATGGAAACATGCACTGACAATGCATTAAATGGCCTCAGAAGTAATTACAGTGCTACCAAATGCCACACACAGAGGTGGCTGTGAACTCCTAGAAAACCAGAAAGGGCTCGAGTTATCTCATCTGACATTTTAATATTATACCACAAAGCCTGCAATTAGTGCACTCTAGGTCTCAATAACAACCCAAGCAGCTGCTCAGTTTGCAGGTGCAGGTGTTCAGTACGCTGCTGGAGTCTTGCTGCAAGTGACAGGACATTTTGGAATAGTGCAGTCTCACTAAATGACAGAGGGGGTTTGGCCCCAAACATCTGGGCAGCTAAGACATGAGTTCATAATGAAGTAAAAGAATGCAAAATGTGGGAGATGAGAAAGCAAGTGGATCAGAAACCAACAGCCTTCAAGAAGAAAGGCAGTCTTCCACCTCTGAGCTGGTAAAAAATTCCTGCCAAAGGGCAGGCTGCTTGTGTTGATACTTTTTTTTAAAATACGAATTGAAACATAGGGGTTTTTTTCCCCAGTTCACCTCACCTACATTTCTGTAACAGATTGCAGCAGCTTTGGAAATTGAGGCCGCTTGTTATGGTTTGAGAGCACACAACATTATCGATATCAATCATCTAAATATTGCATTGTGACCAAAATACATATTTTCAAACTTCAAAACAGTTTCATTATTAGTAAGAGACCACATTCTTAGTCAGAATCTCCCACTAAGTCTAGTAAGTAAACATACATCCTCTGCTGTTTACTTCTCACATTTTCTAGAGTACATGGGATTTTACAAGAGGCATCTCAGCAACAGATCTCAAAAAAGAAAAGGCAAATATTTCTCTTGAAATTTGGACTGCATTTAGCTGCTTTGGGGACTAGAGTAGGTCACAGGAGAGGTAAGGTGAGAATCCTGTCTCGAAGAAAATGCTTCACAGAAGGTGAATTCAGAGGCTTTCGTTTGTATTTGTATTCAGACCCTTTGCAAAGCACTGACATCCAGAAAAGGTGAATACGCACTTTCTAAACAGCAGATCCTTCAAAAGTGAAGTGGATTCAATAATATCAGGAAATAACTGGATGCATCCAGAAGTTACTAGTTAATTCTGAAAAGAAACAACGAGAAAACCTCTGTCTTTTACTGTGCAGTGGAGTCCCCAGAATCTGATGCGCTCTTTCTTTCTACACAGATAAAACTAGTTAATATGAATATAAAAGAACAGCTGTTTCTCAAAGGATGCCCTTTCTTTAACCCTCAATTTGAGGCAAAGAAAACTAGACTGTGAAACTGTGTGGCATCTGCTCAGAGAATGAAACTTGGTCAGTGGTTTTTAAATCCATCCAAATTTTCAGTCTAGCTTTAAAACTGTTACACAAAATGTCCAAAAAGTCAGACTTTAAATGCAAAGAGCAGCTTTTGCTCCGAGAAACACCACATATAAATAAATGCAGCACAAACGTTTGCCATATATAGCACCATGCACCTGACTTGACCATTCACGTGACTTCCCTCTGTGCGCTGCCTGAACAACTGTGCGACTGCAACCACCATTTCCCCTGTCACTCACTCCTCACCCCCCCTCCTCTGGGAACCACAGAAACTTCTACCCATGCCTCACACAGAGAAAACATGCAAACCATCACAAAAAAGAAGATTAAAAAAAAAAAAAAAAGATAAAAGAGACAGGTGCATACTTGGTTTTGCCTGTGTTTGAACCAGTGGGAGTTACCCACCATGGCTACAATCGCGCCACCTAAGAGGTCTTGCAAGTAAGAGTAGAAGCTTGGCAGCTTTCAAGAAACACTTTTATGTACATAAACTGCTCTCCTTGTAACCAGCCAGGACACTATGGATTGAGGGGTGCTGAGAAGCAAAGAGAGGGCAATAAATGCACTGAAAAGTGCAGTGGCATGCCCAAAACCTCAGCTCTAGATAAGGTGTCAGATATTATGAAACCTAGTCAAAGAACATGGTACTTCCAGCCACTTAGGAACACACTCAAGTAATTGAAAAACTTTTTCAGATACCTCACCAGAAGAGGGAAGAAGGCTTTGGAAAAATCTAGAGCTAGAGAAGAGAATAAACCTTGAACAACCCTTATAATCCCCTAGCTTCCAGGATTCATGTTTTGGCAACTGCATTGATGGTGCTGTAACACACAGTTTGCATAGCAACTTAAGAGGCTGCGACCTTCCCGAGGCTATTAAAAATGTCTGAAACCCATGCTGATTCATAAAGGAGAGGTACCATTCCTACTCTTCTAATTTTTAAGGACTTGTGCAACTAGACTAATGATGCTTATAGGTCCTTATTTCCACTGTCATCCAAATAAATACTAATTAAAATCAGTGTGGAAACTGCTGGTTTTGTTGAAAACCAACTGGAATTTTATATGAGTAACTTCAAGAAAGCTGGGGTTTGGCTGACTGAGAAGACAAAAGCCTAACTCGCAGACTACCTACCCAGTAGTGAACCCAGCTGGATTAGTGTGTCTCTTAGAATTCATGCTAAGGATTCAACTCCAAAAGCTCTGAAGACCCATGAAACTCATAATTCTATGGACTCACATAGAGAGAGGAGCCATCCAAATAGGTGCTCCCAGCTGTGCTGCTGGACTAGGTCTCCTGGTGCTGCTGGCTGCACCATCCTTAAAGTGCCTTTAAGCAACTTGGGTAAAGCATAGGACAAGGTCACAGTGATTTAGGCATCTGTGTTCCCAGTTCTTGTCCTGGGGCTGTAAGGACAGGATAAACTGTAGTGCAAAAACACAGCAGCTGAGGTGCCTGCTAACAGCTGTAGGGTAACTGAGGTTTGATATAGAGTGTCTCATGTTCATGGAGAGGACAAATAGTGACATGCATCTTCTTCCTTTTTATCTGAAAAAAGCAAGCCCATGTTCTGACTCATGTTCTAGCAAGTGGCATTGCCAGCATGGCTGGAGAAGACTGCAGGCAATCATCTGGTTCAGTAAGAGCAAACACTTGTCAGATTATTTTTCACGTGTATCTGTCAAAACACATTGAAATAGGTAGCCGTCCTTTATCCCCAGGACTCACAAGATTCACTGAAAATCATGAGATGCCATGCAAATCTTTCCAGAGGTTCCTTTTACTTGCTTTTGAACTTGTAGGTTTACCCTTTAACCACATGCTTTCCTTGCCCTCACTGGAAGGGAAATAAGCATTCCTTTAAAAGGAAGGCTGAAGGGTTTTGAGGGTATAACCACCTATTAGCATCACACATAGTCAGTCCACTCAGGGAACAGACATGCTCCCACATACCAATTTAGGTGCTTCAAAACCAGTTTTTTTATTTACTCAGTTATTTAAGTCAGCTCTGATATTTACTTCATCAAGGGAGTCAGTCATAAGCCCTGGTACCCTGTGGGAGCAAATGTGTGTCAAAAACGGAAGTATTTTCTGCATTCATGCTCCATATTTTGATTTTATGTGTTATGACATGAGTTAGCAACGTCTACATTACCTGCCAGCCCTCTATGGTGGATAGCTGCCAATGAGTTGCCCAAAAAACTTAATACAGTGCCTACTGTTCTTGTCTTATTTCTTTTGATACAGGAATTTTTCTCTAGGTTTACGGATGACAATTGCCTGCACCGTATTTCTAACACTGCACATGAGCTGGCAAAAATTACTGATCTATGCTGAATCAATTCAACAGAGAAATATTTCTTTTCCTTTCTCCTTCACCCACCCAGTGAACCCTCCACGATAATATATGATGGAGCAGAAGGCACTTACAATTGAAGTGGAAAATTTTAAAACCTAACTGCTATTAAGAAGTCCGAAGAAGGATAGAGTTTATATGAACAAAGGACATTTTTAGATACACAGTTAATCAGATTAATGACTGTTTTGGATGAAACATTTCTTCTCAATAAACAGTAAAGTATTACATGTCATGTGTGCATATGTTGATTTTATATAATAGATATTTATTTTTCTGGGGTGTCAAAGTACTATTTGGGAAAATGGGTAACTCCAAATAAAATTATAATTTTCTCCCTCCAGCAAAATCTACTGATTATTTTTACAAAATAGGACTTCTATCAAGTCAACCTTATCATTAGAATAATAAAAGCTCTTTTGAAATCTAAAAGCCACAAGCCTTTTCCTGACCAGAAAAGGCTTAATTACTCACTTAAATTGCTAAAATAATTGTATGTAGCTCCAACTATTTTTGCCAGCCAAAAAGAAGAAATAGAAGACTTCCCACTTTCATGCTGAGCAAAGCAGCTCAGAAATATGAGAGACCTAAAAGGCCGAATTAGCCAACAGCCACAGTGGCAGTTTAACTGACAAAAGGCAGAATTAAACTAAGGACAAAACAGCCTGTGGCCATTAACAAGATTTGATTTATGTGGGTTTCCTTCCCTTAAAAAAACCAAACCAAAACAAAACCAAAACAACAAAACTTTGGATTTAATTGACCACAGCTGAAAACAGATTACTCCTGCAGGTCACACAGCCACGCTGGCTGTTTTACAGTTCTGTGCTCTCCAAGTATCAAAGCCGATCTGAGCCAGGCGTTTTGGAGCTGCTGCTGAAGGGAGGGTTACCTGGGAGGGTCTGTGTTCTTCACTGGCAGGACTTCTAACATCAGGCACCCCAGAGGAATAAAAGAGACAATGAGGCCTTTGTAAAGAAGAGAAAATGTTACAATCAGGAAAAAATAACCATCTTGAAGTAATTTTTCTGAGCAGGGAACTTAATCCCTCTTGTTTTCAAACACTGGGTCACTCACACATTTTCCCTCACATCTGAAACTTTTGTCTCTCAAGTGAACTGTGGATAAAACAGCCCCAAAACCAACATCTGAACCCATTTAACAAGGATACTACTGTAAACCTGGAGTTAGGAAGCTGTGAATATAAACATGAGTATCAACCATCTCTGCTCTTCACTGACATGTATAGCAGCCACACTTGTAAGTATTTCTTCTGTTAAGATATTCATTAATCGGTGCAACTCCTGGTTGATAGCAAATGTTCTTTAAACCATTGCCAGATATGCTCCTGGCATGGCAGTGAGGAGGTTAATGCTTCTCCCACGGGACACAAGCTGCACCTGATGCTGTGGTGCACATCTGAACACCACCACGTTATGGCACTGGGAAACTTTAATAAAGCAGTTTTATCACAGCTCCTGTCAAAATGGTTAGCTTGGACTCGTGCTGCCATTTTCTAGGTTTTTGAATAGCAAATCCAGAAACTCTTTAAGAAACATTTCACAAAGAAACACTTTGAGAAGAGGCCTAGTCGCATATCACCCCCAAATCTAAACTTAAAGAAATCTGCAACATGGGATCATCTTAACTCGGCACACCCTTTCTCCCCTCCGGAAAACTGGGTCTGCAAAGCACAGCACGGTCACCACACCCAGATGAAAGGAGCCCCCACCTCTCTGGTGAGCACGCAGGTAAGCGAGCAAACACAAGCGAAAAACTTTCTGTGTATTACGGAAACAACATTCAAACCCTCCCCACCCAACGCCGGCCCAGCTGCAGCCTCTCAACCCCAACCCGGCCCGTGCCGAAACACGCTTCCCGTTCCAGGGGCTCAGGCGGCCAGCAGGGAGGAATTTACCTGTCCCAGCCGCACCAAAGAGTGCGACCATGGCTGTAAAACTGCTCCTCCCTTCCTCCGGCCACTCCTGCCCGACTCCCGCCGCCCCGAGCATCCCCTCCTTGGCTGGGGACCCCTTGTCCTGCCCGGGCAGCTCCCGCCGCCCTGCGCTGCCTGTGCGGCCGGGAGGATGCGGGGGATGAGGGGACCCGGCGACATCGCGTGCGAAGCGGCGGCGGCGGCGGTGCCGCTCTGAGTCAGCGCTCGCCCTGCGGTCGGGACCGCGGGCGGGGAGCGAAAGGGAGCCGGCGCTGACTGATCCCGGCCGCCCGCCCGGCACGCAAGGCTCCGCCGAGCCGCTCTGGAGGCTCCCGAGCGCTGCCCCGCAGCTCCCCCGCTGCACCCTTGTGCCTTTTCCTCCTTACTGACTTCACGTACCCATGCACGCACAAGCGCCCCGTCTGTGATTTTGGCGTTTACTTTTAAGATCTGGGAAGGCCGCTTTGCCAAAAGTCCGTGGGGAAGGGCAGAACCATGAGAAGGACGGCCGTGGCAGCTCTGCCGCCTTAGAGCGCGTCCAGCATCCCAGCCTGCTCCCTCCCCTCGCCGTGCCTGCCCGCACAGCTCTCACCAGAGGACTAAAACTGCGGTACCCTGAGAGGGAATGTCTGCTTGTGTGTAGGTGTGAGTGCCAGCCATAAGTTTCAAATATTTTGCAAGGCTTCTTACAGTCCTTGTCTTCTCAAACATCCTGCGCTGGACTTCCTGCCGCTGAAGGACTTGGGCTGTTTGTCGACAAGGGCAGCAACCTCAGCTCAAAGCAGCACAGAGCCCGAGGCGTGTGTTCCCTTAGCATTAATTAGTGATTTCTGCAACTGTTAAAGAGGCGAGGGGAGCTAGGAATTGTAAAAGCCATCAACACTCTGAGCTACTGAAAATGGTGTAATGTGCTCACCATAATAAATACTCTTCAAGCAAAGGTGTTTTTTGCAGAAATCGTGAACACCCAAGGGTTTATTCCCCCCATCTCAGAAACAACAGAAACCTGACATTTCTTAATATTTCATTTTAATGGACTCAGTTGAACCAGTTACACCACAAGCTTTTCCAGAGCTGTGAAATGAATGATAATTACTCAACAAGAAAGTTTCGTGACATGAATCTCACTGAAATGAATGCTTCACTTACGAAGCCTCTCCAAGAATCGTGAAGCACTCAGTGAACTCTGCAACAGATATCACTTGGAAAGTGATTTCTGTATGTATTTAAAAAAGAAATTACAGATTAACTGGTTTATTCCACCTGAAAAATGAGAGTAGATATAAAATACTTTAACAATGAGATATAAAATGCATGGCCCACTCATTATGTGTATGATGAATTTGCCCCAGGATCCTTTTTGGGATAAAAACCCTTTTTTTCCTCTACCCAATCTGAGCCTGAATGCTGTCTCAGCTGCTAATTTCTGTCTTCAAGAATGCCAGTAACATCAGGGGCAGAAGTGGCAGTGGAAGGTTGTCTACTTCGCTCTTCATAAGTTGCCCCAAATTGTAGATTGTACAAGAGATTAACTACTTGGAAGGTTTTCTGCTTACTTATTTCAAGTGTAAAAATGCAGAGATAATTAACTACATGATCAGGAGATTGAGTACAAACAAACACAGAGATCTACTGTCTGATACTGTTTTGCCCATCTGCTAAAATCAGGCATCCAACTGCCAATCAGGATTCATCTGGCTTGGATTTTCTGGAGGTTACATTGCAAAGAAGCAAAAGGATATAATTAAGTGCACTTAACAAAATGTCAACTTGGTTATGTTTTAGCACAGAATTCATACCAGCTACTGCACTGCTCCAGCTGTACAGTGAGGCAATACAGAAATGCCACTGGGTTACATTGGTGAAGTTACACAACAGGCTCAAAATGCAACATGAGGACCCCTATACTTTCCAGCCTTTTTCCTATTCTTTTTGGCAGTGCATACAAATAGATTGAAAAGGCTCAAGCAAAGATTCCCAGGACATCAAATTCTTAAGAACACACTCAGGCTCTTTCATATGACTCATGACTTTCACTCTTTCAGAAATAAATACTTTTGAAATGCCAGAAGAACAAGCTCTATTCTGAGAAAATTCAGAATGCTGAATTATTCCTTGGGATAAGAGGGGATTTAAGTGTCAGGGATTCTCCTTATGAGTGTTTCATTTGAAAAAAAAAAAAAGATGGAACAGACACATACAAAACAAGCAGGAAGGAAATCATCCCTGTAGCAAAAGAGCTAAAGGTCCTGGCTTTTTCATGTGGTAAATGTTCTTATCAGCCAAAACTTCTGCTTTTCTGAATCTCCTAAATACCAGTGCATTTACATAATACATATGCATGTTTGTTCATTGTGGCCAGAGAAGAACAGACTGTCTAAAGGAAACAAGCAGCAGTGAATAAACCTGCAAAACAGCTCTGCAGAACTGGTGAAGCCACCAGAGATGGAAGAACTTGCTGCTCTGCATAGGGACACTGATTTCACTGTGATTGCACACAGTAAAAAGGAGCTGCTGGGACAAAGAAAATGGAAAATTAGGGGAGTTTATTCCAGACAAGTGGTTAAGTGCAAGCTTGTAGCTGATTTGACTGATAATTAAAGATACTAAACAAAACAACAAAATAATGGACTTGCTTTAGCCTCTGCCACAGTCTCCCTGTGATTTCAGAAAAATTGCCTTTGCTTCTGCTTTCTTAATGAGAAAGTAGATGGATTTCTTTGTCCATTGTGGGCATCTGAGCTGATGCAGCTGCACAGGACTGATGAGAACCTGCCAGGTCTTCATACATAGTGCTGGGCATAAGTGTCCTTCTCATAAACTGCTCAAGATAGTGAGAAATCTTCCACTCATTTCTCCTTTGGAAAAGCTCATTCAGTAGCCTCTCTGGCTGGCCAACGAGACACACCTCCAAAGTCCTGCTCAGGCTGATGGACAGTGCATTTACTGGCGTTTGTTTTCCCAAATTATCTGAAACCTTCAAGCACGTGATACAGGTGCACTTACTTGTTTCCTACCTAGCCAAGGAGCACAGTCTGTTGCACAATCAATTGTGGCTACTCTGAAAGATGCTCAGGTAGTGCCTCCTCCACCCAAGAAGAATCTGAGCTTAGTTGAAAGTGCCTGAACACTCAGAGTTTGTTAGCATTGCCTGCAAAAACTTCTTGTGAATCACAGTTGCATTCCCAGCAGAATGGGATGCCAAGGTGAGCGGCATTCCACAATGGTCAATAAAAACAAGAAACTCAAGGAAGTGTAACAACCAACGCTTTTTTTATTATTATTAGAGAGGTAATGGCCAAGCCATTCAGGAGAAATTAATTTTCAAGATTTGGCTACAGAAGAGCTCTACAATCTCTACATTGCCTTCCCCGTGCTCGGCCGCTTGATTGTCTTCCAGGGAGGCTTCAGCAGATGCCTTCAGCAGATGCCTTCCATCTTTTGGTCTTTGAAGGTGGGTTCCCTCTAGTGGCATTAAGAGGAGCATCGATTCTGTCTTATTGACTGATCTTGGTCCGTAGGAGGGGCAGGAGGAAAGAGGATACTCACATCAGGAAACACTGACTTGTCTTCATTTGGCTAATAGCCTAGGATTCTTGTGTACCACAGGTTCTTCATTTTTTCAATCAGCTGTTCCAACATTATACTGAATTTAGTTGCTTCTTTGACGACCCTCTGTCTGCAGGAGACAACAGAGAATGTGGTAAGATACACAGGTATGTGAGAGTAATCCCCATCTGCTGTAGTTACCACACTGCCTGTCACTGAGAGTGCAGAGCTCCTCAGCAGTCCTGGAGGGGCTTTCCTCAGAAGACAGGAATAGGCAGTATTTGTGTGCCATGAGTTACATGAAACGGTCTCTAGGGTGATCATGCTTTTCCTTTTCTGAGGAAATTCATTCCCCTTCCTTGAGCAAGACATGCACAGCTAAAGCCAGTTCTGTGGTTTGCATCAAGTTATCCTGGCCCACTGAGTGCTCAGCCCCTCACAGCACTGCAGCTTCCAGAGGAGCTGATCCCCCACCAGCCAGCAGCCTCCTCCTTCAGTACCCATGGATAAAGAGCAGTACCTGCCATCCCTGTGAACATTGTCATGTACAGTGTGCCTTCCTGGGAAGAGCTTCTGCTTTCACAGGAGACCGTATCACCTCACCCCACCTTCCAGCACCTCGCTCCCTTGGTACATCAGGCTTTGGTTGCTGATTGATTTCCCCTTGGATCTCCTCATAAAGATACTTAATCAATCTGTTCTTTCTCCCACACCTCCCTCTCCCTTTTCACACATGGCTATTGGAGTGTTAGTACAGAGGAGCTTTTCATACCTGGCCGCAACAACTGTTGGACTCTGGACAGTATCCAAAAAGAACTGACTGACTTTAGTGGACACCTTGTTCACAGCTTCATAGATGTAAGATGCAATAGCCTCAGGGATGGCCAGCAAGTCACGACGAGTCTCTTTCTCAAAGAGAGACTTTGACTGCACTTCTGAGAAAAAAAGGCAAAATCCCATGAGGTTTCTTACGTCACTTATGCCTCTGGTATCTTCCTCCAGATGCAGGGGAAGAGATTTGAAATTCTGAGATTCAGAACCTTTCCCAGAATTCACTCTACAGCATTCAGCAGCACCTTTTCACCCTGTCATGGGTATCTAAGTCATAGACCTTCCATGGCAGAGTTTTTGCACCATGGGCGGTTTTCATGCCAGGTCCCTACCAACTTGTTCCACACTGCCAAGCACTGTGTATTCATGGTCTCCAACTGAATTATTGGGCTTCAGTCCTACCTCACGGTACGTGAGGACCTGTAGAGCTGAGCTTTGTCTCAGGGAAAGAGCAAAGCTTTTCAGACTTACCGGGGAGAGTGGTGCTAAGGAGCAGAATCAGAGCTATCACCAATGCCCTGGATTGCAGCATGGCTTGAGTACCAGTTCTGCTCTCTGCACAGAGAGACCTGTGGGAATCAGCATACAATGTTTGGGTTGTTTTCAGAGAAATATAACCTGTTGGTTAAACACCTAGCCAATAAATGAAGACAAAGCCAGAAAGATCATGGTGCATTTCCTCTGAAGAAGTGAGGAAAAGGCAGTATAAAAATGAAGGTGTCCTTTTATTTGTATAATCACAAATATCCACAATAAAAACTTTCAGAGCTCAAAGAAATATAGACAATTAAATCTAGCTCTTTTATATGAGATCTAAAATCCCTTGTTTCGGCACATGAGCAAACCTCTGCCATAGGTCAGAAGAGGTTTCCTCCATGCATAACAACAATTGAAAAATTCAAATTGTGGGATTTCTTCATTTGATTTGTTTTGGTAAATTGCTCTAAAGAACATTGTGCTAGTGAGTACATCACATACAATGATCATCTTAGTGATCTAGTGATCTGACTACTTTGTCTTGCTTTAGTTGAGGAAAGCATCAAGTAGCTAACTAGGTTCCCTTGCCTTTTTACGCTGGGATTAATGCAGCAGACAGCAGCCCAAGCAGAACAAGTTCCCAAAAGTGAGTAAGTGCAAAATTTAGCTTCATCCAACTTCCTTTATTTTTGTCTTTTAAAAAAGTCAGAAATGGAGAATTGAAAATTTGCTGCTCTGTACACTGAAAATATGACATTACACCTAAAAAAGCTTTCTAAACATGCTGCACTTAAAAATGTGTTTAGAAATTAAAATTGATTTATGCCCCCCTTTAGAGGGCTGCATCACTCAGAGCAACACGAAGAAAACACTGAACATAGGAATTGCAATGGTGAAATAGGCTGAAAGTCTATTATTTGTGAATGCTTTGTTAAATCCTGTACCAGATGGTTACAAGTCAATGTTCCGTCTTATCCCACCGTATGAGACTTCCATCCATTTTTATTTCCTTCTATGCCTTCTTATCTCCAAAAGCTACCACCCAGTTCACTAGATGTTTGGACAGTTGCTGCTTTATTACCCTTCCTTGATTTTTAATCCCAGAGCCAGTTTCTCTCCGTGTACACAAAAGGCAGACATTTGCTTCCCAGGAGCATGAACAGGTGCTCTTACCCGCTTAGAACCTGTTGTCCCTGTGGTGAAGGCAGCTGGGAAAAGCTTATGGATCTCCCAACACTGAAACTCTGCAATTCCTAATATGGGCTTGACTCTCCTGAGTGTTTTATGGAGCATCCATCACTCAGCTTCAGACCAGGTCACCCCAGGTACTCCCACCCTCCTCCATTTCAGCACCTTTCCTGGCTGTGGAATGTGAGAAGGGCTCACACTTTGGTTTGCAGTAGATGGGGAAAAATAGAAGATGACCTCCACTCACTTGTCTATGATCTAGATACGCCAGTCACAGAGTCCATGCCACCCAGAACAGAGAGTTCAGCTCTTACCTGTCCTGCTTTCTCTCTTTCTCGGGCCCAAGCTGAGGTAGGTGCTCATCTGAGACCCCGGCATTTATGCAGAGCTAATATAGTGCTAGCAAGGGGTCAAAGGTCCTGCTTTGTTTCCCCATTTGCTCTTTTGCAAGCACATCCAGCTCAGTGGGACAGGCAAGAAGCTGTGGAGGACTCTGGACCTGTTATTGAGATTTGGTAATGGAGGGTCAGTCTGACCTGAGCCCAAGAGATGTGGAAGACAGCTTCTGGGTCACTGAGTCCCCTACTTTTGCAGGCAACCATGTCATAGAGGCCCCTTTCATAAGATGACCAAACTCCACATTAATAGTAGCTAGAGCCGGGCTAAATTTTTCTCCCACTCTTCCTGTGCTCTAACCCCACTGCTCTGACAGTTGGCACTTACCTGCAGCTGTTACACCAGTCTCCTCTCCATTTACAGCAAATGCATTAATCAAATGGTGCACACAGGTGTGCACCCCTCTCACACTTCTTTCCCCGTGACCAAGTCTTTTTGCACAGGCTGACTAGATGAGAATACACCCGAGACAGCTGCCAAAACTTACCAGGAGGAACATCCAGCTATGGGATCCCCAGCCCAAGAAACACATAGAGATGTTAGAGCGGGTCCAGAGGGGCATGAAAAATGATCATGGGGCTGGAACAGCTCTCCCATAGGGAAAGGCTGAAAGAACTTGGGCTGTTCAGCCTGGAGAGAAGGCTCCAGGGAGATCTTATTACAGCTTTTCAATACTTAAAGGGTTCTTATAAGAAGCACAAAGTCTCAGGCAAGGCTTGTATTGACAGGAGAAAGGGAAACAGGTTTAAATTGAAAGAGGGTAGATTTAGATAGGATGCAAGGAAGAATTCTTTACTATGAGGGTAATGAGACACTGTAACAGGTTGTTCAGAGAAGTTGTGGACACTGGAAGTATTCAAGGCCAGGCTGAATGGGGCTTTGAGCAACCTGGTCTAGTGGAAGGTGTCCTCGCCTAAGGCAGGGGCAGGGTGGATGAGATGATCTTGTAAGGTCCTTTCCAACGCAAACCATTCTTAAGATTCTACGGTAACATCTCCCGAGGCTCCCCAGGCCCAGTCAGAAAGTGGCTGCATTGCTACTGTAGGGAATGTTTTCCCATAGCTAGAGTTCCAAGTGCCCCTTGGGTCTCCAGTAGGTCCAGTCACCTGTGTTTGGCACGTGCAGCCAGGGGCAAGAGACAGAAAGGCTGCAACACTGAGCTACAAAGGGCATCAGCTGGGGGAATGGGAGGACAGAAATTAAACCTACTATGTGATACCCACCAGATTTCCATTCTCATGTCGCCCACTTATTTATTGGGTGACTCTCACATGTGGGAAGTGCGAAAAGCTCAACCACTACCTTCATTTATCAACCACACAAGATTTCTAGACTTTTCCTCTCATGGTGCTCCAAGTGCTTTAGAACCAAACAGTAAGTGTTCTCATTTTACAGACATCGCAGCCAAGCTACACAGTCATGCCATTGAAGAGAGCAGCCAATAATTTACGGACATTTTTCCACTCTCTAGGTATTTATTCAAATGATATTTTTTCTTAGAAAAACAAAGAAAAAAACTTTCCCAAAATAAGGGGAAAAAAATCCCGCATACAAACAAACCATTTTGCATTTTTATCCAAAAGTAACAACAGAAGTTTCTTACTGGCATGTAAAAAGGTCAATTTGAGAAATAAAAACAGAGACTTTTCAGTTCCACTTCTGGTACAAACACTAAAAACCAATCTATGGTCTAGGAAGAACACACAAGAGCAACTGGTTGAAAATTCTCTTATATTTCAGTTATACATTTGACAGTCATTGAAGAAAATCTACACGTTTATCATCTTCTTTTACAGCTGGAATAACATTCAGAAGACCACCACAAGGCACATCATAGGTGTTAAACTTAAGCAGAAACAGGCATGAGCAGTCATTACTTGTAGGAGTTAGTTTAGGATAACCTCAAGTGTAATTTCTTTCTTATGTCAGGTCAACAAATGAGAAGCTCTAAGTGGGTGTTTTAAACTGATGTGCTGCAGGAGGTAGTAAAAGGAGGGACTTAGCTGCCCTGTTTGGTAATTCATACTGCTGAAGAGCTTTGCATTGTGGCTGTCATCACACAAGGCAAGTTCCCTGGCCCTGAAGTCAGCCTAACTTTAGGCAGTGCTATCTTGAATACAATCCCAGAGATAGCAACTGGGTGTTTCAGCACTTTCTAGTGCCAAACAGGCACCTGCCAAGACCAGATCAATGATTGCACAGAAGCAGCCCTTGCCCCCCATTCCTGGAATGATATTCCAAAATGGCAGGGTGCTCTGCAAATAAGCAAGAAAGCTAGATATTGCAAGTACTTTCTTAATCAAAGAAAAATTACATGACTTTTTATCTCTCTTATGCATCTCTGGTCTGAGGTAGAAGGCAGCTGACTGTAGCATGGGTGACCTTATCTGGCCCTGTGTGGTGTGGTCACTTACTCATTACATTATTTAAAATTAGGGTAATAGTGGTGGCTATGAAGGCACTTTATCTGAGACAGCAGATTCATTCTTTGGGGGCAAGGTATATTCCTTGTTCTTCCGCCAAGAACGGAAGAAGAAAAGTCTAGAATAGCAGTAACTCCCATTTGTGAAATATTCAACTTTTTCCATCACGAATGGGCTGACACATGAACATCAGCTCTCTGGAATGGCTAAAAAATTTAGCATGAATAAATTGCAATGTAGAAAGAATGAGGCTAGCATATTTCCTACTGTTATTTCTTTCAGTGTGCTGTATTGGAGCAGCTCAGCTCTCTCTCTCTCTCTCTCTCTTAAAAAGTCAAAGACCCTGTGATCTTAGTAAAAAAGGGTCTGCGTTGTATTGTGCAATGCTGCCACAATGAGTTTCATTTATAGCCAATTAAAATCCAAAATAAGCATCTGAAGCAGAGCCTATTTCCTTCCCACTTTTCTGTCTGCTTGCAGTTGTAAAGCATGCAAAGATAGATTTCCTTTGTTGTTATTTCACAGCCCACCAACTGGTGCTTTGTGAACCACAGTGATCTGCAGACCAGTAAGCCTGGTATCATTTCTGCTTCCCTGCTGGATCACCCAGTCTGCTTCTGTCACAATTTAAGAAGTTACAGATTTAACACAGAGATACAATCAATTTTCCCTGAAGAGTTTTGTTTACTGTTTCTATAAACATGAACAAAGTGACTGAAGGGAAAATCAAGTATGATATAAATAAAACCCTTCAGACTTCAGACACAATTTGTGAACTGTGTTCACAATCTACAATTAGTTACCATAGCTCCATCATGGGGACTAGAGGAACAAAATAAAGATAGAGGGCTCCTTCATAGGATGGAGATAAAAAAGCACCACCTCTGCTGTTAGTGTGCTCATACTACACCAGCTATAACAGCTGTTCCTGTTACAGAGAGAATCATCTTGGTTTTCTTGCAGTGCGAGTGGCTTCTTGCTCTTGGCAAAACTTGCTGGACACGTGTTGGCTTGTCCACAGGTGAATGTGAAGGGAAGTGAACTCTTGCCATGCAACTAACTTGGGAACTCACCACATGTCTCAAGTAGCCTCTACTTTTTGATAGAGAAATGGGCAGCCCTTTCCTGAACTTGGACATTTGGGCTAGGACAGGAAAAGGTTGTCTTGCCTGATGTATGAATCTATTGGAGGCACAAGGAGCGACTCACATTGTGAGTTACCAATTCAGCTTCCAAGAGTAGAATCTCCAGGGCCCTGGCCATCTGCTAAACATCAGCAGAGGGTAAAGCTAAACCAGTTGCTAGTTTTGGAAGAAGCCCCATATAATTTTCCATCATGGCAGTCATCATAAACTAATTAACTAATAAAAATACTAGTCCATCATACAAAAAGGTTATTCATAAAATCCTCAGCATGTCATAAGCTAAGAAAAAAATGATCCACAGACAGTGGCTGATAGACAGATTCAAGAGTGATCTTAGCTCTGCAAGTTCTGCGAACACAATTCCCTATATTCAAATGTGATTCATGGGTCAATTCATATTGTTCATTCTGGGCCTAATGCAGACTAGCACTGTGCTAATTACAGCCCTCCTTTCTTGAATTCAAACTTTGGAGTTAGTCATTTAGCTCTTTTATTTTTATGTTTGTGATAGCCATCAACTGTGGGCAAAGAGACCCTCTGTCTTCAAAGAGTAGGCCTCCAGTTCTGAAACGAAGTCAGCCAGAGAAGCTTGTTGGTCCTCCTGCTTTATCTCAAATAAGAATTACAAATAAGCACGTTCAGCCAAGAACCTGTAGGAAGATGAGCACTCTGGAGTAGCCCTGGGTTGACCAGCAACTGCACTGGATATCCAACTAGGACCATTCGTTCCAAGTGTGATGTTTCCCATCATGGTCCAAAGAAAAGAAAAAAACCGAGGTAAACAAAGGGAAAGTCTCTCCAAGTCTTCCAGTGAGAAGCATAAACACATCAGTAATTAGGACATTAAAGAACAAACAGTAGCAAGTGTCCCATGTGGCACTGGCTGGGAAGCTACGCAAGACAGTCGTTGGTACTGGTCAATCTCCACTGCCTCTGGGTTACAAAATAATTCACAAGATTCTCCAAAAGCTCCTTGCCAACTGTGGAGTCCCTTAAATCCAAGAAGTGCCTCTGGCAAGAAAGTCTCCTGTGGAAGCAGTCAGCATCCAGAGAGCTTCTCTTTCTCCAGCACATTTTAAATTAAAACAGTGGATTAATCACATCAGGAGAAATAACAAGTTCTCCTTCACAACTGCTCTCAACACATAGAGAAATTCTGTGTTCTAGTGTCAGGGTGAGAACTGAGGAAACCCTATGATCCAGCTCCAGATCAGATGCACCACACATGCAGGGTTGGTGTGTCAGGGTAAAGATCAAGGACAGTAGTAAAAATGGTAAGACTTCTTCAGAGTCCATTATCCAACCCCATGTATATGATACGTGGCATGGAGAGGAAAGGGGGAATATAAAATGTATGGAAAAGAGTACATGGCTTAGGCAAGATATTCACCAAAACCATGCTTCCTAGAGTTGAAGGAAATTCTGGTCCATGGTGTAAAGGACAGTAGTCATACTCTGCTCAGTCCCTGTATGGAAAGACAAACCTTGGTAAATTTAGCCCTTTAAGTTTACAAATAAATTCAAGTCTGGATGAAAGGCTATAACAAGTATCTTTTAAGGCACTAAGGTCTAAGCTCAAAGAAGAGCAGGTTGTTTCAGTCAATAAAGACAAGAAAAGCTGGCAATTTGCATACATGCTAGTGAGACCTTACTAAGACATTTAACATTCTCCCAACACTGTGATTCTCCTGTTTGGAAGAGAGGCTCATTGGGGACAAAAGGAAGCAACTGTCCCAACTATGCTGAGCAGCCAGGCAGAAGCAACAAACATTACACATTCTGAAGCACAACAAAGGGTCTTAGATAGATGTTGTGCCTCCCCCAGCAAAGCTCCCAGGAGACTGGATCAGATGACCTCCAGAGGCCTCTTCCGATCTAAATTATTCTACTGTTCTGTGACTTTACAACTCTGTGAACATTGGAACCTTTCTCTGGTAATTGTTGTGCAAAGGACCAGCATTCTACAGACTGGGTTCCTTGCAGTGCCATGGCACTCAATAAAGAGAACTGGTATCCCTCTTTAAAGACTGGGAATACACTATTTACTGAAAAAACCTACTGCTCCTACTAGAATGTTTTCAACGAACCTCAGCCCATTAGAACTTAGCCCAACCTAAGTTTCCAAATCACAGCAATAAAAACAGGTTAGGTATGGCTGTCATGGCACTAGACATATATTCTTCAGAGTTGTAAGTCTAAGGGGAAGCTGCTTCATCTGTTTTATTGCTGTTTGTCTGTTCAATCAAAAGCAGCCATCCCAATCTAAATAGTGGAAAAATTAGGAGGAGTCCAGTGGGAATCTCAGTTCTTCCAGTACTGACATTAAATGACTATGCTTCTCCCACTGTGGGAACTTCCTCTGTCCTGCAAGAGAAAATAAAAGATTCAGGAACAAGGAATGGTAAACAAAAATTCTATGTCTTCCTACCCACTCTGAGCACCATAACAAAAACCATTCACAGATACACACATTCCAGCTGGAACCAGAATTTGAGCACCATAACAAAAACCATTCACAGATACACACATTCCAGCTGGAACCAGAATTGCACTTCCTTTGACAACACAGAAGGGAAAATGGTAATGTGCAACATACAGCCCCACGTGGTAAAATTCTGCATATGTGTGATAAGAGACACTTCACAGTTTTCGATTTAAAAGAATCTTCTTTTTTTTTCAGGGGGAATACACTGTGTAATTTTGAGATTAGCAATTGGATATGAAGCTTTTCACACTTAGGTTGCTACCTGAAGTCTAATCCCAGTGCAAAACTGACAAGAAGAGCTGTGAACAGTAGCTGTTCACTGCCCACATAATGTATGTTCAGTTCTCAGGAGTCCCAACAAACAAGTCATCCTCTTGCACCTGGCCTGGAGAATGACACATTTTTCATCCATGCCACCCATGACCTTAAAGCCTACTTCATGTAGCTTTAGCCATCTTACCTGGATGTTTTCCCGTATGAGCCATCTTAAAAATATCATGCGTATTTTACAAGAAATCAGGAGTAAACTGTAACCAGAGATGGTTACAGAGGGATGGATGCTGCTGCCTAGTCTGGAAGTGCTTTCCTCCCAGTCAGTACCAGAAGAGGTATTTTAACACTAGTATATAGATAGAACCCCAAAAGCCCCTGGATGGGGACAGGAATATAACATCACTCTGTAGGGGACCTACTTTATTTCAGAATCACAGAATCATAGTATGGTTTGGGTTGGAAGGGACCTTAAAGATCACTGGGTTCCAACTCCCCTTGCTCAGGGCCCCATCCAACTTGGCACTGAAGACTTCTAGGGATTTGACATTTTACTTTGCCCTTGAACACACTACATCCAGGCAATGCCTGTAAAAAGAAGGGTACTCAGCAGCCTCTTCATAACCACATTGTGCAGAGCACCCCTTGCTCCTTGGCAGCTGTTTGAAAGACAACAGGCTACAGAAAGTAGCAAACATTCCCTCTCACCCCCTGAACCCCACCTTTTCCCTTAGATGGGAAAGCACAAAGGCAGCTGACTCACCGAGCGGGTCCCTGCGGTGCCTTTGTGCTTCTTGTCCTGAGCTGGGATGATTTCTAAGGAGCGGTAACTGGGGGGTTTCTCTTCTGGCCACTCCCGGGACCTGCGGTTCCTCCGCCTGCGGTTGGACATGGGGACACGGATTTGCTCTTCTGAGGAGCTCCACGAGCCCCTGCGAGAAGAGGGGGGTGAGTAGCTGTGTCGCCTCTGGCCAGAGTAATTGCTCCTCCCAGCATGGTGCTCGTATTCTCTCCTCCCCCCGGGCTCCTGCCTTCCACCACGATGGTGGCTGGAGCGCTCCTTGGCCTCCTCCGGATGGAAACTGCTGCTGCTCTTGCCCCTCTCAGCCTGGCGTGGGGGTGACACATCTCGTCTGGAGTGCTGGGGCCTGCCATTGTAGCCACCTGTCCTCTGCCTCTGAAGATGATCCTCTCGCTGCCTATCCCAGGGCTCCTGACTGTAGCTGGAATGGGAATCCCCACTGGAAGGCAAGGGCCACCTCCGGTTTTCCCTTCTGTCCTCTGCTGCAGAGTCCCAGGGCCTGGGGGTGCGGGCAGCTCTTTGTGGCCGTGAGGAGTTGCTGCTCCCATGGATGGAGGAGATGTGGTCTGCGAGAGGAGGTGGCACGATGTCGGAGCCCAGCGAGGACAGCAAGCTGGGCTGCACAGCCTGCCGCTGGTGGGAGGGCGGCCGCAGCTGGGACATGTTCAGGTTTTGGATTTCAGACTCCAGATACTCCAAAACACCGTTGTTATGGGAAAGCTGGGCTTGTGGCTGCACCAGTGGAAGACTGTTCTGCAGAGATACATCTAAGGATAAAAGCAGAGGAGAACTCAGCAAGTCAAGAGGAAACACTGAAGAGAAGGCCCTTCTGCACTCATGATCCTGGCTGAGTTCCTTCTCTTCTCCTGCTCCACCTCACTGCAAGAGCTGCACAAGTCTCAGGCACCACAACCAGCACATCCAGACCAAATTAGGTATGGTGCAGAGAGTAGTAACTAATAAGCTGCAGCATGATATAACATGTTTTAGCAGTGCAGAGGTAAGAAGTCCAGCACATCTGGAAATACAGTCTGTGTGTTCAGAAAAATTTTTTTCTATGGCACTGATACCATACTTTATTTACAAATAATCAGAGAAAGATAATAGTATTTCCTTTTACATTTCATTGAACCGGAAGAAATACTGCAAAAGAAAATAAAAAAAGAAAATTTTTATACGTATGCACACATGCACACACATATGTAAAGATATAAGTAGCAAATGGAGAAGAAAATTCTTCCTGGTTCATTAAAGAGTTCTTCATCTTTTGCTGCATGCAGGCTAGATCTGTTGCACAGAAGGCAGTTTGCCCCTAATCATTTGAAGAATAGACATTTGATAAGAACTCAAACAAATTGCACCTCACTTGTCATGTCAGTTTTGGCTATAAGGAGTTGACCGTGACCAGTACAGCAGAACAAAGAGACGGTACCCTCCTCTGCCACACAAAGCAAGATAAGCTGGCTATATTTACCCTGCAGTTGCTGGGGTGTAGCACAGATACACCTTAGTTAGTGTTAAACTGCTTCACCCAGCACTGAGCCCAGCAAGACACTTAAGGCAGTTTTTATGCACCCAGGCAAGTTTATGGTGCACTGCAGATGTAGCAGAGCTGTCATTCTAGGACCGGCAGCCATGCTAGGAATATCTTTCTTTTCTGGTAGAGAGGCTAAAGCCTCAGTGCTGGACTTCCTGAAGAAGTTACCTGTTTCTCATCCTGATTTCCCTCTGAAATGATGCCCATGGTCTCACCTTGTTGCAGTAGAGGGTTCAGCTGGTAAGAGGAAAGTTTTGAGTTCCTGTCACCAGCTCCATAGAACATGTTGGGTGATAACCAAGGTGCAAGTGCCTGAGCCCGCTTCATGAACTGGTGCCGTTCCAGTACTGTAAAAGAAAAAGAAAGCTTACAGCACCTGTCCACAGGGCACAGCTTGAAGATCACATACCATTTTGCTTCACAGGCTGTAGCCTTTGGATACAAGAGGTTCACAAAATTAAATCTCTTTCCACCCTATGACAAAGGTAAAACAGAGCACAGGAAATTCCAATGCAAAGTTGTACATCTTCAAAAAAGTGCCTACAACAGAAGGAAAGCTTTAATGCTTAACATTCTGATTCCAGTCCCAGCAACTGGGAACAAACAGCACTAAGATTAAGTATGCAGCACATAACCAAGTTAAGACTTCTACTTGCCCTGTCATTATGAGTATAGCTGCAGAAAGGTGGGAAATAATGTTTCATACAGCAAGAATACAACAGTTTTCTCTCTCTCAAAATTCTTTCAACTCATCACTGGTCTTTTCCCATTTTGGCTTTGATTTCCCACTAAATGAGACCTTTCCTTGCCACCATTATGTGAGTTCTGTCCAGATCATATTTTCCACTCCGTACTTCCAGCATTTTTTCTCTGTTTCACAAAGGGGGCACTCAGAGGTGCACTGCCCAGCTTTCCCCTTTCTAGTCTTTCAACCACTCTTCTGTTAACTCCATAACTTACCTCAGAATGACTGCTAAAATTAAATCTCCTAAGACAGTGTGGTCAAACTGATGAACAAACTCAATTTCCTGTTCTCAACAGCAATGTCCAGTGTGCCAAAAGAGCAAACAGTGGAAATTTCTCTCTTTCAGTGTTTCCACTAGTGCTAACTCCAGGCCCCTATTCGTGGGGTCAGATTTCAATTTCACTTCCCTTTTTTCAGCATTTCTATCTCGCCTCCTCCATATAGACAAGCTCACTTATAGTTGCCTTCAGAACCATAGCTCACTGCTGCTTCTTTTGGGGAGTACCTAAAAACATCTTACAGAAACTTACTTCTACCACAAACAATCAAAACTTAAGTCTACAAGCAAGTAAATTCTGCAAGTCCCTGATCTTACAAAGCCTGGCTTGTCTGTTATTACTGGCTGAAGCTTTTCAGCAACAGTCCCTTTGCAAAATTTCTCTTTTATGGCTTTCCTGGAGTTTCAGAAGTGACAGATTTTTACTGCAGCCTCTAGTCTGGTCAGGCATGAAGAAAACATTACAGTTCAAGAAACAGATAGGAACATAATTGCCTTTGAGACTTCTACTCCTGATAAATCTGGAGGAAGCTGGCTGATAAAATTAAAAGCTATTGGAGGGAAAGAGACAAAGGATAGACAGACAAGTTGACTGCATAAAATTTGCTTCTTTAAGAAACCAGGCTACAGCTAAGCTCCAATTAATTCTATCCCCTGGGTTCACTGCAATAGGCAGCATTTACTCTTTGGGACTGAACTCTCCACTTCAGGTAGCACTCCAGTTATTAAACATGTTCTCCTTCAGCTGTTTCACTGGATTTATCCAGAGCACCACTTGCAGCAAAAGAGGGACTGACCATGCCTCTCCACAGATCTTTCCTTTTCTCCACAGTTCATGCAGCTCCATTCTCTACTGCAAACTCACTCCTCCTCCCCAGTCTGGCTTTAGCCAGAAGGAACTACCAAGATGGAAACTTCAGGGGGTTTAATCCTAATAATCTGGTGTCTTCAAAGATATGTGGTCTAAGGTAGCAGATTCCAATGACTTCTTGTCAAACTATTTTCTTTTTTTTTTTTTTGTCCCAAGAGATTTCCTTCCAGTTCATGTTTCCAATTTAAAGGATGAGAGAAAGAATACAAAGGGATAAATAGACAGGGAAGGCCTTACCTCTGCCTCACCCATTCCTCCAGTTATTACCTTGAGAATGTCCTAAAGCCTGCTGACTGCACGTCCTTGGTCTGTGCCTGAGGAGTAAGAGGTCTAGCACCTGTAGGCATACCTGCTTAGTGTTCTTCCTCTTAAGCTAGGGAGGCTGTCACTAGGACCAAAGTCATCCAGTCCCTGTCATTTTCTGATCTCTCCCTACAGCTAGAACAAATCCAGAATTAGCCCTGGTCTTCCTTCACTACCATCAGCCCTTCTTCCTCCCCCGGATACTTTGCCTTCCAGTTTGAATCTGATATATACTCTGATTCCCCATCTGCAAAACAAAAGTTACATATCTTTTTAAAGTGAACCTATTTATGTGAGGAAGGTCAGATTCACCCAAATTCCAAAACTCCTACCTGCTTTGCCAGAAAGTTGTGTTGTTCCCTCCGCTTACTCTCTGTTGGAAAAATCTTTTCCTCACCTTTGACAGATTGTAACAGCTGCTGGGCCAATTATAAAAATAAAATGTTTTGCAACTCAGTGAGACCCAGGTGCAAGTATATCCTATTTTTCTCTGATTCATTATTGGAAGAAGTCCACAGCAGAAAAGGAACTAATAGGACCAGAAGGAGGTCATACGTATATTTACTCTGATGGGCTTTTCTCAGAGCTTTCCACGGGGAATGTAATTGGCTTGCTCCTGGGGCACATCTAATATTTCTGTACATCAATCCTGAATTACTCAAACAATGCACTCCTTTTATTGCTCGGTTCAAACCCATGCTCGTTAACGGCGTGATTCACAGCACCCAGGATTATCCTGCCTCCCTGGCACCTGTGACTGTTCGGCAGATCCACGCTGTCCTCTAGTGGCCAACGACGGGGAAGGAAGCACCCACACTCACCCTGTGATCGAACAACAGGTGAGGATTTCTGCCTTCTCTTCAGCGGTGTGGAACGTTATTCCTCAGCATTGCTTTTAAGATATCTCCTGAATCTATCTTCTTGTGTTTTTTAAGGCCTCCAGTTCATTTCTTGGAGTGCAAAAGAAGTCATTCAGAGGGAGGATGAAATAAAGACAAGGTGTATTAGTGGAGAGGACCAGGCACATGGATTCCTTGCAAAGTGCATTCAGAGGGCAGGCAGCTTGGATGGAAACTACAGACACAGAATCCAGCATCCAGTGAAGGAGGCTGGAATTGTCTGTACCTTCTCTCAGGAACACGGAGAGGTTTGGAGAACCCTGCAAGAACCCCTCCTCTTTAACAGGAGGCAGGAAATAACAGCAGCAGTCTGGAGCGAGCTATAATCTGCAGCACTGAAAAACAGAAAGGAGCTCAAACAAACTCTGAATCTCTTTTTTGCTGAGAACTAGGAATTCTGGAGGTGTGAGTCTCACATCTCCATCACCTCTCTCCCCCTTCACAGAAACTGATTTTTCTGCCAAATTTCCATAGCTTCCTCAACACTACACATTTTACATGACAACCTGTAAAGCCTTCAATGTTTAGTTTTGTTTTTAGCAATAAAAGGGATGTTCTGTTCACTTTTTGCAAGGGCTAAGCAAATTAAGCTTAAATCTAAAATTCTCACAGCTTACTAACACCCAAGCTATACTAAATAGCTGTTTTGAAGGTAAAGCGCTCCTTGTTCATAAATCCTCTCCTTGTAGGATCTGGGGAAGAACCTGGTGATTACAATGATAAACCTATTTGTCGTATTTTGTCACTGACAGACTGTGTAAGCTTCAGGGGGGGTAGTCCACTTCTTGCTAACCAAGTATCAGTTACAGGAATACAGACCTTCTATGAAATTAACAGCCAAAACTCAAACAGTAGCCTTATTAAAAGAACAGGGTCTGGCTGCAGAAACTTTATTACTTCTAAAAGCAAACACAACAAAGTTTCTTTTGACCCTCAGAACTTCAGAATGCACTTGTAAGGCTGACCAGCAAGAGAGACCATCTTTCTCCAATTTCTTCTCACTTCCTTCCCCAAAGAAAACCAAACACAACCTTTTTCTAGTAGAAGGAACAGCTCTGAAGAAAACATGCAGATAAAAATTTTCCTACTTTTATGTAATTCTTCTCACAGCAACATACTTGAAAGTAAGGCTAATTTGGAGAGTAGTACCAAGGCATTTGCTTGCCTTTCTCACATGCACAGGCATATGAACCACAAGGCAGGAAAGAGAAGTGCTGAGCCACTCAGACAAGGGAACTGATTGTGCCCTGGATGGTGTGAGAGAAGCTGGTAACCAAAGTCTTAGTGAGGAGAAACTTCTGATAGTTGGACACAGAGGAGCAAGATAGACTCCATGTATCTGAGATCCCCTTCTCTAATTTCAGATTAGCTGGTCTTGGAGATCACATTGGCCAAAGAAATGTCTCAGCTTATATGGATGTTGAGCAGAAGGGAGAAAGTGGAGCTCAGCAAGCTCCCAGCCAAGCTTTTGTCTTGCCAGAAGCCATAAATGGATGCACACTTGCTTGAACCTCACCTTTCTGATTACAGCAGCACCGTGTTGGACAGCAGCCACACTGGATGTGGCAGCAGCAATACTGGGGGCAGCACTGGCACCAGCATATCCCAATCAGCAGAAGGAGGAGGAGGCCACCGAAAATGATAAGGAGTACTGTGAGCCAGTCTGTGGGAAAAAAGGAGAGAGGAAAAGGATTGATCCTGATGTATCTGGCCATGCTAGGTTACTGAGCACCTCTGGAGATGTCTTGGGGTGGAGAAGAAGAGAACAGGAGGAGATATTTTGGCAAAAAAGCACAGGCACTTACGGAGAACAATCAGCTTAACTTCTTTGTCCGCATCACCTGAGGTATCTCCTGGTGCTTCCACAGTGCAGTAGTACACGCCATGGTCCCACCACATGACCTCACTGATGACAAGGTCTGCTCCTGCGGGAGAGGGACTGAGAGGTCAGTGGGCTATTTGTGACCAACAGACACAATTCTCAGGTTTCACCTGAAGAGCCCCCTGCCTGCAGGTGACACAGGGTACTGCATCTCCCCTCTTCCAAGCACAGCCGTCACCTTCAAACAATCCCACTTGAGTCCACTGAGAACTCCTATAAACAGCATTCAATGCCAGTCCGTGTTTTCTGTGTTGCTGGAAGCCAACACTACTAGTTTTGGAACACAGATAATTGTCCCTGTTAGGTCAGCAATCCCAATAGATCTTCTGGCAGGAGCCATATCTATTGCTCCATGGACAGCAGGGAGCGTATAACACACCCGGACAATTACGCAGTACTTGGAAGAATGAACTGTTTTCCAGCCTCTGAGCTTTTCAGCTGCTGTGCTCTTCAGCAAAATGCTTTGGCATCCTTAGCTCAGCCTTAGGCTGTAGTGCCTCTGACACCCTCAGGACAGCTGGGGACAGGGCCCTTCACTGCTCTTATTCTATTGCCATATGGAGTTATGTATGCTACAGATGACATTAGCCATGTTTGTGCTTCTCTTCGCTTAGCAGACCCAGACACTGGGTAGTTCCTGAGTTCCCTGCCTGCCTGGGAGGTCACTCACGGTTCTGAATGGTGATCTTTCGCTGCTGGTAGTCGATGCCCAGCACAGGGTCCTTCTGCCCGAATTTCTGGATGACAATGCGCACCTTCCGCTGGCTGTCGTTGCAGTCGTCAGAGGGGTCCTGGCCAAGGGCTAAGCCAGCCTGGTATGCTACAAACACACATCATCAGATATGCCAAAAGTTATTTCAGAAGCCAATTTCTAACTTCTTGTGAGCAGTAGAGGAATTCTTGAGTACATTGTATGCAATTGCTTTGGTTTAGCAATACAAACCATAGTTCCAAACAAGTAAGTTGCTTTGGAGTACTCAAAACCAAACAGAAGTAGAGTCATCTAGAGGAATGGCAGAGATTTTGAGAATGCAGGAGCTGCAGACAACATCCCTCCTGTACTCAAAACTGAAAGAACAACAGTAGAAAGAAACTTATGCTGGTAGGCTGGAAGGCAGTTCCCAGTATGAAGCCGAAAGGAAAAAAGTCATAAAACACCCAGGAGTACTAGAACTAAAATAAAAGGGTGTTTATCTACCAAGCAAAATCTTCAGACACACATGAACTGCTCTATGGACTGTCTCCCTTTCCCTCCTATATCCCATTACACATTGTGGAGCTCATAAAGACAGAAAATAATCCATCATGTGATTTCAGCTAAGGATTAAGTGTAAAGACACACAACAGAATTAATGAAGGACTAGAGGCAATTTCTGTACAATACTCTCCTGACAGACTCACACCATAAACCAATATCGAATTTTCAAGTATTTAGGAGCTGAGATTTGGGGAAATGGCTGATTCAGTCAGCGTTTTCTGTAAAGGGCTTGCACTAAAGAGAGATGAGGACAAAGCTTGACAAAGGCTCTTCCACTGCTATACCTAAAACAGAGCCCAAGGTCCCTTTGGGGACTATTAGCTTGAGACTGAGCTAAAAGCACTCACATTATGCTGGGATCACCTGAGCCAGGGACCTACTTGCTTGGGGACTAGGCTGTAGAGCACTTGGTAACGTGCCTACCCAACCCATCCAGATTGCATAAAGCAGAGTTTGGGCACCAAGTACCCACTGTGAGCTCAGTTCTAAGTGTACAGTTATGCTATGGCTGGCTACTTAAACATTCTGCAGGGCTTACAAACAATAGAACAGAGCAGAATAGTTCAGTTGGCAGAGACATAAAAAGGTTGTCTAGTCCAACTGCATGATCACTTCAGGACTGACTAAAATGTAAAGTATCTTACTAAGGGCACTGTCCAAACGCCTCTTAAACACCAACAGGCTTGGGGCATCGATCACCAGCCTAAGAAGCCTGTTCCACTGCTTGACCACTCTCTCAAAGAAGTGTTCACTAGTGTCCAGTCTGAACATTCTCTGATGTAGTTTTGAGCCATTCCCACACATCCTATCACTGGATACAAGGGAGAACAGATCAGCACCTCCCTCTTCACTTCCCCTTCTCAAGAAGGTAGAGAGCAATAACCTCACCCCTCAGTCTCCTTTTTCCTGAACTAGACAGGCCCAAAATTCCTGGCTGCTCCTCACAGGATGTGTCTTCCAGGCCTTTTATCAGCTTTGCTGTCCTCCTCTGGATGCATTCAAATACCTTCATATCCTTAAATCCTGGGAGCCAGAACTGCATACAATACTCCAGCTGAGGCCACACCACCAGTAAAACATAGTGGGATCATCACCTTTTGGACCAAGTGGTTATCCTGGGATACAGTCTGTGCACCATATTAAACACTCCTGAATTAAGGCTGCCTGCACCAGAATGTCTGCACATGAAGTGCTCCCACCACTACTGAATGTTATTACTTAGAAGCCTTCACACCCTCCAAAACGCATGTGCTTCTTCTACTTCCCAAAAATCAGTAATGTCTGGTCACAGGTATCCAGCTCCAACCACAGGTCCCCCATGGAATCCTAAAGCCCACTTGTTGCAGGGCCCTTGCTTTCAAACATGCTGAAGCATAAGATGGGGCTGCCAAGATTGACTTGTATCAACCACGGCTGAACTGCCCTGTATTCGGAGTCGATGACAAGAAGAACAAAACAGCTGCCCTGGATGGGATTTCTACAATCTCGTAAGGCCTTGACATATCAAAGGAAATCACAGACATGACCTGCATTTCCTTCGAATGCAGGAAACGCTACCACCTGGTTTTTGCATAATAAGGGGTCAAAAACCTGTACTACCCCAGTGAGTCTACCCTCTCCTTTCTTCCCATTTGAAGGGGGATTCCTTGGAAGACGAGCCTGACACTTACAGGCTGAGTAGTAGTCAAAGATGGGGTCCTTGCAGAAGGATTTGAAGCGCCATGTCACCACCACGTCTTGCAGCTGTGCTGAGGTGCTGTAGTCACACTTGAGGATGACAGTGGCAAATAAGGTGGTGTAACGCTCGACATCCTGCACTGTCACCAGGAGGGAGAGGCAACCTGCAAACAAGAACACAGGAGGCTGTCAGCCCACAGACTCCTCAGGCCTCCCATCACACCATCTGCACCAGACCAACAACTCAAGTACATCTCCCTTGGACCCATCCAGGACCTGCACCTACAGACCTCCCGGCCCTTCTGGTGAAGTCATCCAGGTAAAAACCTTGGTCAGAACATGAGTCTCATCTTTCCCTGACAGAAGAAAGCTTCATTAGCCCACCTTGTGGACTGAATTATTTTCTCCAAAGCATGAAAAGTCATTATGCAGCACATCACTCTGTGTTCTCCTTCTACATGGGGAAAACTGTCCCAGAAGCACATGGAGTGGGATTCCTTTAGCTTCTAATCCTAACTAGAAAGGTTCTGCAGCACCGTATGTTTGTATAAACACCAAATGAATTTTATCAAGGTCTTGCCAAGACACTCATCAGAATGTTATCTAGTGGTGACCAAGATTAAGACAATACAACTTTCAGGCTGTAGCACTGTAGTTAATTGTTTATCACCACTTCAGAACAGCACACATCAACTACCCCCTTTTTTCCATTTTAATTAAGATACCATTATATATTTGTTATGTACTCATCCTAACAAACTTCACAGCAATTTCCATCCAAGGAGCTGCACACATTCAGGGAGGTTTTACCAAGTTTCTCATAAGCTATGCTGTAGTTCACCTCTATCTTATTTAAACTTTGATAGTACAGTAAGTTGTGCTTGTCATTAACAATAGCAAAGTTATCACCAGTTGCTTTTGATAAGGGAATACAAACAGTGCAGGGCAAGTGTGGGATGCCCTGTTTGGACTACAAGCCAGAGAACCAGGCAGGGATTGTAGTGCTGTGCTAGTTGCTTCTTAACTGGGGAGCTTGACAGCAGCAAGGGCAGGAAGGAAAGTGGGAGGCTTGAAGGTACCAACTGTACAGGTCTCCATACTCAAAGATTTTCCCTCTACTCCAGGTTTTCAGGATGAGAGCAAGAGAAGAAGTTGCTACTACTATGTAGTAACATCTGCACCACAACTACAAACATCATTCTTTGTCAAGCATCATTCAATGTCCTTAGGCTGCTACCTCCACACTACATTCCAGGCAAATACGAGCTCACAGTCTCCACACTGTGGAAAAGATGCTGCAGAGGTGCAATGCTGCCTCAAAAAGTCATTCTACAGTAGGGTATTGTCAATGCAGCACTTGCTCAGTTTCAGGTTTGAAATGGGACTCCTTGTCACCCAACTGAAAGCACAGGCAGAGTGAACTCATTTGCCTTAAGAATACCACACAAACATAGAGAGGGCCAGGGAAACACCTGAATCCAAGGCTTTTCTGAAAAATAACATATACACACATGCAGTTAAACACAGAAACACCAGCACCTGTGCAAACCTCCAGATGAAACAAGTTTTTACAATGCTGTAGCACAGCAAGGTCCAGACCGCTGACAGGTAGTTACAGTTGCTCTTATTTAAAAGCACTGTAGTTCAACACATCTTGTTTCCGCTTTCATTGTGAAATAGCTGACTCTGGGGTCTTAATACAGAAAATCGTAAGAAACCAATTCAAACTCTCAAGATCGGCAAAACCTTGATTTCAGTGTCAATTAAATGAAACCCCATATGAATTCTGACTTGTCAAGGCTCATGGGAACAGAACATTTTCCATGTATTTCCTACAAGAGTATCTCTGGCAAGAACAAAGCATTCAAAATCACTGTGTGCTTTTTACTAACAAAACCCATATCTCTCTATGGAAGGGATGCTTTCTCATTACCTCTGTTCTGCAAAACAGCCAGAGTTGAAGGGTGACTTCCTTATTTTCTAAAGAGGTTGAAAACCTATTATTCCCTCATAGCGAACAGTCAGATGTTGCTGCGTGTCCAATGTTTCTTATTAACCTTCTCCAAGAAAACTGAAAAGTTGTGAAATTAAGGCTAGTTCCTAAACCTGGATTACATTACTCCACTGCAGGATGCTATCTTTCTTACCCTGGCTGGAAAGAACAAATAAGGGCACTACCAATCTATTAAGTTTTGGCTACATCTATGGCTTTGCAGTGAAGACACAAACCTCTGGAGCCACTGTAGCCAAGTTTTGGCTAGAGCATCTCCCAGAAACACGGCTGCCAAACAAGACAATAAACAAGCATACCCTCCATACATTTTTGCTTCCTTCACTGGTTCTCTGTGAAAAACCGAACTTCAGTATTTAAAGCCACATCATCAGCCAAGACCCAGGCAATCCAAGAAGCGAAATGATAACTTTATTTCCAAAAGGAGGTTAGAAGCTGTCAGGCAACCCGCAAAGCTTGGCAGAGAGAACTCTGCTGGCTGAAGGCCGCCCGTGGGCACGGAGGTGAGCTCCTGCTCCCCACACAAGCAGCTGCCCAGCAGGTGCAGCAGCACTGCAGCTACCCCAGAAATCCCCAAGAGGCTGGGGCTGCTGAGCCCCAGGTGGGCGCTTGCGAGATGCCAAGGGGGATGGCCCCCGTGTCCGTGCCCAGCGCCGAGCTGGCCGCACGCGACCGATACTGGAGGCCGCCAGGAAGCAGGAGGCCACTTCCTCCTAGGAGAGAGGTCAGCCGCACCTTTGGGGAGCGAAACTCGTCTCCGCACGGCTTCGTACCGAGCTCGGCAGAGCCCCGCGGGCGGGGAAGGGCACTGGGGGGGAAACAGCACCCACCCGGACCGGGCTGCCCCTTCCCCTCACCGCGGGGCTGCCGCCGCCGCTCCCCAGACCCCGCACCATCTTAATCTCGGGTGAAACCCGAGGGCGCGTCCCGAGTCCCGGCCCTTGCGCCGCTGGGGTGTCCCGGGGCAGGGCGGGCCGGGGGCCCGGAGGGGGCCGTGAGCCCCGGGCCACACTCACCGGCCGGCAGCCAGGCCAGCAGCAGCGCCCACCGGCAGCGCCCGCGCGGGGCCATGGCGCGCTCTACTCCTCCGCCTCCTCCTCCTCCTCCTCCGCCCGGGGACGTCGCGCCCACTGTCCCTCCCCTTCCGTGGCACCTGTCCCTGGGCCGGGCGCTGCCGCCGGCTGCCGTCCCCTCCCTCTGTACCTGCACCCTCCGCCGGAACGCCAGACAAAATACCAGCCGCCAGCTCCAGAAACTGCTTCAAATATACATGTGTAAAACGAAAAGTATATCTTCCATAAAATGTATTTATCGTAACAATATAAAAGTTTTATATATATATATATATATATGTGTCCTGAGCACACAGGTGTGTGGGAAGTTACGGGCACAGACACCATGCTTCACCCGAGCTTCTCCGCCCGGGGCAGCGCGCCCCAAGCGAGGGGCGCACGGCAGCGCACGCTGAGAACTGCGGGAGGGAAGAACGTCTGGGGAATTCATAGAATCACAGAATCGGTTCGGTTGGACAGGACCTCCGAGATTATCCAGTCCAGCCTGTGAACGGACACCGCCATGTCAACTAGACCCGGGCAATGAGCGCCACGTCCAGTCTTTCCTTAAAACACT
>VZTR01002628.1:731-15858 GCA_013400775.1 Chaetops frenatus | reverse complement strand
CCGGAGGGGGCCGTGAGCCCCGGGCCACACTCACCGGCCGGCAGCCAGGCCAGCAGCAGCGCCCACCGGCAGCGCCCGCGCGGGGCCATGGCGCGCTCTACTCCTCCGCCTCCTCCTCCTCCTCCTCCGCCCGGGGACGTCGCGCCCACTGTCCCTCCCCTTCCGTGGCACCTGTCCCTGGGCCGGGCGCTGCCGCCGGCTGCCGTCCCCTCCCTCTGTACCTGCACCCTCCGCCGGAACGCCAGACAAAATACCAGCCGCCAGCTCCAGAAACTGCTTCAAATATACATGTGTAAAACGAAAAGTATATCTTCCATAAAATGTATTTATCGTANAGTCTTTCCTTAAACACCTCCGGCGACGGTGACCCCACAACCTCCTTGGACAACCCGTTCCAATGTCTAATCACCCCTTCTGTGAAGAAATTCTTCCTAATGTCCAACCTAAACCTTCCCTGGCGCAGCTCAAGGCTGTGTCCTCCAGTCCTGTGGCTAATTTTATTTTCCCGCTGAGTTCTGAATGGACCGCAAGCGTGGCCAAAGCAGAGGTTACTTTAAAGAAAAACCCGAACAACTCAAAGTAAAACAGCCACCAGCCCCTGCAATTGGCCCGGTAGCACCGCGAACCCGCCCGCTGACCCCGCTCCCGGGGCGCTGCGCCGCCGCTGCGGTTGCCTGGAGACAGAAGCGCGGCGGCGGAGCGGGCCCAGGTACCCGGGGCTGAGGGGAGGCCGCGGCCGCTCCGGGCCCGGGTACCCGGGGCTGAGGGGAGGCCGCGGCCGCTCCAAGCACAGCCGACCCCGGCGGGCCCGCGGCGGCCATGGGTTGTCCCCGGTAGCCCCCCTCCTCACGCCTCCGCAGCCGCTGCGCCCCCCGGGGCCCCTCTGTGCCCGCACCCTCTCAGTGGCCCCGCTGAGGCTTCCTCCCCTGCTTTCCCTGCGGAGCGCCAGGTGCCCCTTGCCTGCCCTCTGGTATCCCCGCTAAACTGGATTGAATCTCCTGCGGCAGGGATAAACCGTCCCGTTCTTCATCTGAAATGTGGGACTTGCTGGGTTTTCTTCACCGTGTGTGAGGCAGTTAATTTTACTGCCTGTTGCTTTTGTGGTACTGCTCTCATACTCATTTTTATGATTTTTCTTTACGCTGTGAGTTAATAAGTAACTGGTGATGTCACCTGCTCTTGTTTCTGCTTGGTAAAAACCTGGTAACCTTTATTCACAGGGCAGGCTTTAAGAGACTTTTGTTCGCATGTGGCAGCGCTAGGATATGTGGATCATACAGAGTGCTACTTTAGGTGTAAGACTGGAAATTGGAGTTAGATTTATTTCTCCTAATGAAAAAGGAAAATACTTTGCATGTGTGCAACATCGTAATAGTGAGGAGAACAACAGCTGGGCTGTGGGCCATATCTTTTCTCTCTCTGATGAGGGAGAAGAGAGAAAATGAGGCTATGATAAAGATTATGTGTCTAGATCCTGCTTTGTAGCTTTATCCTTGCTGTCTCAGTTTCTGACTAGTAAATAATTTATATACTTAACTGCTGTGAGAATTGATATCTTCTGTTATTCTCTTTGCTCTCAAATCTTCAAGCTGTTGTAAGAGCAGCCATATTGTCCAGTACAATTTTTTTGCCTTGGGATCTTGGTTGATTGCCTAAACTGACTTTTATTACTAATTTTCTAGTAATGCTGATGGATAATGATCTACAGACAGCACTGGTTTCTATGCTGGATTTACGCTTGGATATTTTTCTTTCTTTGTATAAGCACTAAAAGACTTTAACTTTTTTTTTGCATGGAAGTAAGTTTTGCGAGACTCTCCTGTTTGCACATTTTGCACTCATCAGTAGCCCAGTAAATTGCTGATGTACTCTGATGTGGTCTGAAGGCAAAAAGGAGTGCTGAGAGAGTTGTTCGATAGTCTGCTGTTTTTCCAAAAGAAATAGAAGATTCAGAAAAAAGTGCTGAGGAAACTGTGTTTGAAAGCGAGTTAAAGAAACACAGCTTGGCAGATGGGAAGACACCTGACACATCCAAAGCAGAGCTAGACTTGAAGAAGATGCCTCACCCTGGAAGAGATGATCCCCTGGAAGAGAATGGAGTTCCTCATGGCAGACACCCCTCACGATACCTGAATACTGCAGCTGTGTTTTAGACCAGTGCTACCCCCAGGTCAGAAAGAAGAGAGAATGCAGCCTGGAAGGGTCACAGTGGTGTGCTAAGAGGAGTCAGGTTTGGAAGTCCTGGGACAAACTGAGTTCTTCCATGTGTAATGAAAACAACTAAAGGAATAACACAATCTCTTCTGAAAGAAAGGCCAGGTGTCCTTTTTTTTCCCAATGCCCACTGATGGGTGAAGCTTTTCTACAAAAAAATTAACAAGTTTTGGAATGAACAAAAAAAAAAAATCTTGCAGAAATAGCACAACATAGAAATAATTTTTTAATCTCCTGCTTACTGCTGGTACTAATAGCACTGCAGTTTTATTCTGCGGTAATAGTTCCCTATTTCTACATAAACTGAATTAGTGGAAAGAACTGGTGATCACTCTTCTGTGGATGTAAAAGCTGATAGGTGATGTCATTTAAACACACTTAAGCAGTTAATGGTGGGGCAGAGACAGCTTAAAATAACTTAGATATGTTCTGTTTTCTAAAGTAAAACTGTAGGCTGCATTTTGATCATTATTTAATTTCATGTATTTTATGCAGTTGAAGTGTCAGTCACAGGGTTTATGAAGACAATAACTGCATTCATGAGGCTTACACATTTGAACATCTTTTTTTCTGGAAAGAAGAAAAGTGTAGGATGACAAAATAGAAAGAAAGTGGTGTCATCTCACTGAATTTGTTTATGTGTTAGCAAATAAACACTCATTTGATTTAATTATGCTGTATTTTGAATAAATGGCTGAGATGAGAAGTCACTTAATACCCAAATTTACTGAGAATTTTTGAGAGGCTTCCATATATAAAGATTCTTTGTGGCAGCGAAATTGAGAAAAACATTTTAGTTTTGAAATAACTGAAGGCATATACCTGAACAAACACACTTCTCCGTTCTGTGGCTTTTAAGAACATGGCTAAGAAAAGGGCAGTTGGAAAGAAAATGGAACTTTGCTGAAATTCCCAGCTTGTAGCACTCTCCACTGAAACAAGGATAACCTGAATTCAGTCCTGACTTGGAATGAGTTCCTGCATTCTTGGAAATGATGAAACTGATGTGGATTTGATGCAGTACAGTATTTCAAGTCAGTGTCTTGATTTACTAGGACTAGGGGGAAAATATACTGCCCTGGTCAGGCATTGGCAGAAAAAATTATGATTGCTAACTTTTTTTTTCCAGCTAGACTTGTCACAGCATTTCTACTTGTCACTATCTCAGTTTTTGGTACCAAAAGGCATAAATCTTTCTGATTTAGGAAATCTGTCTCAAAAAAAAACCTGCCAATCCCCCTCTGCACTCCCCAGAAAATAAAATCAGCATTCAGAGAGATGTATGCCTTTGTCATGGTGAGCCTGCACAAGAGTTTTCTGGATCAGCCAACTCATGAAACTCTGAATCTGCAACCAAAATAGACACACTTCCCCTCTTGAGACTCTTTGAGTCCTTAAATTCAAAATTTCTTTTGGCACAGTACTTGAATGCCATCACAAAAATGTGCACAGTGGACATTGCAGTATCTTTCTTTAACTAGAACCCAGATATCAACGCAAGCGGAAATGTTCATATCCTCTTTCAGCCTAAAGCATTTTCCAGATAGGAATTAATTTAAAATGAAAACTATGATAGTCTTAATTTTTAGAAGATAAATGATTGCTAATTAGTTACAATAATTTGAAATCTTATAGCTCTTTTCTCTGTGGATATCAAAACACTTCGCTAAGAAGGGTAAGTATTATTATCTAATTTTTCACAGGAGATAACTGAGACAGCCAGAGGTGAAATGGCTGATACAAATTGTACACGTCATTACTGGGTTTAGAATTAGAATTCAGGTCTCTGAACACTCCACTATCTATTTATGCAAATAGTCTGTAACTATTTCTTCAACTTCAGTGATATCAGTTGTGTTACCCCATTAAAAACTCATGAATTTAAATATATTGAGATATATTGCAGTTGTTTTCATTTATTTTCTAAATGTAAAACTTTCTGCTTGTCTATTTTCAAGTTTTTCTCAGCACTCCTAAGGGATAAAAGCTCATTTGTAATTCTTTTGTGAAATTATGCAGGAAAATCAGACTTTGCCAGATATTCAGGACTTTCAGATGAAAATTTGCTATATAACAACAAGAATGATATATTTGAAGTATTTCTTTGTCCTCCTTGTCCTTTTCAGGGGTGGCATTATGTTAGGATACTTCACCTTTCCTGAAATATCAGAAAAGCCTGAAATTCCTCAAAATATTTTTTCCAAATGGATTCTGACCCAAAGCTGGGAACAGGAAATGCATTTTTAGGGACTTCTTATTGGTATCAAAGTCATGAATTACAAATGAAGGGAGATTTGCTTGCATCCTGCCCATATTTCTTATTCTGAGTATTGGTGTTTCTTTATATCCAAGTTTTGAATTTTCTGATTTTGGGTAGTTTTTTTATGCTGTAATATTGATACCGAGTTGCTCCAATGTGCGTTTCATTTGGAAATGGAGAACACATATGAAATCAAAAGGCAGAAAATAATTAGAGTAAGAGCAATGCTTATGCTTTTTTGCTTCTTTTTGAGACTTTTGTAAAAATGTTTCATGTGTTTGGTTTTTATATGAAAAGTTTGGACGTTTTCCACTCCAGAGGTCAAAAGTAACTACTGAAAACTGCAGCCCTCTGAAAAAGATAGTCTGAAAGATGAAAATCACATGAGGGAGGGGTGTTGTTAAGCTGTTTAATTTAAAAAAAAAAAGTTAACTTTAAAAATTTGTTTTCTATTATCATAAAATGTCTTGAAGAAAGTCCTTTTTTCTTAAAGATTCATCTCTCTTGCTTTTCCATTCAAGATATTAGATGATCTCAGGATGTTTGTCTCCTGATATTTTTGAGAAGTCCACCACAAAGGTGAAGGAATAGCCTTGTTGTCTCAAAAGCTGATCCCCTCCCAGTATATTAAAGAGAAGCTCTAAACATTTAAATCAGTTCCCTCTGTTACACAGTATTTAGAAGAGTCTTGCTGTAGCAATTTATTCAGAACCTGGAGTCCTAAAACCTGAGCCAATTAATTCACTCTACAAAGTAGGACATATCTTTGGGTTATCCATGTTTGTGTACAGGCAGAAGACAAATTCCATTTTTGGGAATCTCAAAGCATTTGAGAGGAAATGAAGATGGTCTAAATGGCAAATAAAGGCAACAATACTAAAGGTTTACACTCTCTCTTTACCACTGCCAGGGACAGAGGACATCCATCTTTTCCAATGGAAGAGGAACCAGCAGAAGATGCAGAGGCAGATCCCAGTGGTGAGTATTTCCCCGTTATATCGTGATTGCAGAACTGAACCTATGGTAACTTCTGGCTTCTTCCACCACTCACCACTTTCTTACTTCATCTCCTGCTCTTGGTGTTGACGAATTTTATTTTTACTCTTGTCATAGTAAAGGTCTGGACTAAGCACTGTGCCTGCTGTTTCTGCTGTGCCTCACCGTGCAAAATCCCTCCCCTGAAAATTTTTGCTGCTTAGACCTGTCTCTGTAGCTAATACTGAAATCAGGCTTTTAACTCCATCAGACTCTTTCAGTTGGAGGCCTGTATTTTGCTTTTTAACATATTTTTCATCCTGGAATGCCTGTCCAGTGTCTGTTTCAGGTGTCCTGCATGTCATCTAACATGCATCTTTCAGGTAGCATGAATAACAAATCCACTTTGGAAGGATTTTTTAATGCATTGCTGCATTACTTTTGGCATTTGTTTGATTGTCCTATTACACCTTTTTCCTGTTCTAGGATGTGTTTCTTTTCTTCCTAGTTTTAAATTACTGTTTTTTGGAAGCGAACTCCTCCCTACAATTTAATGCTAAACAGCAGGAAGTCTGTTGTTGGACAGAGGAGATTCTTTTACTACTACAGAACTATATATTTAATTAATATGGCATGTATGAGCAAATTAGTCAAAGGAATTAATGCCTAAGAGGATGATCCCAATTATACTTTGCAAAAGAAAACAAAACTAGTGTTTCAAAGGAATCACCAACTGCAGAGGAACAGGAGGAAGAAGGGGAACAAGTGGAAACAGACATTGAGAGCATTGCTGAGAACTGATATCCACTGAGATGTTGGCACAAGCTTAAAACCCCCAATACTTTCTGGTTTTCATTGTTTTTACTATTATTAGGAACAGCCCGACAACCTCAGACTGTAATCAGTGATTGAGTATTTCTGCTCCCTTTCAGCTGGCTTAACTTTGCTCTGTGCCTGGCTGGTCTCTGACCCCTTTGCTTGTTTCTCGTGGCATACTTAGGAGAGAAAACAGTCAGGACAGCATGAAATGCTTACAAAATAGATTTAACCTGAGATAACCAACTGAAAACTACTTTTAACAAGTGCTTATGACTAGTTGGAAGTCAAGTTGTCAGTACTGTGCAATCCAGTGAGGAACTATACCAGGTCACACATTTGCAGTTTGCCTTCTTGAGGACAGTGGTATCTTCTGGTGGTCCATTATATGTGGTTTTATTAATTGTTTTGTGTAACAATGTGCATTCAATAGCTACTGAAAAGAGACATTTTAAAAATTTTTTGTTTCTAAAGTGGAGACCTAAATACCAAGCAAACCTCAACTGAACTGCTTTGGTAAGTCTTTAAGTTTTAAAATCAGTATTTTTCAAATGGTCTCAAAAATTTCTTGTATAAATTCTTCAGTTTTGAATATTTACAGTAAAGTTTTTAAAAGCCTGAGGGAGCATTTCTCACAGAGTGTCCCAGGACTAGTACTTACTAAGACACTGGACCCCTCTTTTGAGCTATGAAGTATTTATTGCTCTGTCTAAGGAGGCAAAGAGTTGTGACTCCTTCCCTTTTACGGTTAGGTACAAATATCAGCAACCAACTCAAAACGTATGGTGAATATAACTTTCTGTTATGTTCCCACTTCTGAGGTGCAGAAGGCACTTTGGACGAACAAGATAATAGTCAAGTATCCTCAGAATCACAAAAAAGGCCTGAGGAGGTAAAAAAGAAAATCCCAGAAACCTTCTTCTATACGTATGAAGATGTATATTCAGGACCATATGCCACTGACGACACGGAGATACCCACTGACCTTCTCACCTTTAAGTATCCTTTTTGTTGAGCTTGTGCAAATTTAAAGCTAATGATATTTAATATTACACCTTCTCAAAATTGTATTGGTCAAATTTGGAGTAGCCTGTGTGGCATTACTGGGATACCTTTGGTTGAGACAGTGAGGTAAGAATCTGGACCAGTTATGGTTCTGGGTGAATTTATTCTTAAATATTGTCTTGACTTAATAAACATTTCTCACTGGGTGTAGTGCTTACTATCATAAGTACTCCTGTAGAACTAGATCATGGAGAAGCTAACGTAACCGGGCAGAAGACTGGCATAAGAATATGCCCTGCAAAGCTCTCCCTTTCTCCGTAGCTACACCGGTGTTCCCCAGGAAGATGAGGGGAGGGCAGAAGAGCTCCTGTGTACCTCATAAGGGAGAAGTGGGAAAGGAATCAGGTAGATAGGTGTTCTGGTGCTCAGAAGATCAAAACTGGTAGAAGGAAGGAAGTGGTGCCCATCAGTTAAGAGCTACAATAAACCCTTTGGTAGGTATGGTCAAGTAGGGTAGGATATGATATATGAGTTTCATATATGCTGGTGGTTTTCTCTGCAGACACAGTTCAGTTGCTCTTGAAGACTGAATTTTCCCTTTTCTACCTCTGCCTGTAAACAACTAAGAAGTGAGCTTGAATACTTGCTTGGTTTGATCTCTTGTCTGTAGAACAGTTCCTGATAATCTGACAACATCTTTTACATTTTGTTTTAAAAGAGAACACAGATAAAATATTAATTTATTGCAGCTCCAAATGATCCAGTAGAAGCAAGAAGTGTACCTGTAGTGGAGGTGAAAATTCAGGATATGAAATTTAGAAGACCTTTACTTGTGCCTTCCTTTCAGTTCTAGAGTCATGATAGATTTTACTTTGACTGTGTACTGAAGAAAATTATCTCCTGCCATCAGGTTTAGTCACCAGTTTCAGTATTCCCATTTCAGTTTCAGGTTCAGCATTTCTATTCAATTAGTAAACTGTCTAGAAAGCCGGTGTCTAATGTTTTCCTTATTGGACTGTTGCCAGACATTCTTTTGGATATGACTGTACCAGACCTGTAAACCTGATGATAATGGATAGCTGTACTGTGGGGTATATAGCAGGCAACCAGGTGGTGCTCCAGAACCTGAGAACTAAATATCAGAAATACGTCCGGAGCAGCTGTGGCGGTGGGATTGGGTTTGTCACAGTATGCCTCTTGTTTTTTGTTTAAGAACTTTAGTCGCTTTCCAGGAAAAAAATGTTTGCTTGGTTGTGGTTGCCAGTTATGGGAGACTTCTGCAGTTGCACATGCATGTACATAATAAAGTATGGTATTGATTAAAGGAAAGTGTGGACCATGCAGCATGGGCTTCTCATCCCATCAATGTAACTGGCAGAGGACAAGTATTTGCACACCTTAATCCCAGTCTCAGCTACCTAAAAGGACTGACAAGTCCAGCTGGGATTAATTTTTAGCACTTTTACATTCTTATTTAAATATTTTGGCTCATAGCAACTCCTTTATTTTTTTGAACACTTCATCTGTCCTAATCACAACTGATACTAAAATAGAGTCTTACTTGCAATTAAAATATAGAAAATCAAGCTCTGACACAAATGAATAGAAAAAGCATCTGGTTTCACTCTAGTAAACTTATCAAGAGCTTGGAGTCTCAAGTTCTGTCTCTGAATTTGAAGCACCTTACTCTGTGAAAGCGCTGCCATCTCAGTTTTATTGTACATGAGCCAGGCTTTCAGACTACCAGCCTTAGACTGTCCTGCTTCATCGTAAGCAGCCTTTTCTGGGGAATCGGTGTACATTTTTACACCTTCAGAGTAGTGTCATTCAGGATGGCTTTTCTGCAGCTGTCTGCTGAAGTAGATGGCTGCTGACACAAATGCTATGGAAAGATTAGCTAGTGGGTTGAGTGAGGTAGGAATAGTAGAAGGATGTATCAAAAAGCATATTATTTCCCCATTTGTCATGATTCCACAATGTATGTGTGATACACCATTTTGTATGCATAGTCGCTTCATTCTGATATTGAGCAATAGGTTGGCAGCTGTTCAGAATAAACACACAGAAAAATGTAATCTAGTATTTATGGCAGTATGTTTTGACTAATAAGTGAGTGAATACAGTAACTTAACAACTAGCAGGATAAAGGCAAAGGTGTTATTACAGCATGCAACAGGATTTCTGTTTTTTCAAGGCACACCCTAGTAAGGAGTACTTTGCAGTAGGAGAAAAAGGAAGGAAGCCAAACATTGTCATCTACACATATCCTCTGGTGAACCCCTACAGAATACTGAAAGGTAGTGTAAAATGTTCTATTTTCATTTTATACAGATAAACTAGTGTTTAAAGATCCCAGCAGATGGAGTAGTGGATCATTTTTAGTTTAGAAGGAAATAGAATCTTTTGGTCCTTCACAGCAAAAATAGAAAACACTGGTTTCAATCTTTTTCATTATTACATGGGAAGAAACTTTTATTTGATAGAGATAGACACCCTAGAGCCATTACCTATTGAAAAAAGAAAAATCAGTGAAAGTTGAGCTCCTTCTGAGTAGATTTTTGTGTTGTTTCTACCTCTTTCCTGTGCATGTGTATTGGGGCTTGGACATTTCTTTAGGTGGAACAGAGGTAGCCTATGTTTTTGGTGATTTCAACCGTACTGGCACTTTGCTGGCCAGTGTTGGAAGCAGCCCTGACTACATGTTGACTATCTGGGACTGGAAACAAGAAGAGACTCTGTTGAGGTCAAAAGCTTTTGCACAGGATGTTTACAAGGTTATGTTTTCTGCTGAGAATGGAGAGCATCTAACTACAGCTGGATCAGGACACATCAGGTAGGTTCACTGATTTGGATTAATACATAACATCTCTGTAGTCACAATACACAGGAGATGACTAACAAGAATGTATCATTAGCAAACATGTACCAATGAGGAATGCTATTTTGCCGGGCCCTTACAATTACAAAAATGAGGAATTACAATTCCTTCAGTCAGTCAAACAATCTTTCAACACCTTTGCTGTCCAAAAAGGATGATGCTTGATGTTAAATGTCAGTACCACTGGCTCCATTCTTGTAATTTCAACAAGCACTGGGAAGAAGTAATGAAAAATTCTTACATATACATGCCTTATAGCTGGTAACATAAGATATATGCTTTCTGTGCCTTCTGGGCTTTCTACTTTTGATAGAGCTCATCTGCTCTTTGGACAGTGACTAGAGCTGGTTTCCAAGTCATGGATCAGAAACCCTGTGATCGCACCAAAAGCCTGTAAAAGATACATTTCCATACATTCCCTTCCCTGCTAAGTTCATGGGTCCTTTTTTAAAAAAGGGCCAAACACCCAATTACTTTAAACTTTCTTTTTGTGTTCTGCGTTTATCCAGTACTCAAATGTTAGCACAGCAGAGACTTATGCTGTGACTGGCATTCTGTTACAATAAAAATGATACCTTTAAAATTATAATGTATCTAAAGTTTCTTTGAATTTTAATGGGGAAATCAGATCAAAATCTGAGATTTGCTTTATAGTTTGGTTGCAAGGTGGGTCTGAAATAGCAGATGATTTATTTAGACACAGAACAAATGTGGTTTAGAATGCATTATTTATGGAAATGTGACAAGACAAAATCTCTTAAAAACTTTCTTTTGAGCTAAAATACTACAAATTAGCTCTGACATAGCTTTTATTACATGAGAAATGTGACCTTTCATCCAAATGTGGACTCAAATTACAATTTCCAACAGTTATCTTAAAAGTAATGTCTCCTGCCCAAACAGTGAACCATCCCTAATTTCAGTAGATGCTAATTTTTCTGCAATGCAGCAATTTGAACTTAGGTTTTGTACTAATAATCAAATAGAAATAACTATTAATATTTAGGATAAAACCTTTGTCTCAGTGAGATTTTATAGTACAGTTCAATTCTACAAAAGGATTTGGTTGATATTCAGTGAGGACCTCAGTCCCTTGGATTTACAAAGCTGAGCATCATACACTCTACAGCAAGAATAAAATAGGTATCCCTAAATATGTGTATGGGTTGTAGCTAGAACGATATAGCTCTGGATTTTACACTTCTTAATTTTAAGTAGCAGTTTCATCTTCATTCTGCCTATTTCAAATCCGTTTCCTGGCTTTTTCATAGGAGTAGTATAGGAAAATGTTTGTATAGTTGTAAAGCTTTATGTAATTTTCAAAAGGAAAATAACCCAAGTTCTCCTGCTAAAAAGAGTAATACACGAGCGGCCCTTGCCTCATGGCAAGGCATGCCTGGTAAGAGTATTGCAGTGTCTGAGAGGAACTGAACAGTGTTTAGGAAAGCTTTTATCAGAGAGAGATGTGTTTTTCTGTACTCAGGTTCTGGAAGATGGCTCTGACAATAACTGGTCTCAAGTTACAAGGAGCTTTGGGCAGGTTTGGAAAAACAGCAGTGTCTGACATTATAGGTTTTGTGGAGCTGCCCGATGGGAAGGTAAGAAAAAAGAAAATGACAAAAAGAAAAAATATTATGTACCCTTTTAGGCTTTGGTATAAAGTCTGCTTCGTAAGTTGGAGAGCTATTATTTGCTTCAAAATGTTTTGAATCAGGCCCATGTGACACTGTTCTGAGAAGAGAATATTGACATCAACTTGTCCAAAACCTGTGTTGCTTTGTAGTTAATGTAAAATAGTTAGGTTTGTAATTCACAGAGAAAAGATTTGTGTTGGCTTAGAGCTGAGTGTCTTCTAATGGGATAGTGAAAACTTTAGTGTACAGAAATACAAAGAGGTTGTTGGTCCTAGTCTTCAGCCATTTCAGTGCACGTAAATTATGTCCCATGGCTAAAAAGTTGAACCTCCTTGCCCTTTACATCTTTTGCAAATGTCTGTACTTTGCTATTGATTTAATGCTCTCGTGGAAGGAAGCCACAAATGTTAACTGGGTTCTTGCCTGTATTTCTGCACGATTGCATGCAGGTTCTTACATACTCATCTTAATTTGCATTGAAGGTTGTCTCAGGAACTGAGTGGGGCAATATGCTGCTTTGGGAAGGTGGCCTCATTAAAGCAGAGCTCTGTCAAGTTGGACACAAGCCCTGTCATGAGGGCCCTATCTGCCAGTTAGTTTTTGATGAAGAACTTTACTCTGTTGGAAAAGATGGTGTCATTCGGGTGAGTTTTTCTTTTGCTCTGCCTGTAGGTGTGCAAATGTATGGTCAGAAGATAAATGTTATGTATTTTCTTTACCAGGTTTTTGGAGGAAATTTTGGAGTGCAGTTCCTTTCTGAAAATTATTTTTTGGAACAAAGAAAATAAGAGCACATCTCCACAGTATATATGTTTGAATTGGATAGCGTGGCACACAATGTTCCTTGTTTAATAGTAATAAATACATCAGCTTTTACTTTAGTAAATCAAAATAATCTTCAGTGGTTTTCTAACAGCTTTGTTCTTGACTGCATTCTACCATTTTTTTCATGTTTAGTTTTTGTTCACCTTTATAATTGTCAGTCCTATTAACATTTGTGGTGTTATTTCAAAGATAAATAATAAACTACAAGAATAGTTGGAGTTAATTTTCTGAGTATTTAAAGGATTATTAATATTAAAATGACACAGAAACTGACTAGTATCTCAGAGATACATATCCTGAAATATGGAAACAGTTAAAAGAAGAAGCATCCTGACGTTAACAAATAATTCTATAAATTAAGGTCAAAATGTTTTCCTGATGCCTAACACAAGTTTCTGATCTCACCTATCAATGATTAAGAATTTTGCAATTTTATTTCCCTACTCTTTAAGGGAGGACATGATGTGTCTTCTGCTGATGTGTAAATGACCCAGGTAATCAATGGGAATCTGACCTATAGACAGTGGAGGGTTTCAAACACTCTTGTTGTTATTGTGTTTTATAGGTTGGTATTATCCCCTTAGGAAAATTCACTTGATTATAAGCATGCTAACTGATATGCTGTCCTTATCCCACAGAGCAGAATATGGAAGGGTTAGAGTTCCCATTATTTTGTGCTGCCTCAGTATGAGCCATGCTGAAAGCCCACAGATACCATTAATTCTGCATAGTTCTGAAGCTGTCGTGTAAAACTCTCCTAGTGCCAGGGCAGAATTGAAGCTCCTGTCACTGTTCAAAGCAGTGATTTTGCTTTTGAATTTCCATATTTATTGTGTATGAAAACAACCTGGTCTTATGTAAAAAAAAAAAAGCTTTTTAAAAAATTTTTGCTTTTTTTTAATACTTCCAATGCCATGCAGATGTGGAGCTTCGAAGTCATAGATACTGCTGATCCTGTGGATGACACAGGGTTAGTGGAGGTGGAGCCTATGAATGAACTTTGGCTTGGCAAGAATGTCAGCCTGAATTTCATGACAAAAATTCATGACCATGGACAGCCCTTTTGGTATGCTCAGGTAAGACACACTCAGGTACATGCATCCCTGTGGAGAAACACAAGATGAGGGAGGTGATGGTAAGTAACAGCAGGAGTCCATTACAAATTACTGTGTTTCTTTTTGGTATTCAATCTTCTTCTGATTATATAGAAAATCATCTTCTTGTCTATCTATCTACCTGCCTACCTACAGATATTCTNAGATCCCTTCCAGCTGAATTATGCTATGTTATGCTGTGCTATGTTTTTAGTGTACAGTAATGTGTGAGACTCTGGCATAAGGATAGGAGAATGCCAAAAGGTACTGTCCGAGTTCTACTACTCTGAAGTGATGGATGGGATTCATAAGACAACATCATTGCATTTAGTCATTTCTGTTTCAGAATGATAATCATTAAGGAGCTTTTAAGAACTCACCATATGCAGTTTTATTTCCAAATTGAGTCTGAAAATATTCAGTTAATGTTTTTTCTTCTTCAGGATACAAGTGGAGCAATATGGAAGCTGGATTTGACTTTTTCAAATATGGTAATTTTGTTTCTTCTTTCTTTTGATTTCTTCAGTTCATTTGCAATAGGAACCATATCCTGTTATATCCTGTAACTATACTGGTTGCATCTGCAATGAAATTAGTGTTTTATGAAGTTTCACAGTAGAAAATTTTATCATTGAAAGAGATATTTTATTTCCTAAAAGTTTTCAAATGTAATTAATTATAATGATTATGCAGGATGATAAGAGGAATTTGATTTTTGATTCCTGAAATTTCAGCTGCCAAATTCAAGTTACTCTAAAGGAGTTTGATTCTGATAAACTGGTAATGAAAGTTGCATGGATACAGGAAATGAGTTCAAGGAGTGTTACTGTATCCTCTATAGATAGGTGTTTCAGCCAATCCTTACTGTAGTCTTTAGATGACAGAAAGAACTAGAAAAAAACAAGGAGAAGATGAAACACACTTGACATGTGTTATCCTACTGGTAACTAGTGTTGCTGCTGGAGATGTTTTTGATGGAGAAATAGACTACAGAGGTGAATAAGAGGGCATTTAATTTTTTCTCTGGAACATATTAAAGTAAATAGGAGTGATCCCTTGCTGGGAATAAAATTCTGATGTGAAAAGTAAAATATATTCCAAGAATTTTATGGTAAATAAAAGACGCATACTATACAAACTAATGTAAAAAGAGGATAGCAAAGCTTGTAATTCCTTGGATGATGAAAGCATTTCCCAGGCAGCATAAGCCCAAAGTGGAGAGCACAAGTCCAGAATGTAGCAGAACTTCTCTTCTGTTTTGCACTGCAGACCCACGACCCAGAGCGCGTGTGTACCTTCCACTCTGGGAGGATCGAGGCCATCAGTGTCTCTCCCTTTACATGCCTGGTGGCCACCACAGCTCTTGACCGTAAGTACACTGTTCCTTCCCACTCATGTCACTGCCATTAGTGGTTTTGAAGGGCAT
>VZTR01002625.1:25021-43624 GCA_013400775.1 Chaetops frenatus | reverse complement strand
CTCATTCAGGCTCTTACACAGAACTATGGTTTTCTCTCATAACTAAACTGAGGTAGAAGCAAAAGACATGGGTCATCTTTACCCATTTGCTGGTCAGCTATTTTTTTGGACTTTTCTAGAAAGCACATGAGTTACTAATAGTTTAAAAGTTTTTAAGATCCCTTTCCATTTTCTTAGATGTATTGCAGAATGAGTGAACAATGAATGAACAGTAATTTGAAGTTCTGTTTCATGATCTAAGTTCTAGCACTATACTGGCAATAAAAAAATACTTAGGCTTGAGCAATAAATAATCTTTTAAACTTGAACAAATTATTTCTTGCAAGGTTATATGTATGCCATGGCTTGTAAATGTTCTTGTACAAATGATAAGCTCCTCTAAATAGAAGCATTTTCCCATTCATCATCTGCACACATCACATCATCTTTTAGCCAAATTTACATTACAATCCAGTTAAAAATCAAAATTTTAAGAAGTGATCAATAAAGAATCTAGGTGTCTGAATGATATGTTTCTGTCTCTACCAATGCCTATATTTCATTTAACATAAAGTCTCTGGGATAAAAAATGTCTGTGATTGCCATGACAAGGATACTTAGACTGTGGGTTTTTACAAAAAGAGAAACTGAACAATACTCTTACTTAGATCTTATATGGAATTGTTAAATACGCTGTGGAAAGAGGTCTAAATCATTATCATTTGCAAACCAAGATACAATGACATAAAGAAGATTGCCTAAATTCACTGGCTACCTCAAAAACTGAGCTGAGAGCACATCAGCCCTGCTCCCTGTCCCAATCATTGCTTATGAAACTACAGGTCCTAAGGCGGGATGGCTGCAGTCAGGCTATGTCTGTGGCCTTAAGCAATGCATTAGCACATCCCTGCCATTTACCCTAATGCAGGACGCGTGACAGGAAACCCTGTCACCAAATGCAAGTGAAACCACATCCCTCTGCCATTACTATGCACCTTAGGAAAGAGAGCCAAGGTATTTTGGTAAAGTTCTATCAGCTGAAAAACTGTGTCTAGAACAGGAAATTATTTTTTACTTTTTTCTATAAAAATGCAATGCTTCAGCCAGCCTTCAGAACTGGAAGAATCCTTTGAAGTCTGACCTTAAGTATGGAAGCAGAGGTGCTTTCACAGTACACACAATGAGGAAAAGCTAAACTATCTAAGTGACCTAGTGACAGCAGAGCTGTGGGACCTCTAACAATTCCAAGAGATAAAAAGAATTTTAAAAATGCCACCATTGTTCTCGGCTTGCACGATGTAAACACAAAAAACCCCATCTGTAAACAAGGAGAAAGGATTTCCCGCAAGTTAGGTGGGGTATTCAAAGCTTGCATCTCAAACGAATTGAGCCGGAATGTAAGAATTCTTAGGACGTTTAGACTCTTATACAAGGGGATCTGCCTGTGTCTGTATGTGCACATGTGAGTAAAATCCTAAGTGCTTCCTACCTCTTAATTGTTGGAGAGGTTATAACAGTGTGCACAACAGCAGTTTCCTGTTACTAATATTAATGTATTTTCTTTTGGAAAGTATTAAACTCTGGAGCAGGGACAATCTTGGTTTTACCGTCTACATCACTGAATGTGCTGTCAACTGTCTTACTAGACATCAGTAAATTATATTTCTGATCCTAGATTGTAAGAACATATTCATTTTGATATTTTAATCAACAAACACTGTGGTCTCAAGAGAGTACCCTGTAACAATTAGTACAGCTTGCAATGAAATCCTCAGATCAGCAGGAGCTGGTCTGTGCAGGCTTGGCAATGATTAAATGCAGATCATGTGAAAGTTTAAAAATGCATTTTTTCAAGCTAGCTAAACATATATTAAATGGAACTGAACTGTATACTTTAGGAAGCCTTTTAGTAAATGGGAATGAGAACTTCCTGAAATACATGATTTTATAAGAGTATAGTAGGGAAAAACCTTATTTAGCAAAGAAGGCTTACTAGTTCCCCCTTTCCCAAATCTCATGCCCTCCAGCTGCAGATGACCAACAAATTTCCAGCATCATGATTCATTAAATCTCATTGTGGGTGAAATATTTCCATTAGGGTCCCAAGTTTCTACTAGAAGAGATGTCTGGGCCTCTGGATCTCTTCTGCTCAGAGTACCAAATCAAGAAGTTCTAATTCAAAACCAGACAACTGACACAGAAAAATGCTCATAAGCCTTTGCCTCTTGTTGAAGGATGGAAATATAAAGGTCAAAATCTCAAGTTCTTAAGAAAAACTCTGATATCAAGTTTGTTCAGCATTTCTGTAATTATGACCTTCCTAAAAAGTATATTTTGCTAAACAAAGATAATTTTTTAAACAGAACTAAAAATCTTACATTTCACATCCACACAGAGATGGAGAGAGACTGTCTTTAAACTCTAATGTAGTTCCAATCAGTGTTGCAGCATTGTGAACATGTGGGTCTTAAAACTGAAAAAAAGCCCCAGTTTATTGCTCAAGCAGAAGTCCTTGGCTGCTTTTTGATTTCACAAAGTGAATTACTCAACTAGTTGAGTTGAACACTAGTTCAACTTTCTTTTTTTTCCTTTTAAATAAAATAACCTTTTGCTCTGCTGGTGAAAAAAACAAAAGCAGGAATTTTCCTTAACTCCTGAAAAGATACAAGTTAGTGACATGCCTATATACCTGACAAACATATTTTTTCAGGAGACAGCACTTGCCTGAAATTTGTCTCAGTTGCTTCTTTGCTGACAAAAGCCTATGCCTCACAGTTATATTAGCTGATTAGTGAACTATGTTTTTTATCTGAGGCAAATGCTCCTTTTTCCCCACCTGTCATTTCATTAAGTCTGCAACTGCTGTCAGCTGAGCTGGTTTCACTTGTTTAGCACCTGCTGAATCTGCATTTGAACTGAATGGCACAGTCCTGAAAGACAATGCTGATCTCTGAACTATCCCAAGTGAATTCTCTGTGGTCAAGAAAAAAATGGGATTAGGTAGGCTACAGCTCCATTTGCAAGGACTATAGGAACCAAACAGCGGCTCAGCCTTAGGAATTACCAGTTTCCTAGCTCAACATCAAGCACCTCCAGAGTTCATGACAATGAAGGACGAACAATACCATCTTAATTACCCTTCATGCTGGTCCCGATGTGTCTGATTGGGTTTTTAAAGAACTATATGGCCGTAAATAGCACAATCAACACATACATGGTGTTCAATACTGAGTGCTTCCATCTACTGAGACAAGCATTTTTCAGCAGATAGCAGGGAGCAGCAGACTATATTGAGAATCTAGATTCATCACAGGACCCTTGTCTGCCTCACAGTCACTCACAGATCACAATTATTTGCTAGTTATGCCCCATAGCACTCTGGTATGTTCATGCCCTTTCCTCATCTTAAAGTATATTAGAGAAAAACAGAAAAACACTGTAAAGTGTTTTTTGCTGCTAGAGCTGTTCATTATGTTTCCACAACTTGGGGCTAGATGGATACACAGAATGACAGAAAGAACTACAGAGTCAGAATATGCTGAGTTGGAAGGGAACCATCAAGGTCATAGAGTCCAACTCCTGCTCCGTGTTGAAGACAGGCAAAGAATGCATTAAACATTTCTGTTCATCTCTGCCCCTCTTCGTGAGATGACCGTCCTCATCCTGCAATGGGCTGTAACTGTCTTTTGCCATTAACATATTTGAAAAAAACCTCTTTTTATTGCCCCTCCACAGTTCTTGCCAGCTTCATCTCTAACAGAGCCTTGGCCACACAAATTTTCTCTCTACACTGGCAAGTAACATCTCTGTATTCTTCCCTGGTCACCTGACCTTGCTTCCACTGGACATAACCTTCCTTTCCCATCTTATTTGCAAGAGATGATCCCTGTTTAGCCAAACCACCCTTCAGCCTTGTTTGCTTGACTTGTGACATTTAGGAATAGACCATCTTTTTATACCATAAAACTACTCAGAGCTTCCATAAAATTATTCAATCTTTTGTGAGAGCAAAGAAAAACAGCCAGAATGAATTCTTCAAATTACTATATAATGAAACACTTTTATGGCATTTTTGCACTTATACCATTCCTGCACTAAGACAAAAATTTTAGTTCTGACTCAAGCTAAGTTATGTTTATCCCACAGCCAGTCTTTGGAAAATAAGAAATTCTATTTTTCCTGGAGCAGTATGTTTGTTCATATACTCTACATTGAGTGTAAAGCTCACAGTAAAACAAGCTCAGATGGTATCAGGATAAAAGGTATGAGTGAGAAAGATAGGGAGTGTACAAACAAACAGCTCTGTAAACAGATTTTAGAGGCTGTAAATAGCAACAGGATCTGGCTGACCATTAGGAGGCAACTACTGCTTGGGAGTAGTAACCTACTTGCTTATCTCAGCAGCTAAGTGATTTACACATAAAGCATGGATTTATACATCTAGAGAAATGTATCATATCCAGAACAAGTAGTGCATTCTAAAAAAGTTTACACGTATTCTAAATATTCCTTGCAGGAAACCAAGATGTGTATGCACACGAGATAGCACTTGCCTAGAGTGGGAAAAGTCAGTCTGCTATGGCAGTGGATAACTTCCTGGTGTCTGCCAAAGTTTTAAGTTCTCTGTGTTTCAGGAACTTGACAATACCAGTGTAACAAAGGTCATGCAGCCAACTGTGTAGCATGTGTGTGAAAGGACTAGTCTAGAAGCCAATGACCTGTCATATTTTTAGTCCAACACTAACTTGAAAGATAGTGTTAACAAGAAGTATGTCATTGATGCTGTAATATTCACCTAGACTGGCAAATTGCACAGGACCTAGAACTGATTAAGTTGTTGTGGAGCACAGTCACAGCAAATCATTTTGACATCTTGGGCAGTTTGTCAGGTCTTGCCTAGGAGAACTTTTGCTTTTACAGGCCTGTTTTGAGCAGGTGCAAGGAGAGTTCGAGGTGAGGCCAGCACAATTTTTCTACCTCATCTCTCTCCACTCAGAGAAGCAAATCTTCAGCACTGTGCCTGAAATAGTAGGAGTGATCCATGTTTGCTGGGGATGTGGAAGATACCTATGACAGCTGGTCACTGTTCAGGAGTCAAAAGTATCTAGCTGGTCCAAAGCCAGATCTTGCCTTTACAATTGCAGTGTCCACGTGGAAATTACCCACTACAGGATGCTGCTCACCCACCTTGTCTCTGTCACACCTATCACAGCAGATGGAGCAGGACACTGTGTGATATGTTTGTGAGCATTGTGCTGGACTTTAATAATTTTTTGTTCTGTGTAGCAAAACCCCACCTGACTCGGTTTGTACAAAGCTTGTTGTGCACATTCCCTCTGCCCAGTGGGCCTGACCAACTGTTACAAATTCATTCAACCTTGAACCTCCTCTGTCATTAGCAAAGCTTCCCTTCTATTGGTCTTATTGCTCTCTTGGTTCTCTTACCCTATGTATTTTTCATAGTGAATTCAGGCAGTAAGGAGCAAATTATGATGAACACAGGAAGTTGTTGCCAACGTATAAAAAGTGGAGAGTCACTAGTGAATCAGGATGACCTGCAAAGGAAGGCAGTGGCTTCAGGCTCAGTCAAAACCAAATAATTTTACAGAGCTGACATTCTCTAAATCAAAGAAGTCTATATATTGCCAAAATGTCTTGGGTTTTTTTTTTACCTCTATACCCCAAGGTTCATAAACAGAGAAAAATCTTCCTCTGTGGTACACCAGTGTTTGGTTTGCATATGGAAAATACACCTGCAGTAATGAGATATATAGGAAAGACCAAGATATAATATGGTGCCACATCTACAAGACTGAAAGACCAAGGTTCCAGAAGCAGAAAAAAAAAAAAACCCATGTTCCCTTTGACTCTGCTGGATGTGTTTTGTAGAAGCTCTGGAAAGCAAGTAAGAAAAAACCTTGCAAAGGGAGTAGGAGAAAAGCAAGCCTAAGTAAGTCAGAAAGGAGAACTCAGTAAAATGAGACAAAATTTAAAAATTAGGAATGTATTGTATGCACATACTGATACTAATTTCAGCTTTTCATCAGCATACCTTTTTTTCATAGAAGACATGTCTTAGGAAGGCTAGATGTCTTCTCAGCTCACTGCACTGTTTATCATAATTTAATCAGGTTTGATGTTATCACATTTAATGTTATATTTCTGCACATTCATGCAGGTTTGTAATACAGATCTTGTAACAAGGTTGATGTTCCCATGTTATTTCAGAGTCTTTGAATATGTTATGATGGTTAAACAAAAGGAGGATCAGTGATCCAAAGTAGTAAGAAGAAAATGTCAAGTCTTTTATTCATCTGATAGCAGTACCAAAAAAATTAACTTATCTTATAAAAATCTTGTCCTAGGCTTTCATAGAACTATGTAGATTCAAGTGACTACTTTGGTATGTATGTCAAGAAGTTGTTGGCCTTTGCATCATCATTCATTACCACTTCCCTCTCTCTACCCTTTCTTTTTCATGGCATTAGAGCTATAGAGCAAAGAGGAGAAGAAGTTACCTTCCTCGTGCCTAGCTACTCCCCAGGTCAGGAGTATGAAGCTTCACACAAGTAAAAACTGGTAGCCCTGCCAAGCCAGAGAAATTAATAGCCACTGATAAGCTGGATGTTCCTGTGAATATTGTAAAGATATATATTGACAGTGCATTAGTGAAAAGCTGAGTTATGTGTGCTTTTTGATCCTCTCAAAGATATCACTCATCCCTCTCTGTATGTCTGTCTTTAAAACTGTCCCCTGAACAACACCCTTCTCAGAGAATCAGTGTCAACCCAGCAGAAAGGAAGAGATGAAGCACCACGATCTGGGACAGAGTGGGACATTGTGTGTACTTACAGAAATGGGGAAGTGATAACAGGGGGTGTGCAGGACAGCTGAACAGAAGCCAGGATGCAGGCAAGGTGGTAGGAAAGGCACTGAATCCATGAAACAAAAAAAGGCTGAAAAAATATGTTAGTGCCATTAGCGTACTTAAACCTCCCTACTCTCATATGCAGAAGTTGAATACCACTGCATCAATTTCTATTTACTGGATTTGACCCTATGCATTCATTTGGTCCTCTGCTTGTGCTTCAGGTCGATCCTTCAGTGTTTTCCAGGGTTGTTTAGTTCCCCAGGTCTCTTTAGGGGTTTCTGAGATCCAATGTGTCTGACATTCTCATTTGTGTTACTGAGACTGCCAAAGCCCAGTTAGGAAAATATCATCAAACTTTCTGTAAAAATACCAGATAATTGTAATTCTTATCTGAAATCTACTTATAAGATATTTGGCAAAACCAGATTCAATCTCATGTATTCTTTCATCTGCATAGTAGTGACTGTTTATAAAACTGCAGATCAGTCAAAATAATGCAGGTCATTCTGGTGAAAAAATGTCTTCTCTCCAAGCTTCTCAGAATATGACTCCACCCAACATCATATATGGCAGATGAAGTACCCTGGGCTTCAGTTTTTGAACTCCTTACAAATTAGGCACAACCACATAAAAGTCTTCAGATCAGTGTTTAAACAGCACAATAACAATTTCTGTAACATGCCTCCATGAAAAAAAGAAAAGGCAACATGGACAGACAGAAAGCCTAGAAGCAGCAAAACAAAATAAAAAAAGAATGGTAGGTTCTGACAGTCTTGCAACATCTAATGTTTCACAATGCAGAATTATCCACACTGATTTTGGCACAAGAAAACCTGTAATATTATTAAACTAAAATTCCAATCATAAAACCATATTTTAATATCAGACAATTTACAACACAGCATTTTAATCTGAATGTAAGACATTGTAAAATTAATCAACTCAGAGTAACCCACAACAGTTTTCAAATGTAGGCATAATCCAATGACCTCAGAACCAAGCATGTTTTGAGATATATTTGTCCCTAATCCTGAGTAGCCCTGTAACAGCTTTATTAGTTTTACCCTATCACATATTTCTAAGCAAACCAACAGACTGAAAAGGAAAATAGTCAGAAAGGATTTCAGGCTCAGATACAGTAAAGAGATGACACACTTGTAACAGACACAATTACAGATCAGTTGTGGGTTAAGTACCTACATAGGAACATATTTGGATTTTACTGCTGTATGATCAGCAGTGCACTATGATGGTGTTCATTTATAAGCGGCTACTGCCATCTACTGGAAAAATTATTAAAATACAGAAATTACATTATACTGCCAGAAAGTGATCTGGAGTACAATATCCTCTCTGGAAATAAATTCTCACCAAATTATCGCATATAAAAACTGCTACGAGAATATTATTAGGAGCTGTTAGCTTAGACCCAGATATATTACAGGTATGAAAGTATAAACGAAGGAAATTTAGCTTAGCTCCTTTTCAGAACTGTTGTTAAAGTTTGCTTCTAAAATACCAAGTGATTGTAACTGCTTTCATGCCCATACTCTGCACCACGCAGCTGTCCTGACTACTACTCTGTTGCCTATCATCCCTGTGTTTCCACTTGACCTGTGACACTCAGGATCTAAATTTATACACTGAAATGCTGCAGTATCTGAAGTATCTCATGTTACAGTATTTCCAAGGAAATCAAGTTCTTAATTTACTAGTTGCATGACACTCATAAATCGGTTTCTTTTTGGCTATAAGTGGAAATTTTCCAGTTGTCAGTCTTATACATAAGGATCTGNAATGGCACTATCTGATAACTAACTGGAACAAAAGAGCAGCAACTGCTAAATAACCACGACTGCTTGCTACAGCATTTAAGGATATTTAGAGATTGCCTCACAAAGGTCCAGTCCTGCCTTATATTTATCCATTATCCCAATAAACACCAAAAATGCCGTAAGGTTAAATGCAGTGATATAAAATTATTTCATTTGCAAAACAAAAGACACTGAACTCAACCTGCCACTCAAAGTTTAGATTACATATTTAATGCTGCACAGCTTCAGTTAAGGCAGTGCTGACAGGCAAAGAGTATTAACACTCCTGGTAATGATGTCAACACTGAGCTAAACATGGTGCCCTGTTGGCTTGGATGTGAGCATACGACTTGAGCAGACATCAGAAAAACACCTCTCTCACATGGAAGATGAGACTGTCACCTCTCACAAATCACTGTGTTTCTGTGTATCTGTGTTTGCTGGTTGGTGGGTGCAGCAGTTCTGCGGAGTAGAATGGTGAAACTTGCATGAAGAAACAGAAATGACAAACATTTATTTGAACCTACTTTGGATTTCTTGATTGTTGCACACCACAAGATACCTGTAAAACCTTATTACTGAGATTTAAGAAATAAAAGAACAGATGTGACTTTACTTTTCAAATGTCACAATTTTTCAAAAGAACAGCAGTGGTCATCAAGTCCAGATTCCTATGTTTGCAACAGAAAATCCTTGCCACAAGGACCAAGCATTTTTATGGTAGTTGATTCTAGGGTTACACTTGTTTCTAACCACCTATTTCACAATTTCAGTAAGAAATATTTTCCCTTCCCATCCTATCTTGAAGCAGTATGTCACAAAATGTCTTATGACCTGCTTCAGTTTCTTATAAACAGCCTTAATTAGCCTACAGCTTCTGTCAAATCACTTTTAAAAGGGAGTAAAAATTGTATGCTGCTGATTTGGATAACCAAGTCCTTTGGGTTTTATCTAGTAGAAATATTTAGAAAAAGATGTGTAAAAATACTCCAGTTATACCACTCCTTTCTGGTTATTTACACTTCACTCTTCAAAATTTATTCAGTCCTTTAAGCAATTGAATCAATTCTGACTTCATATTCACCAGGGATATCACCCACGAGGGTTTTGCAGGGCCCCACCCAATCTGGCCTCCAATACTTCCAGCAAAGGGGCATTCACAACTTCTATGAGTAACCTACTCTAGTGCTTTACCACCTATAGAGTAAAGAATTTCTTCCTAACATCTAGTCTCAATGTGCTCTCTTTTAGTCTAAAGCCATTGCCCCTTGTCCTGTTACTGGCTGCCTGTATAGAATCATAGAACCATAGAATGATTTGGGTTGAATGGAACTTTCAGAGATCCAACACCACTCTGCCACTGGAAGGGCCTGTTTTACCAGATCTGCTTGCTCAAAGTCTTGTCTTTCTCTATCTTTCTTACTACCCTCTTTATATATTGAAAGGCTACAATAATGTTTCCCTGGAGCTTTTTCTTCTGAAGGCTGAACAACTTCTTTCAGCCCTTTTCTTTTTTTCTACAAGACAGGTGCTCCATCCTCCATCTGATAAGTTTCATGCCCTCTTCTGGACCTGTTTCAACAGATCCATGTCTTTCTTGTATTGAGAACTCCAGAAGTGGGTGCACTACACAAGTGAGATCTTATGAGACCAGAGCAGAGGGGCAGAATCACCCCCTCAACCTGCTGCTGGCCACGCTGCTTCTGGTGCAGACAAAGATATGGTTAGCCCTCTAGCCTGCAAATGCACATTGCTGGGTCATGTCCAATTTTTCATCTACTAGTATCTATCCTCAAATCCTTCACAGGCCTGCTCTCAATCCCTTCATTCTCCAGTCTGTGTTGGTATTGGGCAATGCCCACACCAAGCTGTAGGACTTGGCCTTGTTGAACTTTATGAGGTTCACACAGGCTCAATGCTCAAGCATGTCAGGGCACCTCTGGATGGCATCCCTTCCCTCCTGCATCAACTGCAGCTTGGTGTCATCTGCAAACCTGGTGAGTGAGAATCCCACTGTATATAAAGATGCAGCCAGACTCTTCTCAGTGGTATCCAGTGGATGGACAATAGGCAGTGGGCATATCAGGAAACACCATTTAAGCATAAGAAAAGAAACCCCCTTTTTATGGTAAGGCCAAACACTGAATCAGGCTGCACAGAGAGGCTACAGAGTTTCCACCCTTGGAGATGTTCAGAAATGACCAGACAAGGTATTAAGGAACTTGCTTTAGCAAACCATGTCTTGAACTGCAGGAATGGGGATTGGGCACATTGCCTCAAGAGACCCCTTCCATGACATCCAACAAACAGCCTCTTGCATCATTCTTGACAGCTGAACAAAAAATTAAGCACATAGAAAATCAGCACTTCACGAACAGCAGCTGTCCTGAGCAGTGGGAACATGAGCACAACCAACAGTTTTGGGGCTAAGATAACTGACATTAGAATGAGATGTTCAGATGATGAAAATTCTTGTACCTAGTACTGTGTTTGAGTCTCTTCATTGGCAATATAATGAATTTGTTGCTTTTTTTTGCCTTAATTTATTTAAAGTAGATAATATGTTGACTGCAATAAAAGTTTCTGAGAGAAACTGTTTATACTGCTCTGAAAAATCTAACATTTAGCACCTGGTTCAGAACTGTGTATGGCTGAAAAAACACATCTCCACTATGAAAAAAAAAAATCTTTCCAATGCACAGAAATACACTACAATGTTTGTTTTAACATAATGAGTTCTTGGCCAGTATGTATTTGTTGGAGAAATCCTACTAAAGATAATATAAACAGTGCCAGATATTATCATCTTAAAACTATATTTAAAGAGAAACTTGAACACTGGCAGAATATCAAAATACTTTCTCCTCTGCTTCCTTCACAGAATAACAAGCATTCATTTCTTTTAAAAACTGCATTATTTGTACAACTATGATTAATGAAAAAAAATCCCACTGAACAGAACATGGATTAGACACATTAACCCTCCAGTGTATGAGCAAAATGCAACTTCTACAAATGCAGAAGACTTATTTTTCTGAGTCAATCTAATAAAAAAAGAAGAACTCTGCATAAAACCACTTTCTTTTCTTGGTAATCTTGTTTTTTCTATCAGTAACTTTCAACAGCTACTCAAAATCCTCTTTTGACTGTTTTATTGCAGGGACTTCTTAGCAGCTTTATATGGAGTGAGGTTCATTTTTAATACGAATGTAAAGGATTTGGATGTCAAAAAGATTTGGGGAAAGTAACATTTCATTTTCTATGGGTTAATGTCCATTTGAAGGCACTCTGGGAACTAACTATACTATTTTAGACTTGTGAGAATAGCTTTTGTTTTAACAAACTTGTATTGCAAAATTCCGTAATGGCAGAGATAAGTTACTGTTCTCTCTATGTCTGAACAAAATTAATTTTTAAATTATTAATGATTTGCAAATTTCTTAGCTTTCATATCCATTACTAAGATGAACCATGGAAACTTTGAACATGAAAAAGAATTATTGGATTAGCATTTCCACAGATGAAAAATAGTCCAGATGGGCTACATTACATGATCAAGTATTGCTGAAAATCAGGAAATCTGTAAAGGAAGAAAGTGCTGACTACAATACCCAATATACTTGGAATATTCACTTATAGCCATTACTTTATAGAACCTTTTCCTCTCATTCTTGGCAAAATTCATATGGTTAGAATAAAATGGGAACAAAAATACTTCTTAATTTAGGGTGAATGGGCAATGTACATAGTAAGTACACTCTCTCAATTTTATCCACTTTAATACAGAACTTGAATTGAGAACAGCCTTAGGCTAAAATCTGGACAAAACTTTGACAGATCTATGCCAAAGCCTCCTGCCTGGATTAGTTAGGATGGACAGTGGTCTAACAGTCATCCAATCTCTGAAAGTTTTCCTTGACCATAAGAAAAGAAATCCTTCCCAGACCCACTAGCAAAAAAGTGTCCAATTGGTTGCGTTGAAGATGATAGCATAAAAAAAACCTGACTCTACTTTTAGAAGTTATTTAAAAGGCAATTATATTTATATGACCCTGCTGCTTTTCAAATTTCACCTTTGAGCTTTTGTCTTGCACCCTAATTTCAAAGTCACTGATAATGGCTTTAGCAGAGTGATGAGTATATTCTGCTAGCAATAAAATACCATCCAATTTCCAAAAACTGAACAAGAATTGAAAAAAGCCTACATGGACAATCAGCCATATATTATAATGGTGACAAAATTAGGCCCTGAACAGCTAACATAAAGAATGGCAGGTAGCCTAAAGTAGATCAAATAAAAAGTGTAAGATGTTTGAACTACAAAAAGTCTTATATTATAGGGAACAACGATGTTTACTATGAAAAATGAAATTAAGGAAAAAAATCTTTTAAGAAGTGTCTCCTACTAAGCAGAAAGAACCCTAGAAGACAGGATGTGAGGAAATGGCATAAAGCTGTGTCAGAGGAAGTTCAGATTAGGTATCAGAAAAAAGATTGTCACTGCTAGAGGGGCCAAGCACTGGCACAGGCTCTAGGCATTAGAGCATTACATAATTTTTGAAAATTTTCAGTTTTCAAGCATTGCATTATGAAAAACACTTTGTATTTCATATTACTCAAAGTTCAAGAACCAATTCAAAATTGACTGAAATATGTCAATGGCACATCTAAATTAAGTTAGCTCTTAAAGCCAGCTGTATCCTGGGCTTAATCAAAAGCAGCGTGTCCAGCAGGTAAAAGGAGGTGATTCATATGCTTTGCTCTGGCGAGATCCCACCTGGAGTGCTGCATCCAGCTCTGGGGTCCTCAGCATGGAAAAGATCTGGACCTGTTGGAGTGATTCCAGAAAAAGGCCACAAAAATTATTAGAGAGGTGGAACATCTCTCCTCTGAAGAAAGACTGACAGTTGGAGTTGTTCAGCTGGAGAAGGTTTCAGGGAGAGTTTTTTGTGTCCTTTCTGTACTTTAAGGCAGCTTATAAGAAAAATGGGGACAAACTTTTTAGCAGGGCCTTCTGTGATAGGAAAGGGAGAACAGTTTTAAACTAAAAAGGTAGATTCAGACATATAAGAAATAATTTTTTTTATTATGAAGGTGATGAAACACTGGAATAGGTTGCCCAGAAAGATGGTAGGTGTCCCATCCCTAGAAAGATTCAAGGCCAGGTTGGCTAGAGCTCTGACCAACCTGGTCAAGTTGAAGATGTCCCTGTTCGTTGTGGGGGATTGGACTAGATGAGCTTTAAAAGTCATCCTTTAAAGACCCAGCCATAACCATTCTGCGGTTCTATGATCCATAATCTACTAATAGAGGTCAAGGGTTATTAATGTCAGCACAGCCAAAACAAATAACAGCTGCTGCCACTACCTGCAAACAGATGAAATGGAGATGGAAATTCTTACTCAGGAATTCCAAGCCTTCTGGCATATTTAAAGGAGAAACATAAGGCAACCTGAGGGTTTTTTAGCCACAGCCTACAGTTGGCAAGTTTTAAAATCTGTTCCTTCCATATCAACCTTCCTTCCAGATATGTTCTCCTGTTGCTTTATTCTGCATTGACTCTTGTAGTAATTTAATCAACTTTCATGGAATAACAGACAATGAAACCAGAATTATGCAAGAACTTTTTGCTGGATTACCGGATAGAATTGTTATACTGCACAAGATAATAAACCCAGAGATGGTGCAAATTAAAAAGATACAGCAGTAGAAATGAGGAAAAGAGAAAGAAGAGCAGTGAGGAAAGACAACAGAAACAAAACATCCCCATACGTCGAGTACTTAATAATTAACCGTATTAAGAAATCGAATTTACGAGGATGTTTCTCTCTTCCAGTACTTTTATGTGATATACGTGCATCTGAATAAGAAGCTACACATTCTGATTTTGTAGAGATTTATATCCCTTGAGCACACAAAGAAACTACCACGTAAAATGCAAGATGAAAATGGACTTAATGAACCAGCAAACTATATGTATTCTAGTGTATTGTGTACACAGCAGCTAAAAATCACTATGTAATTGTGGTGTGGTTGGGGTTTTTTCCTGGTGACTCTTGACCAACAAAACACTAACTGCATTTTCTTCTGCTTGGGAGCACGTTTTACTGGCTGCATTTGTAGGCAAAACACAGGGCAGTGCATATGATTAAATATTTAGAGAGGACAGTTATCTGCGGTGCCAAACCCCCAAACCTGGTTTAAATGGTCTGCTGACATGAACCGCTGCGGTGTCATTTTATCCATGCATTGTTGGTCAGGGGAAGGCGAGGCCAGTTAAATTTTCCATAGTACGGTAACTGCGGTCCCTCAGGTTTGCAGCGAGCGAGAGCCGAGGGAGCACTGGAGCAGCACCTACTCGTCCTGGCTCCGCCCTGTGCATCAGGCACGGCCGCTCCCTCCTTCCCCGCTTCCCCGCCGCGCCTCCCACGGACGCTGCGGGCCGGAGGCAGCGCGGGGCTGTGGGCGCACCCGGCCCTCCGCGGGCAGCTGGCACCGAGGGGCTGCGCGGGCTCCGCTCCTGCCGCTGCTGCGCTCCGGGCCGGCGGCCTCTGCTCCCTGCGCGGCGGGGCCCGCCTGTGGGCTCGGCTGGGAGCGCGGGGCCGCAGCCGGGATGGGCGGGAGAGCGAGCGGGAACGGGCCGGGAGCGCGGCCCTGCCACTGCCGGGCCTGCGGCCGCCTGCCAGCCCCTCCAGCAAACTGCGGCCGGCTGCCAGCGGAGTCCCTGCTCTTGTCCGCCCCCCCGGCACATGTACGTCCAGCACTGCTACCCCTTGGAAACTGCTCACTTGAAATGCTTTATTTATGGGTGATGAGGAAGTAATGACATTCTGGTGTAAAATTGTTGTGGGGCAGAAAATAAAAAATGTTTTAACTTGATGGCCTTCCTGAAATTTTTGAACTGCTGTTGGGAACATTTTAAGCTGTAATACGTGATATGGTCTGTGAACGCAGCCAATGAGTTTTTACCAAGTTTCAGTTTAAAACAGCTAACTTAGGTTTAGTGAACTAGTCCTTAAAGTCCTCTAAAACTGCAACTGTGTTGTATTACTATCTTCAGCCTTGAAAGTGTCTTGTCTTTTTACCTGCCTGTACTGACAGCTTTTTAAAAAGAAAATGTGTGGATGCCTTGGAATGGGGCCCTCTAGGCTCTGGCTTCTCCCATGGAAGCCCAAAGACCAGATGTCGGTTACCCCAGTTCCACTCCCCCGGTTTGGATTGCATGGCCATGTTCTGTACCCCATAATCCCATTGGTTTATGGCTTGTTGGCCGGCTCACCCCTCAGTTTGCCGTACAAGATTAGCTTCCAGTAAGTTCTCGGCTCTCTGTTCCCCCATGGGATTGCCCCTCTGTCTGTTCTCCCCAGCCTGCCTCCCCGTGGGTATGTACCTGTTCTCCCACCTACCCTTCCCATTGACAGGCCCCTGCCGCCTGACTCCTCTATTTGCACCCCTACTTAAACCCGGGACCCTCCACCCTCCTTGTCTTCGTTCCTGCCCCTTCCCGTGTTGCGGATAGGCGTTGAGGGCCGCCGCTGTGTAGGCATCGACCTCCGCCACTAATAAACGCTGCTGGGAACCCATACGAAGGCCCCTGCTGCCTCCATAGCCTTATTTCCTCCGGCTGCGTGTGCGGGAGTGGTGAGCCCCCTCCGCCCCAGTGGAGATGCTTGTAGGAAGGTTGCAGGGTTGAGCTGCCTGTGCCGCTCCAAAAATGATACAAAGACAAACTCTCTTGAGCACTGATTGTCTAACTGGTTTTATTTCTGTTGATCTTCTTAAAATATTTACATTATATTGACTGTGAATCTATGAATCTAATATATTTCCTTTCAGTATCAATAGGGAGTCTTTCTGTTGGTTTAAAGGGAACTGGATTAAAGATACGGGACAGGTAAAAAGCCTGATTCTAAGTAGTAGTGAATTTTTTAGAGAGAAAAGATACCAAATATCCTCAGAAGATCTGATCTTCTTACATTATCTTCTGCCTTAAGAACTGGTAAGTGTAAAATCTGTGCAGGTACTGTGAACTGGGACAGAGGGCCAGGATGTCTGTAGTTATGCTATGTGCAGATGGGTTATTACTCTAGTTCTCTATAACTTGAAGTACAGGTTATTTAGTGTATCTTTGGCTGTTTATGGTTTAAGGGATGTTAGGAAGAAGGAAGAAAAGGGACTCAAAGAGCAAAGTAGTTGCAACATTAACATCCATCATTGTGTTAAACATCTGACTTGTGTGCTTTTCTTCTCTTAATTCCTATACATTAAATAGCACCTTTATTTGGATTATACTCATGTCACTTGAAATACCTGTCTAATGAATCCAAACCCACAGAATCATTGGCTATCTTGATTTGGAAGGAAACCACAACGATTGTCAAGTCCAGCTCCCCTTCCACATGGAGCAGCCTAAAAGTTGAGCAGCATGTCAGAGTACTGTCCAAACACCTGTTGAGCAATGACAGGCTTGGAGTCATGGGTACTAGCATTCTTAGATACAGAAACTAAGCTCATTAAGGCTTATAAATTCTTCACAAAAGAAAATGTTACATGTGGATTCAAATAATTGGAGGGGTAAAGGCAATGCCTGGCAAGAAGACTGAGAGTAGGAGTTCCCAGTTACTTTGCTTCTTGAATCCCAGCTAGATTTTACTCTGGATGCCTCCTGCATTGTATTAATACCTTTTCTTTACAGTTGTTCCTACAGAAATACTGTCATAAAGTTCAGCAGAGGTAGGCCCAAGACTACCACAAAACCCAGGGAATGCACAATCCACTTTCTCTCTCATAAATTGCCTCTAAAAAAAAGAAGTTATGACTCATATGACACATCTAAAACGTTCTTTGGGGAAAAAACCCTCATATATTTAGAAAATGAGTTTTTACTGTTCCATAGCTTCTTTCCTAAGGAAGATCACAGAGCTGTGTACCTGATGTGTGTTCTCCCTGTATATGAGAGTGATTTAATATGCATAATATGCACCTGCTATAAATACTTGTTTTCAAGGAAAAGTTGGAAGCATAGTTGGAGTTTTCTTAACAACTAGAGTTAAGAAAGATGTAATGAATACAAACCAAGTCTTGAAAGCCTATGGAAGGCAAGGTTAGGACAGTGTCAGCTGTGCAGAACAACTTTGTAAGAGTTCCATTTTGAAATGAGGGACTTTCAGTGCCTAATTCCAGTTACAATATCTGACTGTAAATAAGGTGATTCCTGAGACATGTATCCTAAGAAGTGCGTAGGTTTCATGCTGAGGTGGTAACTTTACTTCTGCACTTAATCATCAGCCTCTAAAACGTATTTTCCTGTAGCTATTCAGAAGGCATTTTGGAAAGCATGCATGGATTCAAGTCTATTCCAAAATGAGCACCCGGAACAAACCAATCTTTGGCAGTAGTCTGAGTGAAGCAGACCTACAGCTTGGATAAGTATTTCAAATTTCTTGTCTTTCACAAAGATTATACTGCACCAGTGGGTGAGCATGCAGAAAAACATGCCTCTGCAGGTCGGACTGACAACACTTGAAGGAACTTCTCTTTAATAGCAACTGTGATTTCACAGGAACTCCAACACAGCAAATCACAGAACTCTTGGCAGTATCATGAGAATCCCAGGTGCTTCACATGAGGATCCTGAATAGTTGTTTCTGTTGGAGAGTTATTTTAGCTACTTAAGTCTTTGTTGGGGGTTAGGTTTTCTTACCTTTTGCTCCTTTTCAGGTATAGAATTTTTTCCCAGAAGTTGCTAAGAAACACTAACAACTTAAGAACAAAAGAAGTGGCCGAGCTCAGGGGAAAGGGCATTGTTTGCAGTTCTGGGAGGTTTTCTCTTGGAGGGACAGAGATGTCGAGAATTGGGGGCTGTAAAAAGGCAGGGCTGGAGCAGCTGCTTGCTCTCTTGTTCCCAGCTTCAGAGGAGGAGGCTCGGAAGTGCTTTTT
>VZTR01002625.1:0-24592 GCA_013400775.1 Chaetops frenatus | reverse complement strand
TCCATTCCAAGGGAGGCTCCTGCCTTCCTTAGCAGACACCTGTCCTTCAAACCAGGACAGTCTTTTTATTGAAAAAATGACACCAGTATATTTCTACTTTTGAAGTTTTTCTGACTCAGGTGGGATAGCAATTAAGTCTATATGTAAACTGAAGCTGAGCAGTAGTATTGCCAAAACAAATGTATCTGCTGTTTCCTTATAACAAACACTAAGATGTTTGTATGGTTGAATGCTGAAATAAAACAAAAAAAAATTATATATATATATTTGAACAACAAAAAATACCCTACTTGGTTATCTTTCAACCAGATCAGCTTTCTAGTTTAGTTAATTTTAGTAATGTAACACCTGACATATTCAAAAGATATAATGTAGAAAAAGGTGTGAACAAGTGACTAGAAGTGGCAAAGGAGAAATAGCAGTTAGGTTTCACATGCTGCTTTAAAAGCTGGTTATCATGCATTGCACTAAGATTTGGGGGGTTTTGTAGCTAAAATGAAACTTGCTAGTTTTACTTCTACTTTTTATAGTTTTTTGCAATGGTAATACAGAAATAAAATCACTATCTTTTCCAGGTTTTTAACAATGAGAATATTTTTATGGAAAATAATGGAGCAAAATTAATGCCTTGCTGATGCAGCAAGGGATAGCTTTTGTTACTGTATCCTCCTTGTTGTGGCAGAAATTCTACCACACTCCCTGATCCATGGCTCTTGGCCACATAGTCCTGCACATACCTTTGCTTTCCCTCTAGCACTCATCAGACAATTCTTCAAGTCAGTTCAGTACATTAATCTAGCAGAGAAGAGAATCTTCTTTTTCCTGATAGACTTGTTTTCTGGCAAGTTGACATATGACATGAGCTCACAGAGGAATCCAGACAGCACAGGAGTTTGTGCAAGGTAAAAAGTATGTGCATTGGCAACTTCTGATTGGAAGCATGAAAAAGAGAATGAAGAAACAGGGGAAAAGGATTGTCATCTCCCTCTCTTTCAGGGTATGTGAGCTTTTAGATCAGGTCATCTTGACATGTAACAGTCTCAGGTTGATGAATGCCAATATTAAAGGAGAACAGAATTTGTAATTCAGTCTTGTTTCTCTTCTAACTTAATGCTCGTATAAATTAAAAGGCTCTTGTTTTGGGCTTCTCTGGTTTCTGTAAAACATAAAATTTCAATCACTCTGGACTGTATTTTGGCAATATAAAAGTAGTTCAGACCAAAGTTTTTTTTAAGTAGGGATCAAAATAAAACTCAGGAAATGCAAAGCAGTACTATATTTTGCACTCAAGCTTTCATATTACTGTCCTATCAGGATATAACTTGATTAATTTGCAGGTATTCACAGGTATTCACAAACCCCACTCACAAATTGATGGTATACACAAATGTTTTTGAGAAGATAGCTTTATTTCCTTCTCCTTTGAAATGTTGTCTTATCTTGTGCTCACAGTAGCATCAGGGAAGAAAACTATGTTCTGTTTCCCCTGGGAAGCTGTGCTGTTTTTAATTGCCTTTGGAGCTGCAAAACAAATTGCCATATTATTGCTTTGTAAACTTCCATCTGTCATCCCTATTGTAGTTTATTGCTTTATCACTAATATCAAAGGCCACAGTGAAGATAGCTACTTCTATTAATAGTTACTAGTATAACTAACACTATTAACTGACTAAACAATATAGCAAGAGGTATAATTGGAGTGGAAGTTGAGACCTTCCCATTTTTTTTGTTACATTTTTAGAGTTATTTCTGTACTATGTTTTGCAAGTAAACTTATTTGTTCAATTTTCCCTGTTACCAAATTTCAAAGCAGTTTGCATGCTTACCTTTGTAAGAATGAAATCACATAGTTTCATGTGTAAGACTAACTTAAAGAATAGTCATCATATTCAAACAGTATTCAGAAGCTTTCCTAGTTGTACATGAAGTCCCAATGCTATTGACATTAGTCATCAACTTTGGCCACAGAGCCTATTGCCAAAATTTGTCATTGTTCAATACCAACCTAATTTTCTACTTGCCTTACTGTTACATGTTGCTGTTCTAAATTTGTCATGCTTTCTTTATATTCCTAGATATTCTAAAAGTATCATTAATATAAAGTCAGCAAGTTTGTTCCTAATGCTTCCTTTCTAACTCTAACATGTGCTGTAAATGGGAGATCAATTTTAGCAACTTATGTAATAAAATAGATTTTTTCAAAATGGCCATCACAAAGTAATCTTCCTGACATATGAATTTAAAAAGATTAAAACTTCCTTTCCTCTGAGAAATGCCTAGATTTACATGTTTTGTCCAAGTTTTGTGTACAGTTACTATGTCAGCATCAATTTCATGTCCTACAATGCTATCTTGAGTGCACTTACTTTTTTCATTAACATTCATTACCCACCTCAGTATTGCTTCATGGCATTACTGAATTAAAAGACAGTTTATCAATCAAATCTGAAAGATTTTGTGGCAATGCTCAAACTTCCTGACTTAAACACTTGCACAAATCCCAATTTAATACATTCGTTTTGTAGGTGATTGTCCAGTGAGTGATGAGTGAAATGCATCTCTGGTGCAATTTAGTACAGCTAATGCATTAAAATTAGGTCTTCCTTGGCAACAGAATCAAACAATCAAAGGTACAAGTGCATTAATTGAAACAGTGATGTTGCAATGCTGTCACAGAAGTTTGAACTTCATTCAAAAGTGAATGGTACAGTTAGGTGAGTTCAGGAAAAACCTGTAGTGAAACACCTAAAAAATCTACAAGACTTCACTCACCATTTGAGTTTTTTGCCTAAATATTTTGGAAAGGTAATTACACATATAATACTGAATATAGTACTGCAGCCTTGCAGTGTGGTGAACTGGTTACATACAGCTTCATGCTTCAGAGGCTGGATTGGTTCTGGTACATCACATGTCTCATTTAAAAATAGCTGTCTTGCAACAGCTCAGCAGCACAGATGTGGCAGAGACATTAAAAAGTCTTGTCAGTTTCTTGTGCAGTAATTCACTTTTGGAGGTGCCTTTTCAGTTGGCATGCCATGTCATCAATTAGTCTCCTGATATTCCTACCTCATTGGTGGACCCGTTTAGACATTAATTTTCAACACTAGCATCCTATGTTCTGGTAGGCTGTTTTGAAACCTGGAATGGGTTTGCAAGCATTTTGGGAACTGAGTATCACTAGTTAGCATAGAGGAGAAAGGATTTCTGATGTATACAGAATGGGCCTGCTGTTTTGAAATACCTGGTTTGAGTGTTCTTTGGTTGCATTTAAATTTCCATTCTGTTGGTTCTTTGTGTTTATATAACTGCATATTGTGCCTTTAAGCACCTTTCTGGCACTAAAAAACAAATTTATTTTTTGTTCTGAATGTTAACTTTGGCACTATCATTTTGTTATGACAAGACACAGTATTAGAATATAGTAATTACAATTAGAGTTATTTCAGTATTTTGGTTTTAATGCATTTCTGTGAATTTTTTAAATAACTTTATCTTTTTTTATATGTATGCTTACATAAATACAGGCGCAATATAATTTTTAGCTTGCCAAGTGTTTTCCATTTCAGCAGTGCTTCCTGATCTACTTCTTACCTAGCAGACTGCAGCTTTCTGAGCTGCTCTCAGACAAACCATGCTGCCATTAACTGGTCTAAAGTAGTAGACTTATTTTAGCTAACTGATTTTGAATGTGGAGATGGTTAATTTATCAGGCTTTTAGTTCTACATTTTAAAAGCTCTGACAATGATTTACTTGTAAATAAAATAAAGGCTTTACATAATTTTACTAGACTTCTCACTGTATGAAATAGTTTTATCTGTGAAGCAATGGGTAGCATATAGAAAGTTAAGCAATATAAACCTTTTAACAAGAACTTGTGTTGTCTAGTTTCTATTCAGCTGAAATGACTCTCCAGCACATGTTATATGTAGAACTTGGTTCACATGGAGAATCCATAGACTCTAGTATCTCTATGTTTGCTCATCTTAAGAATTTGTTTTACTGGACATGCAGCCAGAAAATTATGGAACAAGAATAAAACACTCTCATTTACTAAATTTGCATAACCTCCTCAGCATGCTCAAACTTCAGTGTCTAAAGTGGACACATCAGCTTATATGCTGCCACCTTTAGTTATAACTGGGTTTTTTTATATCATCATGTGGTTCTATAGATACCTTTTAAAAGGTGAGTCAATAGAGCAAGTTATTCTGAATAAATGTATTCTGGGTAAACTTACATTGCTCTTCTTATTCCCATCCCAAAGCAACAAGATTAATTTCTAAATTACAAGGAGTTTCGTGTTTGCAAACGTAGAGCAAAGAACAAACTGTACATGGCTTACTGTTAGGAAGGAACTTAACCAAGCTTGAGAAGTTGGCACAAAACTAAAGACATAATTGAGTTCAGCAAAGACAAATGCAACGTGTGGTACCTTGGGCAGAATAAACCCCTGCAGCAGGTGAAGGTGTACAAGCTCTGCAGAAAATTTGGGCTTTTCCTGTGTAATGAGCTGAACATGACTGCAGTGCAAGCTGGGCATTATTAATGAGAGCAAGGAAATTATTTTCCTCTACTCAACACCTACGAGACACTACTGTATTCCACTTTGGGGGTCCCACATAAAGAGAGGTGATAAAACATAAGAGTCCAGAAAGGACGGTATAGGCTAGAACATACACTGGGAATAGGCTGAGGGATATGGCTTTGTTTACCCTGGAGAAGAACTGGGGAAAAGGGAGCAGGAAAAGAATCTAATTACTGTCTCCCACACGGCGGCATATGGAAAAGGTGAAGCCAGATTTTCACAAATACACACAGTAAAATGACAAGAGGCAGCTAACATTTCCATGGCAACAAAGACAATTCCAGCTGGACGTAAAAGGAGGGTTTTTTCTCACTGTTCGAGCAGCTAGGGATGACTTGAAATATGACTCAATAGAATACTGTGCAGCAGCTTTGTTAACATTGAAGTTAGAGAGCTTATTTAAGCAAAAGCTTGGACAATTGAGGACATGGAGAGGTCCCTTACAGCCTGAGTTATTTTATGATTCTAATTAGTATACAAGCAAGTTACACATAATGTAATATTTTAAATTTTATTTTAATCAAATTTAACCTCTGAAGATGGTTTTGGAAAATTTTCAAATACATAATTGTCTTTCATTTAAATCCTATTCTGAGGTTGCAGTGTGGATTAGTGGAGTCACATGCAGAACTGTGGTGAAAAATGACACAGACAGTAACCCAGAAAAAATGATGATTGGCATCTCCTTTTTATAAAATGGAAGTTGGAACACAAAGGAGATGATCAACACAAGAACAGTCACATAATTTTTTGATAGTGTCTTTATTGAAGAAGAGGCTACAGTCTTTAGTCATATAGTCATTTGTGTATACCTGTGGTGGGTGGTTGGCTGAGTTTTGTGCATGCTGGCCAAAAACTGCCTCTTGCTTAGCAGGCAGTGTGTGTGAGAGTGCTTCAGAGGCACAGGGAGTTAATGGCTTAGGTAAACACAAGAGAATTTGGCTAATAACTGGAGGTAGTGTTGCGGAGGAAGATATGCACGTGGGCTGTACAGAAGAGTATCTTGAGCTAATACTGGACATAATGGACACATATCCTGAGGTGGAAAGGACAGGGAACTGATTCACAAGCCCTTGTGCTTCCTTCCTCCTGTGGGATATGAGAAATGGATGTGACCTTTGGGTTTCAGCTCAGTGTCATGCATTAGGTATTTGGTAGTTCTCAGTTGCCCTGCTCTACTCCAGCAGTATCATATTGTACAGGCTTTGGGACAAAAGGTTTTGTCTTTTTAGCAGTAAGATTTAGTTTTCTTCCAGATGTAGTCATTCAATCTGCACAGAAATGCAAGAAGACTTTTCACTGGCAAAGTTAAATTTGCTTGTGTTCTGTGCTTTTCACTGAGGTTTTTCATCAATGATTTTAAACTTTGACTTTTGGATTACTTTTGATTCTTTGTAATGACTTCTTTTTTTTAATTGAAAACAGTTTCTAGGTAGTAGTTAGGTCACCAGACCATTGCCTGTCTCTCCTATGCTTTGTGCACCACCTACTGGATTCTTTTTAATATCCTGCTAAATATTTATCCTTTCACAGGTCCATGAAATACAGGATTTACTTGTTTCCAGAAAGAAAACTCACAACCCCATTATTTTGGTGAAAAAGTATGTCACAATTTATCAGAAATAAGGGTTAATTCATGTCTTCTGTGCAACATCCAGTTGTATTGAGCAACATCATAAAGTTCTTACTTTAATATATGGCATCATATGGCATCAATAATCATAATTAATGGCATTCTGGTTGGTGTAAAATATCTGAAGAATACAGCTACTGATTCAGTAATTAAAACTGGAGTTGTTATATGGCCTTCCTTTTGCAGAGAAGCAAAAATTTTGATTAAAATATCATTTTCAAGACAATCTCATATTACTTCTAAAAAGAGTTAGAAACACCACTTTGTCCAAAATTATCTCGGGTAATGTTTAAATGAGATCAAGCTCTGGCCCAGAGGTATATAGAAGCCCAGACTATAAGGGGCTAATGTGTATGTCCAACACCAATAACCAGACAGCATAGAGCCAGCCAAGGGGGTTTGTTCCAAGAACAAGATTTGATTGGAGAAGAGGACCATGTAGAGGTAGAGCAGGGACAAACATCCTTGTTCTAGTCCCTGGAGGCACAACAAACAAAAGACAGCATCAGTGAAGAAACAAGCATGAACTGTCACCCAAGGGCCAATCCAGCAGCAGGGTATGAGACCACCCAAGACCCCTGTGACTCTCCAAACCATGTCCAGATGGCCTGAAAGAACAGACTGCAAATGGTAAGAGTTTGCATAGAAGCAAGAAACTTGTCCTCAGGACAGGCAAAACTGATCTGTAAAAAGGTACTCCCATCAAGCCCAGGCACACACCCCCAGGACTCTGCACATCCCATTGGCCAGACAGATGATCTCTCTCTTTCTCTTACTCTCTTTAATTCATCTCTCTCTTCCCTCTGACCCTACCCCTTTACCCAAACCCACTTCCAGCTTACAGAGTAGGTCAGGGAGTACCATACCAATTTCCATGCCAAGTGTGTAATTTACTAATAAGACTTTGTGCGCCCTCTGACTTTTATCATTCCTTTTGGCCACAAACATTTTTCAATCTTGGGTGCTTCCTTCCCCAAAGGGTGGGACATCACAGAGCAGAGACAAGAAACTGAGAAGAGCAGAATGAGACATAGCTCAGCATGAAAACCATTGTCAAGTACTGTTTATGAGGATGATGAGAATGAGAAGGTGGTAACAAGCAAAGACTGCACATAGGACAAAATGCTGTGATGCTGCTTTAAGGCAGACCAGATTTACTTAAGTAAAATAAGATTACATGCTTCAAGATGTCTGTGTCATGGCAATTAGCCAAGGTTCCCAAAATTAATACACAACATCACTTCATACTGGTGACGGAACCAAAGAACAGAGATGGAATTTCAAATAATGGGAAACATTTTATACCAATTTTAGTATGTGTATATATATATGTTTTACATATTAAGATATAAGACATTTTTCTCTCATATTTTAAAAATTGTATTTGTGTTTTTCATATTTTATATTCCATCTGGTCCAGTGACGTCAACATGTGAAACCTACTTTCACTGAATAAATGTCACTGTATGACTACAAAAATTTTTTTCCACTAAGAAACTTAAAAGAAATGTTCCTTTAAAGAGTTTTCTTTGTAGTAAAAGTTCAAATTAGTAGTACTAAAGCAGAATAAACCCACCAAAATACTACTGAAAGGAAATACTAAAAAAAAAATTTAATTTAGCTGGGGGAATGAACAAAACTGGTTGCCTGAATTGTTTTAATGTAAAGAACTTTAATTTCTATCAAGAATTAGCAGACATGCACATGCCTTGAAACTCCATTTGAGCAGTTTAACAGGACCTATTATATCAGTTAAGAAACAAAACAAATCGATGCTTTTGTAACAATACAGGCAACAACAGACGTTAGTACCATTGCTAAGAAGGCAAATTTGTTTCATGATGGTAGTGTTGATGGACACAGCCAGAAATCCTCCACACTTTAAAAAAACAAAGCCAGCACCACCAACAAAACCAAAATCAGTTCCAGCAACCTGTCTGTGGCTGACCACAATGAAGGGCTGCGAGTAGGAAACATGCATATATTTAATGTGATTCCCTCCAGACAGCCTATCCAGTCCCTAGTGCCTAGAGCCCTATTTTCCCCTGCTGCTGGAATCTGGCCATGCAAGTCTGTGAAGATCACAGCTATACTTCATCTGCTGGTACAGTCCCGTGCCATCATTCCCTTCCCAGCTAATGCAGACCAGCACACACTGGATCCCTGAGTAACCGGGATTAGATGTGCAGCTGGCTGAGTAACTATCCCACAAATTCTATCATCTCCTGTGTAGGGACACACACCATCAGACTTCGTAGCCTCCCCAGCTGCTGTTATGGACTGCCTGGTCCCTTTGGTATGTGCTTCCAGCTGTCTCAGAGACATACATGTATCTGGCCGGGTGTTATGAAAGCTTTAGTAACTGGTGCAAAAGCCCCTGCTTGCTGTCTAGGTTCAGCTCAGTATCTGCTGGTAGCCAAATGGTGCTAGGCATGCCCTTACTTGGCCCAGCTGCTGGCACCACAGGCATACAGGTTCCTGTCACTCACAGCCTCCACTCTAGCTGGTGGCACCACAGGTAACACTGGCTATTGTGACCCATGGTGTGACTCCAGCTGGTAGCACTTGGACCTCCATAAGCATATATGTACACAGAACAGAGAATCCCCTCACCCAAGAAAGCAGTTAGAATTTAAATTTAATAAGGCACTTAGGAGATCCAGGGCATCACCAAGTAACTGCATGGACCAGGGACTAACCCCTTATCCCTCTATTTTCCAGTGCTTGTTCCTCCCCAGACCACCTACATCCCTGCCTTTGGTTCCTTCCATATATATTCATTATTGTTGTGGAGAAGAGATGACAGAGAGGGGATTTAATGAACACTTATCAATAAGTATGTGAACTTTAAATGTGCTTGGGTTAGTTTACATTATTAATAAATCAGTCCAGTGAGTTAAATAGACAGCAGAGGAAAAAAAAAAAGGCTAACTAGAAGACCAGGTTAAGTCCCCTGAAGACTCAGATTTGGCAGAGGTAGACTTTACCTCTGCACCTTTGTCCATGCAGTTCTGGCTGTGGTAGAAGAGCTGGCAGAACCAGGAAAGATCAGCCTGCACGTGACGTACGGACACAAGAGCAGGAGTGCGTAGTTCCTGCAAGAGTAGCTACACAGACTGAAAACTAGCCCAAATAATTGAATTCCCAGAGTGAGGAGAACACATTCTGACAAAGGGGGGCTATTTTTCATTTTAAAGTCATGATGTGTATGTAAGTGCTGTGTAGGGGTGAGTGGGCATTTCTAGAGGCTGTACAGGAAAATAATAAAAAATCCTTAACTCTTTGGAAAATACAGATCTTGGTGTCTAATATTCTCATAGGGCAGAAGAGCACTATCTTTCCCCTATCTTAAAGGCTTTTTAATAGTAAAGAAAAATATTGACTTTTCCTACAGGTTCTGCTTCACTATGTTTTTTACAGTTTGAGTAACCATACATGCTAAGACTTAAAAGGAGTACAGGAGGGGACAGTCCACAGTCTCTATGCAGGAAGAAAAGCTATCTCAGGACACAGCTGTATTAGATTTCACTTAAAAGGCAGTTTTAAAGAAGGTTGTCTAGTGTGTGAGAACAAGGAATACCATTTCTAGTTTGAGAACAACTGGAGAAGAGATAGGGTACCTCTAAGCTGTTTAGTTATGTTTCCCTGCAGTTGATAATCATTGGATTAGCAACTGACTGCTCATTTTGTCAATTAACAATTGACAAATTACCAATTGACTGCTACATTTCTAGAGCAGCACTCTTTTTTCTTTTTGTCACATTATTAATTATGCTATTACAATGTTGTGAGTTAAATACTTCATTCTTCTGCTTCTTTAATAAAATCATGGTATTTTTTCTACTGGAAAGCTGTTATGTTGTTATTTATAAACAAAAGGACCATATTTGCTTTTGAATGTAACATCATTAAAACAATGTTCTATGTGGCCAATGGCTTTCTTTCCTGACAAGAAAAATATTTTCAACACTACTTAAAGAAGGTGAGAGAAGTAACTCAGGCTTTTGCACTGAGGATCAATCTGTCTTAGGTAGCTAGTTAAGAACAAATGGCTTCATCCCTGACAGATCTCATTGGGTGGATCACCATTATCATGGTGGCAACATACTAGAATCCTCAAAATATTAATGGTCAGCTTTAATCATTATTCAAACTAGAAAAATAAATGGTAAAAAAGAAATAGATTCTGCACAGAATCAGACAGCTGGATGTTCATAGAGTATTTTTAAGTAATTTATAAATTAATCAGCAATTAAATTGACATCTAAACTGTTGCTTACAAGGTTTATCAGCAAATACCATTTACTTAAATAAATCCCAGAACTTACACAGTAACACATTTATTGATCACTTTACCAACTAAAAATACAATTTTATACAGTCAGTCAACATCAGTAACGTACTTTATGAGAAGCTATGCTTTAACAAAATGGTGTTTAAAATATGGATTTCACTATAACTTGTCAAGCCAAGCTTTTACAGTGNCTAAAACATCAACAATAATGTTGCAGACAAAGTAGCTTTTCCATTGTTAATGTGGGTTTAGAATTTAACAAGACAACTTCAAAAGGTTTAAAACATCCATAACATTGTCATTACTTTAACATTCACACAGATAAAGTGATACATTTAATACTTTCTAGCATTAATAAACAGTGTAAAAATATATTGCATATATATATATATATAAATTTGTTTCCTTTTCCTGAAAAAACCTAGTACAAACTAGTAGTATATGACCCCCCTTCAAGTTTCTTTTACTTATTTTAAAGATTGAAGAGTAGTAGTTTTAAATTAACAGAAACAAAGACATGGAAATAGAGAATCACTGTTATGCTCCCCCATAACCTCTTGTCATGGTTACTAAGCGTTTTAACCCCTTGGTAATGGTGGTTCTATTTTAGCTAACACCAGCTAGAATTTTGGAACTGGCTGCAGTGGGGAGAAGATTTTGCCCAGTGTGCTTTGCACTGGATGTTGCCTGGCCCCCTTCATCAAGTGGTTAAAAATCTTTGCTTAGGACATGTTGATCTACTATAGTTAAGATTTAGAAATGCTATGCTCAAGTTGTTCATCTGCAATAATGAAAAGAAGATTCAGTGTTAAATTAGTGAGAGAAAGTAAACTTGGAAGGTTAAATGATCATGTAAAATTTTTACCACATTGAAAATTTCACAGTGGACACAGTAGGCTAGTACAGCTGCATGTTAATGTTTGCAATGCCTGCAATTAGAAAGACTGCAGGTAATTATTAGCACACAGCAGCTTCCTGGTTGATAAAAGACAAATGAAAATAAGCACAATAACTAGTAAGCTTCACTGAAGGTATTTATCATAGTGTACAGTGCTCCAAGGAAGACTATGTCAAGACCTATCTCCATATCCCAACTGCTTAACGATTAAATTTTAATTACTGCTCTAAGTAATCAAAGACAAAAAAGTTTTGCCTCCACCCTTTATGATCAGGTCCTGACAGCACACACATCCAGATTTGTGCAAATGAAGAATCAAAACATCTAAATCGAATTACAAATGGATGTTGGAACAGCATGGACTGATAAACAAGCTAGCAAAGGAATAAAGCATCATGTGGGTAAATAAATGGTTCATGACTCAACAAAATCAATCTCATTCAAAAATTATACTTCTGTATAAATATATATTTCTCCTCTAATATTTAAATCTGTGAAACATAACACCTTTCTAAGAATAAACTTCAATATACTTACCCAACACTGACCATTCTCTGCTTTACAGAATGTAAAGACAAATTACTTTGTATTATAAGTATTGTACAAAAAAATTTCCCTGCTGCAAGAACTTGCCAAAGCTGATATATTCCGAACCCAGCACAAAGATTAAAAACAAACACACTTTTTTGCACCCTATAACTTGTTTTTGCCTATGATCTTATCTTTTCATACACTACAGTGCTAACAAGAGTAGTTTGCCAACACGATTTTACACAGAACATCAGTTTGTAGTTAACTGAATTACACAAAGCCTTTGTAAAGACCTAGTACATATTTAGCTTGAATATTACAGACATACACAGCATTTCAGATGCATTAATATAACCCTATTTCACAGAGCCCAGGCTGCATTATTTCACATTATTTAATTACGTTGTTTAGAAACAGCATTTGAGCAAATGCAAGCATACAGAAACTCATATGATGTAAACTGGAACTTAATTAATTCACTACTGTGGAGATTCAGACTGCCCTCTTTTTTTCTTAGTTTGTTGTTCATCTATAAAGTAGCTCCTGATCAAAATGCAAAGATGGATGAACTGAAATTACTTTTAGGGCCACATTTTTAAATTACTTGAGTGTAACTTTATTCATATTTCTGATATTTTCTGAAAAAATGTGCTAAGTAGTGGAAAAATCTTGCACAAAGATAACTGGAGGCAAGGGCAAATTATCATGAGCATTATCTTTGAGACCTTTCCAAATGTTTACATCAAAACTCACTTTGTACTGTGCCATACGCTTTACAGTAACTCACAAAAAAGAGATGCTGTATAACTGTATTTGAAAATTAATTCATTGGCTATTTAGCTACAATGGAATATGATAGTAGCTTAGCATTTTTCCAAATCAGGTTAGTCAGCTGGGCATTTCAATGTCAATTTCTAAATGCAAGGTTTAAAGAGGAAAAAAAAGTCTCTTCTGAAGTTTTGCCCTCATGTATGTCCATGCCCCCAAGTAGTGCCTGTGTGCATGCACGTGTACATGTGTACGAATACAAAAGATATTTCTTTTTAAAAAGATAATTCTTTTTAAAAGAATTGTTTCAGACTATAAGAACTGCAAATATCTGTCAAGAATGCTTAGCCAGGAGACTGGATTTTTCCCCCTTTTATTTAAGATCAGGCTTGCTCTTGCCAAAGTCTATCTTGAGTGGATGATCAATTAGTTTGAATGAAATAAGCCAATTCAAATGTTTTCTGACAACAAAGTCAAGAGTTGTATCTTAAACTTCTTTTGAAATCAACCTTCTCCATAGGGTTTTTGCAGCAATATACCAAGCTTAATATACTGGAAAACATGAAAAAATACCAAATATATTAACAGATATTTCTCTCTGCAAAAATAAATTACTTGGACAATTAAGACGCGGAGGTTCTAGCTGCAATATTCTTTTACTTCCAGAAGCATTGCTCTTAGCTGGGACATCATTCAAAGCATTGATTTTGAGTTTAGTGAGCAAGCATGCATGCAACTACAGGTTTCTTAGTAGTTCTAGGACTCTGAAGACTTAAATAGAACAACCCTGACCATCATTTCCAGCTTATATTAAGTAAGCCAAATGGGCACTTTGGGGTTGCACAAAATGAGAAACTGAATGTTAAATGATATTTTCTGGGCAAACACTTGAAATACAGGAGGTACACATGTATTAATTTGTGGTACTCCACATTTTAAGAATTTCACACAAGTTCAAAAGCTGTCACTATGCTTCTGGTATTTAATTTTATGAAGGTCCAAGCAAGACCCGAGTCCATAGTCAGTGTATGACACTCCTGTTTCCTGCTCCTATCTCATTATACCACAGCTTTATACTTACTGATGATGAACAGCTGTGTGTTTACACAGTGAGTGTCAACTTGCTTCACAAAGTTGGGGCAAGAGAAAATAGAGGACCCATGCACAGCACAGTTTTAAATGGTTTCTTGAGAACACTCAGAGGAAAGCTTGTTTTCACTTTAACTCTCTCTCTCCCCTACTTCCTTACCACGGAGAAACTTCTTTGTCACACAAAGTCTGTGTTAAGGATTGCTGAAGAGTGATTTCTCTCAGAACAGAGGAGACAGGTAAAACCATAAAAGCCTCCTTAGATCTCTACCTTCATGCTATGAAGGGAGAATGACAACATCCCCAACCAGCCAAGCTGAACAGCAATGGCTGCAGGACTAGAACTTGGCCCTAATAAGATTTAAGGTTTTCACCAACATTTATATAGTTTAATTACTTAAGCTGGATCCAAAGAGCATGTGTACACACACACAAACCTACACAAGTCTTGTGCATTACATTACTTAATACCAATTTAGAGACAAGCCAAGAACATAGTATTCAACTACAAACAACATACACAAGGGTGTAGTTATTTTGGCACACACGCAAGGCCGACAGTCAGTTAAGAGGACACATACCAGCGCAACGTTACATTTGCTCTATCATGAAGGTAAAAGGTTTGCTCTTTGCCAGTACAGACAGAGAACTCTTAATCGTGGATGACAGGCATGTGCCCCCAGAATACATGCATCCCTGAAGGCAGGGTTATGTTTTGACTATCGTACATGCAGGCACAAAGAATTAAAATTCATTTCATAACTATGAAAAGCCTTACGGAAAAGCCTATCAATTACTACTTTAAAGTTTTTGTTTTGGAGGAATATACATGAGGATTTTCTCTACAGATGCCTGGGATACCTATCACTTGCAAGCCAAACCCATGGTAGTCATCTGCCTTTTTGTTCTACCTAATTCCAGCTACCATAAAAAATATTAATTGAGCCAATAGAGGGAAAACACAGATGACTGAAATGGTGATTTTTGAACAAAGCTTTGTATAATGTTAAAAAATTGTCACACTTTTTAATTTTCCAGAATTTTTAATTTAGGTAAGGTCAGTAAAATACATACTTCAAAATATCTTTGAAAGACAATCTCTATGCTGATGAAAAACATAAGCTGTGACATGTGAGTAGTTTTGAAACCTCCCTTTCCCTTCCCTAAATGAAAAGGAGGTAAGAAGTATTATAGGTTTTTTAAAAAAAAGGGAGCTAAATTTTGGCTACAGTCTAATATTCAGTATTTCCCTTGGGATTCCAAATATTTGGTTACAATGACAACTGTTCATATAGAACTTATGAAACTATGTGTGTTTTTTAATGTCTGCTTCTCAGTAATACTATGGTGATAGCTTTGATAACCACAAAGAGCAGGACAGTCATTTTCAGTTTGGATATTTCCATACTGATGGTTGCAAAACTCCCAGCAAAACTCTCAACTAAAGCACATGGAGTGACTAAAGGGAACTAGTAAGCAAGCACTAATAAGAAAATCCCTTTTGACTGCTGCATATTTTACTTAAAAACTCCGTTATTTTTAGAAAATTATTTGTAAAGACTATTTATTTGCCTCAATAAGGATTTTTATTTCTTGTTATCAGTCTTCTGAAGGTTTTGATGGTCAGGTTAAACTTCAGTAGACATAAAGGTAAGGATTGTGTACTGCCACAGTATTTGAATGAAATTAGAGTTTGTTCTTTGAGGCAGTTATTTCTAAAAATTACCTGAACTTTCTGATCACGTTTCTTTTGGCAGTATATTCTCTAGTAATGAAAGCAAAGATAAGTAGGAACAACAGGGTTTCACAGAAGATGTCACATAAGACTGTGCTATGTAGTGGAAGATACTGAAAACCAGGCTGGAAATTCAGCTAGAATGAATTGATATGTCCCCCAAAAAGGGGAGGACAGTAAACCTGACTACGTTCCCATGTCCTTACTTCAGACATGACACTTAGTTACAGTCTGCAGCATGGTGCATTAGAAGAGAATATGCTTTACAACACTCTAAGGGCTGAAAATCGGGCATGTCCTCAGCTATCCCTTCCTGTCATCTTTGAGGTATAAGCTATACTTACTGTCCTGAGAGTTAAGGGAATAGCAGATGAGTAAGAAAATGTACTTTGCCTCATTCTCAAGCAGGCCTGGAACTTCAGAGCTACTAATCAAGCAGGTATTTAGGCTTTTCCTACCAATATTAGTGGAATTTTAAGAGCTTAAGTAGGTAGTGAAGCCCTAATACACAGATGCATAAGATGCTTTTATTCATTGCCATTATCTTTCACACAAAGCATAGTAAAAGAGAAAAACTTTACTAAGTTCTATCTTCCCAGCAACAACTGTCCTTTGTTATCATACTGTAGAAACAAAGAAAGTGTGTTCCTCAAAATAAAATACTGCTATCTGAACCATCTTCTCAGGTTCTGATCCCAAGCTTACTATGCCATTGAAAGAACTTCAAAGTTTGCATCAGGTCCATATAAAGTGCTTTGGTTCAAGGCAGGGATTTTATACTGCACAAGCAATGCAAAGTAAACTCTGGCAGAACCTCAGCTCATTCCATCAGCCTCTTATAGAGTAGCTCAATTTCTAGACAGCTTGGATGTGTCTGCACTCCCCTTGCACAATTCCCTTGCATGCCTTCTATCTAGTGAGCGTGCTGATCTCTCTCACTTTGAATTAACAACTTAAAACCTAATTATACCTTAAAATCTTCCTAACCAATCACTCCTCTTGTGTGGAAACATTCTGGCATTACTAACACTCTGTATTTGGGTACCTGAGAAAGCCTGTCCTTTGTGCACCAAAAAGCAAAGCGCCACCTGATGTGCCAGACAAGGCAGATAGCTAGTAACAAACAAGCACCCAGGTCAGTAGCATGCTCTTGGTCCAGCTGCAGTAGGCTGGACTTCACCCTTTAGTGAGACTGGGTCCAGAACTTTTCAGTTACCAGTGAGTTATTAGCCAAGTCTTAAAGTCAAAACGAAGAACAGGGACACTGATTTTGCTTGTAACTTAGCTGACAGATTCGTCAAGAGTTGGAAGCTCAGCCTTTTTTTTCATTACAAAACAGAACTACACTGGAGCTGTCTTCAGGTCTACAGGAACCAGTGATGAAGAAGGTTCTTTACATTTAGACAGTTTACTACCATGCCAGAGTAATTTAGCTACTGTTGGTATCAAGTATCCTATTTTCTGCTTTGGAGTGTGACAGGTCCTCAGTGCAACACAGGAGTGGATAACCTTTCACTCTTCAAGAACAGTGGGTAACTTGGAAAGGGTTCACAAAGCTGAACACTTTGCATCCTGAGCATCTTTACATACATCTAAAATCTTCCCAGGTAACCAAAGCCATCCATGGGAAAAGTAATTTAAATCTTTACAAGAGAGTGTGCTGTGTTTTGGCAAACTTCCCTCCTGCTTAAAAACAAACATCAAAATAAATTATAAACAAACAAAAGGATGTCCCAATCCACAGGGAAGCTCCTGCCTTTTGTTTGCTGTTGTTCTGGTTTTAGGCTGATGTATGGGCTCAAGGGGTCACTGAGGGCAAAGTTACAAGACAGGCTACCACGCAATGTCAGCGGAACAAAACATGAACAGTTTCAGGGCTGAAAACCAGTGCTCCCTTTCCATACATTGGCCAAATACAGACTGTTCACCTGCATGGCACAAGACAGCACACAGTGCTCACCTACATTTATGTACTGTGACTGGGATGCCGATCTGGGTGGGGGCAGAGCAATACAGCTATTAACCTTTATTCAGAGTTGAACATGAAAATTAGTGCACAAGCTCTTTTTGAAAGAAAGCAAGCAAAACTGCAGAGAGCCGGTTTTGAATACTGAACATCCTATTTTTCGTAACTTTAGAGAATCACAGTAATACATCAAGGTACTTGTTTAGCTCTTGTAGAAAATTGGAATGGCCTTTTCTCTCCTTTTCAACCAATATTTAAAAAAAAAGAAAGTTATTTTTATTCCACTTAATTTCTTTTGGCATTCTGGACCCCAGCTAGGTCACACTCAGCTGCCTGTACCTTAAACCTGTGGGACTGGTTCTCCTGGTAACGTTGGAAAGCCATTCCCAGCAATATTATTACTCCCAAGTTTGGCAGCAAGAGTGAAAGGAGAATCAAAGCCCTTGGCTTCAAAGGAATCTATCATAAAATGTAGCCCAGTTATAATGTTTTGGGGTTTTTTTGTGGGTAAATTGCACCTAATTACATAGGTATTAATTGCAAATGTCTTTATTCCAAGGGGCCATACATATGTTAGAGCTTAAAGGGACTATGTGCCAACATATGTGCAAAATAATGTTCATTTCATAGCAATCTGATTGGCAGTGTTTAGTCATAAATAATATTTTAAAGCATTATTAGCTTAATGCCCCCTTCACTTCCCATGTGAGGCAGTGCAAACTTGTGAAAATCCTCAACTAGACCTTCTTAGTACTGTCTTGTTTCTCACCTCTCAGGTTAGTACAATAGCTCCATCCAAATCCAGGCAAGTCAGAACCATGCTACAGTACACACAAGAACAAGCACAAAGTATAGACAGGAGGAAAGTAAGGGCTGGTATTTTCCAACTCTTTCTGTTGACATAAAATACTTTAGAGCCTATTATGTCCCAGAAATAGCTTTTTTTTCAGTTTTTCCATGAGTGGTATATGACAATCACAGGCTAGCACTTCGTAAATTACTACCACATACTTCCCAATAGTATATTGTTGAATGTTTTAAGAAAAGTGCTAGATCCCATATAAGACTTTTTTAAAAAAACCCTACAACAGTAGTCAAATGAAACTGCATAAGTAATAGGATATACTTCAGAAAGACTGCTACAAAAGATCCTCTTTTCAAGAGGTTCTCTTTGACATCATCAGGGCAACTGAACATCTAGGAATGTTTGAGATATTTTGGTTGAATTGACCAAGTCTGGTATAACTGCTCTTGACTTTGGCTTTGTTGTTTGTTGGTTTTGTTTTTTTTTTTTTGTCTAAAGCTCAACAAAATGATGTATTTTTTATACCTACACATTTATTTATTTTTGCCAATAAATGCATGAGGAATGTAATGAAGTGGCATTGTACTGCAAGTAGCTCAGCAGATGTTGAAATCAGTTCCAGTTCCTGAAGACAACTTCTTGACAACATAGTCTCAACATTCACAATAACCGAAACATGTGGGATTCATAACAACATCCTTACAAATATATACTCTATCCCCCTCTGTGTTGTAAACCCTCAGCCTTACTTGTTTCCTTGTACTTTATGATCGTATGTGCCTGCATGCTTATAACCAGATACATATCCTGAGTTATCCACCAGATCTTCTCGACCAGCTCTGCCTTTTCCTTTGCCGCTGGCATCAAACCTCTCTTTGTGAGAACCTGTGAATTTTGAAGTATCTGTAAGGCGTGAAACAGTTGGAGATGCAACGGTTTTCTATTGGAAAAAGAAAAAGAAACAAAAGACACATCAGAAATCACATATTCTTAATACAGATACTTTTACATGCTACCAATATTTAAATCTTTCCTAATGACAAAGACTATACCTACTCATTTCCAGCAGTAGCATACAAAAGATGTTTGTTTCTTGCCATTACATACAATGACAATAATAATATAGCAGAAAAGGAAATAGCATAAATTATGTCAAAACCTTCTGGAAGAAGCTTTCAGTATGAGATAATTTTGATTAATAAAAAAAGTTCTAAGCACTAAAGATGCGAAGAAGGCGTATCTTGACTTCACATTTTTAACCATGTTCAAAATCCATTATGTCAACATCAAAGCATAAAAGCCTGGCTCCACAAATATAGAAAAATTATTTCAATACAACTAGAATTCATTGCTTCAAAAGACAATTTCATTCTGAACTCTAGGACTCATGAGAGAGGTAACAAACTGGAAGGACTGAAAGTAATGTCTAATGTTAGCAAATTAGCAGTCTATGAAATGGCACTGAGCAAAGACTTTCCTTCCACTGAATCATATCAGGCTCCTCAAAAATCAGTTTTGTTGTCACTGAGACAAAGAAAATTTGACTATACGAACAGAAAAAAAACATTTTACAAAACAATATAGAAGCAGGATAACCTGTGTGCTTGGACTAGAAACAGCCTCTTCAATCCTTAAATTTGTATTTTAAAATCAGAGGAAGAAAAAACACACAAGACTTTTGAGCTAAAAGGAACAAAGAGTGCTAAAATCTGGGCACTATCTATCACTATCTGAAAGAAAATGACCACTGGAGCATTCTTTGCTCAAAATAGCATTGCTAAATGAGCTTTAAGGACTTCTGTCTTACAGTCTTAAGAGTACTATTTGCAGAAGTGGTTATTTTTCTATACTGAAAAAATAGGTATCAAGAAAATGCTTAGCAGGAACTATTGGTCTAGTATATACAGGTTACTTGTTCACATTGACCTGGTAGCACCTTATAACCAGGAAAGCTCCAAATGCAATACAAGGGCTATATTCAATACGGAGTTAACTAAATTTAAAACATATTTACTTTCCTTGTATTTAAAAACCACTACTTTACAGAAAATCTGTTTTATCTAGATGTCCATACACTCTCTACTGTCACACCCACAGAATAAGTCTCCAAAACTCTAGCTGACTGCCTTTTCCTTTATCAAATTCATTCCCAAGACAGACTGCTATTCTGAGAATCTGCAACTTAATCACTATTTGAAAGACTACAGCTTCTGCGCCTCAGTTTCAAAGCTGCAGCTGAAATGTATGAAATTTTCTTCAATACATAAATTACAACAAAAACATATGAGAATCTTTGTATCATAACATATTTAGCAACATACATACTCAAACTTGTGTGAGTAGATGGAAATGCACGCATATTAACATGCAAGAAGAAACAGTAAATCAAAGATTAATAGAATGGCTCATGTCAATAATGAAGGATGTTCCCAGAAAACCATTCCCAGTAGTAAATTCGAGAAATGTGTTTATATCAAGACACCTGCATTCTGATAAGGCCACAACACATAAGACTTATCAAGGTGCATCTTTACAACAAGATGGTAAGAGCATGCCACACAAGTCCTTCCTTTTCCTATTAATCTGTAGGGAAAACAGCAACATGTTTCAAATCAACAAAGAAAACTGAGGATGGGCAACAGCTTGGCAGGTTGAAAAATATTATCTTTTTGTCCTGAAAAACAATTAAGCAAAACCTAAAACCCCAGCACAAGGAACAGTACAAATCCAGAGCAAGAACAAAAGTGATCCCACATTCTGTGGTCTTTCAGCCCAAGATGGATCAGAAGGCTTCCTGCATCACAGGAGTCTTTTGTATGATATGAACATTAAGGCAGCAGCTGCAAGGCAAACATTTTTTCTCCATTTTTTTTTTTTTTTTTTTGCCCAGTAAGAACTGCAGCTTTTTTCCTACTTTGCATGTAAAGTCACTGGTGTGTTCCTTCCCATATGTGGCAGACTATTACAATTGAAATCCTGTTGATTTGCTGTTGGAAGAATTTCTGTGAAATGGGAGGCTCACTTTATTTCCAGCAACACAAAATTAAAAAAATGTTAATTCCTTGTACATTATCCTCTCACTCCGCGAACTGATATGTCTATATAAAAGATCAGAGATGAGATGCACTACAAGGATATGCAGAACACCTCATTTCTCCTTTTTCTTCTTCTTTTCCATCATTCTTATGACGAATGTATATGCATTAAAAAGTAAATACTGCTTTTTTTTTAATGTTGTGTGACCATTTTTAAGGTTGTGCTAAGATGCTTTCAATTCAAAAAAGCCTTTGTAAATACAGAGTAGAATATACAACAGCTTAATATCCATCTTGGGTCCCTCAACCAGAAGCAGCTAGTGGTACTATATATCACAGAATCATAGAGAAGTCCCGTGACAGAGCACTACTGAAAAAAGACTTGCTCCATTATCTTTGTACCTTCTCTTCAGGTATATATATACATGGATGTGATTCACCCTTGAGCCTTCTCTTCTCCAAGTTACACAGTCCCAGGTCCCTCAGCCTGTCCTCATAGAAGAGATGCTCCAGTCCCTCCATCTTCTTTATGGTACTTTTCTGGACTCTCTCCAGTAGCTTATCAGTCTTCTCCTAGGGAGCCTAGACCTTAAATGCAGGACTTCATATGAAGACTTCACCAGTGCTGAGCAGAGGGGAAGGAACACCTGTTTGCTTGGCAATACTTCTAATGCAGCTGAGATATCAGCAGCATTCCATACAGCAAGAACACCTCTCTGGTTCATGTTCAGCTTGGTGTCCATGAGCACTCCCAGGTCCATTTCAACCTATCTCCTTTCCATCTGCATGGCCCCTGCATGTACTGGTGTGTGGGGCTCTTCCTTACCAGTTGCAGAACTTTGCACTGCTTGCTGAGCTTGCTGAAGCTCCTGTCAGCCCATATCTCCAGCCTGTCAGGTCCCTCTAGATGGCAACCATCCCATCTGGATGACCTATCAGCCACTCCTCCCAGCTCTGTGTCATCAGCAAACTCATTGAGAATATACCACATCCTATCATGAAGATGACTGACGAAGATCTTAAACAGGACTTGACTCAGTATGGATCCCTGAGGTTTTCCAGCCTCCAACTAGACCTTGCACTGTTCATCACCACTATCAGGGCCCAACCATTCAGCCCGTTTCCAATCCATCTCAGTGTCTGCCCATTCAGCCACTATAGCAACAGCTTGAGGGGCTGTGAGACTCTTGTAAGAGGCCACATCAAAGACCTTCCTGAAGCCCAGGTAGACACTGTACTACTCTCTTCTCCCCCTATCTACTCAGGCAGTCATTTAATTCTAGAGGTTTACAGGTCAGTCAAGCACAACTCTCCCTTGGTGATCAGACATGACGATTACTCCTGATGGCCTTCTTGTTCTTCACATGCCTGGATATGATTTTAGGATTAGCTGTACCATTACTTTCAGTGTCTTAACATGAAAAGTTTATCCTCTGTGAGCTGATAACTTATTTTCAATAAACAGCCTTTATGAAATGAATGTGCAACCAACTGTTTTTATCAAAAAGTTTTTTTCTGTTTCTGAACAAAACCAGCTATGCAGTTTAAACTGGATATTGAGCAAAAGGCAAAACCAATTGAAAGGGTGGCTGTGAGCTCATTCTTCTCTACAACCCATCTGCTCATTATTAATTGCACAAGGGTACTGGGAGGCAAATTTTAAAAAGTGGGGGGTGGGCGGAGAAAGCTGACCATCATTCTTAAGTGAAGAAAAATGTAGGAAGAAATACAGTGAAGAGCACAAAGGGCTGGATGAGGACAGTTTCCACATTAGCAAGTTACTACTCTCCCTTCTTTTTCACAATGAATCACATACAAATGTTTCTTCTTTGTCATGTAGCTATTCTGCTTGAACTGTTTACTATCTAAAGTAAGTTATATAATCTCTCTAGTTACATTATTCTAAAGGCAATAAATTCCTTGGAGCCAACCTCCTCATCTTTTTTTCTGAGACCACAGAAGCCTTCATTTTCCATCTCTTATTTGCACATACAGCTAACCACAAAGTTTGCATATCACAGAACGTTCCCATGAACTGTAATTTTTGATTTTTAAAAGAATTTCTCTTAGGAAGAAAGATTTACTTAGCAAACAGAATCAAACATGATCATATAGTGTTCCAAATTGAGTTTATTCATTTTTTTGTGCATTTTTTGTTAGCAATACAGTATTTTTCCTTGCTTTGTGTTAGTGTCTACAGATAAGTACAACTAAGACAAAGGGGCTTGGAGCATGTGACACACATGGAAAAGATTACGGGAATATGTTTATCGAGACTCAGAATAAAAAAGGGAGAGACAAATCTTATTCCTGTCCTCAACAGAGTGGTTATATTAGAAACAGAGATAGCTCAGAAGTAAACAATAACGGGCATGATGTGGAAGATATGAAATTCCAGCTAGACACATGAGAAGTTTTCACCACTGTGATTGGTCAAGCCTGGAAAGAGTGGGAGATTCTCTGTCCCTGAGGATTATCAAAATTTAAAATTACTAAGTCACAGAACAATTTAGGTTGGAAAGAACCTTTGAATAAGAGCCTGTATCTAGCATAAAGCCCTGCTCACAGCGAGGCTCAAATAAGCTTACACAGAAACTTCTCCAGTGAAGTCCTGAACACCTCCAAATTTCCATAGCCTCCATGCCCATGCCCAAATTATTCCAGTGTCTGGCCACACTACACGTAAGTAAACAAAACAAAACATTCCAACATCTCACCTAAATTATATATTATCAATATTCCAAATTCTGCCTGTCTGAAACAGCCCTCATACCAAAGACAGAAGTGAAAGCTGTAGTCCTTAAACTCTGGAAACCTTAACAAATGCCACATTCCTCCCTTGCCCTTTCTTGAGAAAGACAATTCTGGAAACTTACACAGATTTTGCCTGCTACCTCAAGATAACTAACAAATCAAGGAGCAGTTTACAGAGCAAGCAAGACAATCCATTTCATTATTTTTGAGAATTTGAACTAGTTCCAGAAATGTATTATCAGCCCTTAGGAAACTGAAATGAACTACGGTAAAAAGGAAATGAGAGCACAGAAGTCAAGAACATGTATTTTGTCTACAGTAGTACCTATTGAAAGCTCTGCAGCTGCACTGGTTTGGCTTGTGTGCAGCTGGAAAACTGCATGAATTTTATTTTATTTATTTTTTATTCAAAAGACCCCGTAAAATCAACTTCTGTGTTGCTAGAAGCACCATATGAAGCTGGTGCTACAACCATGAAAATAAGGTAACAGCGTA
>VZTR01002624.1:60825-80211 GCA_013400775.1 Chaetops frenatus | reverse complement strand
CATACACACACACACAGACACACGCTCGGGCTCCCGCGACTGTCAGCGCTAGGTGGAAACAAGTTTGTTCGCGAAAAGACAGTTAATGTGCAATTAGGAGAGACTTCTTTGTGAAAATAAAGCAATGCCGTCCTGGTTGTTCTTGGCACATTTTTAATTCAGCGCGTTCTCTCTTTAAAGCAAAGCCTGAGCAGGCGACTGCTGTTTTTCCAAAGGCAGCTTTGTGTTTGTGTCTGTGTTTCTCCTGTCGGAGAGCAGTGATGGGATTCTGGTTGCCACGGGTTGCGTGGCTGAAATCCGACTGTCAGAGCCGGGGAAAGAGGGAGGGAGCTGTGCCGGGGCTGGGGCCCGTCGGGCGAGGGAGCGCTGCAGCCACCGGAGAGGTGACGGCAGACGCGGAGCCCATCAGCGGACCGCTGTAAACAGATCTGTTGAGTCCTCTCGGCAAAGAACTATCCCAGAGTCCCTCCTTGCCGAGGGAGAGGGGGTGCAGGCCGCACAGACGCTCACCTCGACTCGTTTAATGCATGTACCGCACGCATGACCCCGGCTACGGGCTGCCAGATTGCACAGTTTGAGCGTTCCTCTCCGAGAGTTCCGCTCTGTTTTCCCAGCTCCTGCATAACAAACACTTAATTGCTACCAACGTGGTTTTTCCTTGCTAGCTGCTACCTTCCCACTAAGCTGCAGTTCCTCCTTTAAAGAACAGTAATTATTAAATTTCAAAATCTTAGCAGAAGACCCATTGCAGACACGCATTTCTGGGCTTTGCCAAGCACAGAGCATCCTTCAGAGTGAAAACCTGGCCTACTTCCAGCTACAGTGTCTTTCCTGAAGCACATGGAGATTAATTTGTTTGTTTCTTTCTTAAAAGTGCTTCTTTTCTGAAGACTGGATGTCAGGGAAATAAGATTCAGACACGAGACTGACACCTTCCGAAATGCTTCGGGAACTTGTTAAGGTCACTAGCCCAGAAATGGGGGAAAATATCAGGAAAATTAAAAATAATGGATTAAAAACAAGAGGGTGATAGATGAATATAGCGTCACTTACACTGATTATTCTTTGCTTTTTCTCTTTATGTGTATAAACAGGGCTTGTACAAATGCTTTCTATGATTTCTGTCCATAAATTGTTCACAAAAATACTTCCGTTGTCAAGTAACTTCTACTACAGGAAAATCTCCATTTCAACATGCAGATATTCCACCCTACTTTTCCCTTTATTCAAACCATGTGGAAGAGAAATTCATATTTACTTTAAAAATTGTAGATTTCTCCACAGGTAAAGTTGAAATACTAGCTCTGTCAGCTCTCACAGATGACAACAAAACCTATTTTTTCTTCCTACTTCAGATCAGTTTACTGTATCAAATTTCCAATTTTGCCACAAAGTTTTCAATATTTTACAGAGTTGTTCCCCACAGTTTGTGTTTCAGAAATTAAAAACAAGGTTTCAAATATAAAATTACTTAAGTAGAAACACACGCATGTTTACTGTATACCAGTATCTCAAGCTTATATCAAGGCATTTTGTTACTCTTCTTGCATAGGCTACTAGCTGATGATAATGTTGTATTTTGTGGATTTGTAATTTCACCTGAAAATATAAGGTCTCTATGTGGTATTACAAGTGCAGTACATAGAAAAGTCCCTGTGATAAATAGCAATTTTTTCTAGGCTCTTTTGTCTGGGTCTGTCCAACCCTAGTATCCCTTCCCAAATTAGGCTAGCATGTGGCTATCATGTATCCCCTCTGTGGATAGAATTATATATTGTGTTCAAAATCTCTATTAATCTGATTAAGCTAGTGAGTGACTAATCCTTTAATCTCCTTGAGACCACTGTTATGTCTGCTGTGTGTCAGATTTGTTACTAGTAATCAGTTAAGTAAATGCTAAAAGTTAAGCAAAAACTACTTTGGACTCACTTTAACAGCTGCTTTTGGTTAGTGACCTTTATAGTTGAAACTATATGGAGAACATGAGTGAAAAGAAGAAATCGCTTGTGGTGCCAATCTGCTGCTCCAAAAATACCAGTTGTGACCATCTTGCTGCTTCTCCCCCAGTCTTTAGTCAATTATAAATGTACAGGTAATTTCCTCTTTGCTTTGTTTCTTTCACTCTGGAAAGAAAATAAACAGAATGGCTTCTGTGTATTTATAATTTGGAAAGGAAATTTTGTTGCAAATTAATTTCCAATTATTTGCTTTACTCTTTCTTTTCATCAAAGTCATCATTGCTGTGCTGGTTTTGGACAGCATAGTGTTAATTTTCTTCATAGTATCTGGTATGGGGCTACATTTTCATTTGTGCTGAAAACAGTTCTGATAATTCAGGGATGTTTTGGTTATTATTGACCAGGGCTTACACAAGGTCAAGGCCGTTTCATCTTCTCACCCCACCTACCAGCAAGGGGGCTGGGGCTGCACAAGGAGCTGGGAAGGGACACAGCCAGGACAGCTGACCCTAGCTGACCACAGGGATATTCCACAACATATGGTGTCACACTCAGCTTGTGGACGAGGGGTAGGAAGAAGGAAATGGGGGACATTCAGACTGATTTGTCTTCCCAAGTCACCATTATGTGCGATGAAGCCCTGTTTCCTCAGGAATGGTTGAACACCTGCCTACCCATGGGAAGTGGTGAATGAATTTCGTGATTTGCTTTTGTTCGTGCAGCTCTTCCTTTACCTACTAAACTGTCTTTAATTCAACCCACAAGTTTGCTCTCTTTAAATCTTCTGATTCTCTCCCCCATCCCACTGTGGAGGGAGTGAGTAAGCAGATGCACAGGGTTTAGCTACCGGCTAAACCACAGTTGCTAAACCTTTACCTGAGAAAACACAGACACATTTTAAAAGTTGCACTGAAAAAAAAAAAAAACCTACAACTGTTTTACCTTAATAAAGGGAGACTGTGAGGAAGGAGATTTGGGGCAGGGGAAGGAAAATGTGCAATCTTCATATTAAAAAAAAAAATGTGTAGACCTATTGCTGGCAGATGTAGAAGCATCAAGTCAATATGGTAACAAGGATCAATATGCCCTCAGGCAAGATATGACTATGACAATGCTGAATGCATGTATAAATTTCTCACTCCAACTAGCTGCCTAAGAATAAAATTAATTCAAAGCAGCCATGCAGAGAGGAGTAAATCTTGAACCTGGTATCCAACCCAGAGAGGTGACCAGGGCATCAGGAAACAACCAGAGGGGCCAGTAGGGAATACTTCGCAGGCAAGCTGGCCCTTGGTACTTTGCTTCCTATTGTCACCCCTGCAGCCTCAGGTCCACATTGCCCACAACATTACCCATCAGGAGTGCATAAGGTCTGTTCAGTTTGATTTTCATGGGGGATACACCGCTAAATTGGCTTTTCCTGGTATTATATATTTGCAAATGGTTTCTCTTTACTCCCAGACTCCTTTATCTGAGTGAAGAGGGCGAATGCTCCTGAGTCACAGAGGCAGCAGAATGTTTACTGAATGACTCTTTTCAGGCATTCTTTCAGGAGGGCAGCAACTGATGGGCAGCTGAGGATTGGCAGAGTAAAACTGGTGGGGAAATGACCATGTTTGATTGCTCTTGGGGCACATCAGCCAGGCCTGTCAAAAACTCAAAAGGCTGCAGAAACACTAGATTTCTGTAAACCAATTTAAATAGTGATTTTCAAGGAAATCTTGGATAAAGAACATCCATTAATTATAGTCACACACAAATTAAAACACTGTAGAACTAGAGGTCTTTTATCTTTTTTTTTTTTCTTTTTGTAAGATTATCTTTAAAAGTGGTCGTTTTGCCTCAATTAAAAAGAGAGTAAGTCAAGCAGACATGAGAAATATCTAAGTAAGAAGGAATATAAACACAATAGATTTTAGGCCAGATTCCTCTTTGGATGCACAAGCTGGTCTCCCACAGATTTCTATGACAGACACATTGACAGCAGTGGGAATCAGGCATACTCATCCAAGGGCATAATTTGGCCCATAACATATGAGGTTTGTCCAGCTTATGAAAGCAGCAAGCAGTGTATTACAAACACTGCCTCTGTGTAGCTTGCTGGGGGTTTAAATCCTCAGTGACATTTCCTGTGCCTCTAAAATGCATTTGATAAAAATAGCTGAGGCTGCTTGAATCAATACCTGTTGAAAGAACTGACCTGCTAAAAAAATTATAGTTTGTTGCAACAAGGTTATCCATTTAACAGGTTTCTACTTGAGTTACCAAACAATCCTCGTTTTATAGCCTAGCTAAAGCCATGGTGCATCCACTGGAGAAAGTCTGATATTTTCCATCCTTGATTCTTAAGCCTGTCTTCGCAAATGTTTTCTACCCCTGCTCGCAGCCATCTCTATTCACACATACAATCATAATGACTTATGTTATTACGACTTTGTACATGAGCTGAACTCCCTATGGATGTTGAGATTCCTATTATCTTTAACCTCACCCACCTCTGTCAGTGAACTCTCACCTTGGTGGCTTGTTGGAGGGATCAGCTGGTGGCTGAGAGGACAGCAGGGTGCTCACAGGGGCTGGCAGCTGGTGGGCAGTTCCTTAACCCTTATGGGGCACGACTGCCAAGGAAGGGAAGGCAAGCAGAGATCCTCTTCTCTCCAGTTCTGCCCAGCTGACTGGCACCACTAGAAGCCATTTGCACCCACCTCTGAGAAACCAGTCCACTCAAATGCAGGACTGGGGGTCAAGCTCACCAGGCTGTGCTTTTTCTTTGCTAAGAGGTCCCATGTATTGCTTGGGATATTTTGGCAAGCCTAATTTGAAAAAAAGTTGAGTATTAATTTTTGTTGCTGTTATTATTTTGCCATTCCCATAAAATTAATTCTCCTTCTTTTCCTTGTCCACATGCACTGGACAAGAGATTCAAGGAGCTCTTACTGGTATAAACTGCCCACCCTAGGATGCTGTTTGCATTCTCCTTCACCCTTTCTTTCTCTTGCATATCTCTTCAGCCTGTACCATTACCAGCAGTGGTAGAAGAAATCAGTGTCCCCATAGTGCAAAGGTAAGGCTTCCTTCTGGCTAAAAATGTGTTTTGGGAAACTGGTGAACTCAGCACAAGCTGGTCCTTGTAACAGATGGAAAAAAGTCCTGTCACTGTGAGGGACTGACCCCCCAGTCTGACCTGACTGTACTGAAGTCAATGAGAGAAAGTAGGTCTGAGCCTAAATAAAACACAGTTTAAAGCCATTGAATTGAAACCCGTGGAAAAATTTTGAAGCTGAAGCTTTCTACTTGATACAGTTAAATGTTTAATTTCATTCTGAGGGTTATCAGTTCTTTTAAAATAATTTTCCCTTTTTACAGCTAAATTACCCATTATATGAAAAATAAAAAATCACAGCAGAAATGTTACAGTAAAAGTTTTCTGAAACTGAAAAACCACAGGAGGTGTGATAAACCATCTGTAAAATTTTTGACAATTAATTTGAGATCTCAGCCCAATTTCTTCTGGCCATATTAGCACTGAGCTAAGTAGAGATTTTCTTTCCCAGGAAAAAAATCACCAAGACTGAAACATTGGAGCTTAGTTAACAGGGACCCAGACTGCTAAGATCCAACCTGTGTGCTGAGGCCATTTCTAGTCCCATTGAGCTGCTGGCATTTTCCAGTCACAATGTATTTGCTTGTAGACTTCAATCCTCATCAACAATTCTGTGTTAGTGCACGAGTTTTAACACTCATCCTTTTTCATGGAATTTTGAAACCAACACTGAATGCTGATTTATAACATTGAACATAAGCTACATGCATAGTATGTTAAGTGACCACTGAACCAAAACTCACAGTTTTTTAAGGTCCAGGATTTCACCAAGGTGTGCCCGCATCCATATGGGCAAACAAGATCCAAAGTCAATAAAAAACTTGCTGTTTTTTCTTTTGGACATTACTAAGTTTTGGATTTTGTGTATGTCACTAGAAAATGAAATCAACAAAAGCAGTACAGCCTGCATTGTGTTTCACACTGTTAAGGATATAAATGACCTCTCTGTGTGAGAACCACATGTTAATAAATTTTTGGTAGTCTAAATAATTACTTTTTTTTTTGTCGAAAGCAAAAACAATTCAACTGCAGCAACAGAAGAATGAAGTTAAATAAAACTGTAATCACAGTATTGACCCCTTTGGATATTATTAGAGCAACCCCCCTAGATCAATTTTAAAAGCACAACTCAGTGCCCCATTAAAAAACCAAAGCCAAAGCCAAAGCCAAAACCAAATAAACAGATTATCAGATTATGCCTAGTTACCTTAAGCTAGCAATTTACTTGATATTTTTCACTATGAATTTTTCACTATACTTTTCTTCATCTACCTTTATGCAATTCGAACACTGTACTGCAGTGGATCCTTCTAGCCTTCTTTCTCAAGAATGAAGTGTGTATACCAGTTTTACATGGATGCTTAGGGATGGCTTGACAAACCGCTTTGGGATGAACACAGATGCATCGTGTATAACAAGTTCTTTATGGTGGAATTAATAGTCATGTCTTTATATTTGCTTCATGCATCTCATTCTCTGATGAGATTAAATGCCCATCACTGGTGCAGCAAAGATGGTTCATTTTCCTATGAAGCTCTGGTTTAATTGCCAGAGAGGTCCGTGGTTGCTTTTCTCGGAATTTCTGACCCCAGCAGGATCTTCCTTCTGAAGTACTCATCACGTCCATGTGCCTTTCCTCTTTCCTAGAAGCTGTGGCTGTTTTGCCTGAACACTAGATGGATACAAGAGCACTGCAGGGCAAGCAATAACTCCAACAGCCAGTGCTGATACCTGGTGTCCATATGGACAATATAACTTTACATTAAGGCCTTTCTTTACTGGATTTGATCCTGGCCCCATAAGTCAAACTCTACCGTCAAGGGATTTGTTGTAAGTAATGGTCATTTGTGTTTCATAATTATCTTGAATAAACACAATTAGTTCCACATTCTGCTGTTTTCTTCCTAAGGCATCTGTAAACATTCTGTACTATTCTAGCAAATGGCTTTTGGCAATCATTAGAAAATAAAAAACCCAAAGCAAAATGGTTCTCAGTGGATCCTTTTAATTTATTCTAAGAAGCGTGCCCAGAGGAGTAATGAGACCTACTAGACAGTAATGGCAAAGGGATATTATCTTTCACTTAGTTAACCATTGTAACCCACTTTGAAGTATCTCCAATCACAGTCCTCATGTGGTTAAAATAGAACATACACTCAAAAGTTTTCACTTCAGGGTTTCTCCAATAAGGCAATCTAATGTACCTAGTATAGGAAAAATGTAGACATCTTACTTCCATTCTTCCATTAAAAAGGATATCCAAAAAAGCTAGCTGAAAGTCTTAATAAAACAACAACCAAAAAACCCAAACCAACCCCCTCGCCAAAAAAAAAAAACCAAAAACCAACCCCAAACAGAAAAAACAAGACTCCCCCTCCTCCCCAAAAAAAGGAGTATAAAAATTTCTGACAGCATCAGGCATGCAAAAATCTGGACTTTTTCTCAATGCTGCTGATTCTTTCTAGCCTTTGGGCAATGGAATATTTACTTATCCTCTCTGTGCCACATTTATTCCATCTATGACATAGGGATGCATAGTATTTGTCCACTTTTACAATTCTCTTTAGATTGAAAGCATTGCAAAGTCTTAGTAAATACCATTCCCTATACAATACTGGCACCAGGTTTACATGCAAGTTAAGTTATTAAGATAATATTTCTTTAATATAAGGTACTCTATTTTTTTTTTACATTGTACATTAGAGAAACAGAAAATGAATGGTCCCAGTTTATGAAAAATAAATAAAATATTGAAAAAAAGGATAACTGAATATGGAGGAAGAAGTGTTGTAGTTCTCATTCTAGTAAACAGGCAGTTAAAACTAGGAAGAAAGTGTCAATTGGTAAAATTAGCTAAAAAAGTTACTCTGAGTTTTTGCCCTACATTTGGACTATCAAAACTGAGGCAAACTTTTCAAAGCAAATTGCTGAGGATTGCCAAGTTAACAAGCTGTTCTGTGCTGCAAGGGACATATTTATGGACATACTTTCAACAAGACGTACCTAGTGCTACCAAGCTGTGCTGTACTAAAGAGCAGTAAGTATCAGATAAACTGATTTTTTTTAATAAAGGATTTCACACATGAGAATGATTAAACACAGCTCAAATATTACGAAGGGTACAAACCTTTCCCTCCCCCCAAACCCACTCCTCTTTTCTGTTACAATAGTGTCTAAACAAAGTAAGAAAACACAGGAAATTCAAAGATAAGAAGATACAGAATTTTATAAGAATTTTATAAAAAGAAGATACTACAAAGTTAATTTTGAGTGAGTACTAGGTCTTCAGTAGTAATTTGTACTTTAGTGGGGCTGTGTGTAGCATCTTCAATGACATTTCAGAGTATATCTTTTGAATCTATCAGTTTCTTGTTCCTTAAGGGCTCTGTTTTTTAAATGTTTCACAACATCTTCTCAAGAAAAACTATTCTAAAAACTATTTCTAGACTACAAGACCAACAAAGCTAATATGGAAATGAAGAATAGCTAGGCAAAGGACTTACTTCTATACACTTTTTATAAGGAGCAGGGATTTTAATGGCAATCTTCTTCAAAATCACACTTTTTTGTGCAATGGGCCAAATTGTAACCACCAAGGCAAATGCTATCTCCAGACACAGGATTGTTTTACACACTCAGGTTCCTTTGCAGCTCCCAGCCCTCAGGAATATTGCTGTTCACAGAAGGACAAAGTCTGAATATGAGTACCTCTCCCATAATGGGGAGCCAAGGACACGTGCATGGAGAGAACTCATTGCTGGGAGGACACTCAGTATTCAGGCATCGTATGCCTAAGCCCACCTGTGGCATTGCAAAACCTACCAGAGAAAGACTCCACAGCCCATAAACAAAGACAACTTTGACTAAATACACCATTTGCCTTCACCCTCATTTCTGCTTCCTGGCTCAAATTAGAAATGGTGCTGTGAAAACACAAAGATTTGTGTCCATAAGTGTATTTCAAAACTAACTGGGCATTTTGGATCTACTTTGTTCAGAAAGGCTGTGAGCTTCACTGGTATGTGTCAGATCACAGTCTTTTTCCTAGGATATTTTACTGTCTTAGAAGAGACCTATTTTCTGGTGTTGTGCTTCTCTGAGCATTTTGCAATGTCCTTCACTAAAGTGCAGGAGCTAAAGATGAAGCTTATTCCAACCAGAACCAGAATGTTGCTCACCAGGAGGTAACTCCAAGATATTAAAAATGCTTGCAGTATTTTTTTCCTGTAGTCACTTTCTTTCATGTAACCTTAACCATGTTGTGAAGTATCTGCATTCTCTCATGCCATTTGTACATTGAAAGTACCATATAGGATATGTATGTGCATCTTCATTTAGGCTGTTTATCAGATGAAGTAATTCTATCCAGTACACCTTTAAATACTTCTGAAAGGCATATACTTATGAGGTTTAGTTTTCGTTATTTTAAATCACAGAACTCCTAATAACTGAAATGGAGAAAAAAACTAAAATGAAAAGTAGTTTGAATTACAGGAGTGTAAATAACAGAATTTAATCTAAGTAAGTAATCTGCACGCAGCACAAAACGCAGAACACTGCAGAATGTTTTGTCACTTTCCTTCTGGACTCCTACTGTTCTCAAAAAATGATTTAGTATTTACCTTTAAGAGTAACCTTAACCTTAGGGGCTTTCAGGGAGATATATTGATTTAACTATAGCAAACTTAACAACATTCCTTACTGAAACATCAGAAAATATATTTATTCCAGAGCCTGAAAGGCAGATTCCTTCTTTTTAAGTACAAATATGTGTTTTGGAGGATTTTTCCCTCCTAGTTCTGGTAAGAGATATTTAAGCAGAAAGAGCAGCTTGTTTCCTTGACAGCAGAGAACCAACTGTTTTGGTTTTCTTTGTTCCATGTCTGTTCAACATACTGTATCCATAGAAATAGCTGCTGTCCCAGAAGTTCAAGCATTTTGTATTTTATATACCCAAAGATTGAGTTAATGCTACCTTAACTTTGCAGAGTTTCTATCATAAAATTTCGGAAAGGAAAAAAAAAAAGAAAATAAGAAAGTGAAGGTTCCCAAGGCAACGTTGTACATTCTGTATGTGTTCTGATTTATATTTAACATTTCAAAAATATCAATATTAAGTTACACATTTAAGAAAGAAAGACAAATGTAATGTGATGCTTATAAGCCACATTGCTGGCTGTGACAATGAAAACTGCTGCTTTTGCTTCTGCCATTTTTGTGACACATAATGTGATGAACTGCTAGTTTGCAGCAGATCTAATACTTCACCAAGTATTTCCTCTTATCCCAGCAGTGAAGAAATGTGAAAAGAGGCAGTCTAAGTTTTATGTTTGAAGGCCAAGTTCTCCCATTCGAGACAAAAATGTTGCTGATGAACTGTGCCTGCAAGCAATCCCCTAGCTTCCCTCCCCCCTCCTCTGCCTCATGCACCACCCAGCCCCACCCCTACACATAAAAACCACGAAAACTGCAGCTTTTTGCACTCCGTGAGCTGAGGGGACAAATGTTTTGAAGATAAAGATTGGAGAGGTCTTAGCCAAGACAGGGGTGAGAGCCTTGGGCTCCATGTTCTCCTCTAACATGGCATTTCAAAAAGACACCTCCTGGCACGTGACAAGTTTTGCAAGGAAGGATGACTCCCAAAGAGCTACGAAACAGTGAGAAGGGATATGGCAACGAGGTTATAACTGAAACAGATTTGTAACTTCTGCTCCCATCTCCCTTGCCTGTAGGTGTTTACAAAACACTGGGTGTGCATGAGGAAACCACAAAAGCGGCTCCTGCCCTCCTGAAGAACAAACCACCCTCCAGGTTTCAGAATTGTGATAGTCCCCTGCCGTGAGCACCCAGGCTGCTCCACGATGGCTGGTGTATGGAAAGAGGCTTAATTAAACCACAAATCACACAGTTCCAGGATGAGACCTAACTGCTATTTGACTCAGGATAGACTTATTTTTCATTTTCCTCCATCTCCCAGCGCTGTGCTACCCAGCTCAGAGTGGCTCTCTTGGCGACCCTCGGGTGATGAAGCAAGGAGGGGGATCTGTGATGGGGCCGGCTGTGCCGTGGGAAGTGTGAACCCCCGTGCACGCCTGGCCTTCCTGGGCCGTGGAATATTGATGAGCTGCGAAAAAAAAGCAGCGAGGTTTGTTCCTGTGATTTGCTGTGCCTGCTAGCTGTGTCTCTCTGTATATGTGTATACATGTTTACGTGTGTGCTAGTGTGGGTGTAAGTACATATTCTCAAAATATAAATAAATATAAATAAGCCTGCGTGCACGTATCTGCACAAATATTTATACAGATCAAAAAGGGGGAAAAAAGGAAGGGAAACAGTGATGAAGATTGGTGGTTTTGTTCAAAGGACCCACTCTGCACAGGGGAAAACGTATTGGCAATGGATTTCTTTTCCCCTGAACCTCAGCTCAACTTCACAAAACCCAATTTCCGACATGGCCTTCATACAATTGCTTTTATCACTTTCTCTCATTGTGTCCTTATGTACAAGGGTAAAGACTATTCTACTGCATCCAAGTACAGTGTGCTAAAGGGAGGGCGAGCAGTGGGGAGCCGTGCCTGTGCCACTGTCCTTTGCCTGTTCCTGATTCCATGGCCTGAGGCAATGGTTTGCATTTTTAGGACAACAGCCGGCTATCTGCAAGCAGGAGACCACTCGTCAGGCTTCATTACTGCACACAAAATGACACTAGTGAGCCTGTGGTCACAACTGTGCTTATGGTGCGCTGAAAAGCCATTACATCTCATTGCAACAAAAAAACTGCACGAATGTACAGCCTGACCAGCCCCATAAATTGCCAAAAACCTGACAGGTCAGCTTATTTATGCAATGTAGTACCTGCAGTAAAAATTTCTGGATAAAGCAATGGTAAGGGACTAGGGACTAAGGAACCTTTTCACCAAAGTTGTTATAGTTTAATAGGCAATGCTCCTGTTTCCTTTATTGAGTACTGAGAAAATAAAGAATTTCATTCTGCTGCATGCTTGCTGCATTAGGCATGGTCAGCTGAAGTGTCTTCCCCTTCTTCACATTAACAACCCTAAAGCATAGTTAAAATCTAATGACTAGCATGAATGGATTTTCATGTTCGATGTTATTTTTCATTGTTTACATTTTTGGTATTATGCATATCACATTGACATATCTGACATATAGCATTTTACTTAACTCTAAGTGAACCAGTCTGTGCTATAATTACAGATATTATTATTTGTTTAAGTCAGGCAATGTGTATATCTAATAATGTTGCATGTAAAGGGTAAAGCTGAAAGAGACAAAGAAAATGCAGCAATTAGGATTCTGGAACATTCCCTTCTAAAGGAAATGCATATTGTAATGTGGCTAGCATTTATTTATGTTGCATCTAATTGATACTCATTGGCAAGTGCTATGAACAAAAGAATTCTGGGCCAGATTCTGATCTTGTGTGCATGCTTATGTGCATGCATAAAGAGAGAGAGGGAATAATTTTATCCTGGTGAAGCAAGATAAGAAGAAAGAGGGATTGCCTTTTGGGAGGTCAAATGCTATAGCTGGGGAAAGCAGAGGGGCTTCCAAGTCCATGGTGGCTTTCTCAAGTGATCCCACTGCCTTAGCATAATTTGTTGATTGTAGTTATAACAATGTTGAATAACTTTAGATCTGTGATGGAATTGTGTCAGTGCATGGACATTGTAACTGAGATGACCAACAGGATGCTTCCTCATCAATAAAACTGGTGCTGTACCCATCAAATGTTAATACATGTTTTCCTTTCCTCAGAAGTATGTTCCTCTTCATATTATAGGCTACACATGCTCACAAACATGTGTGTGGTAATTGGTGATTGTGAAAAGTCTTTCACTCAACTTCTTAGTGGATCACAGAGCTCTGTGAAGTACATATTTCTATTGCAATAATAAATGGCCTTCAAGCTGAGCTCTTCACTTTCTCCAAATGTAAAGGACATCGGGTATATTAAAATATGGGGGAGGGGAGTTTTCTGCAGAAAATACTTCAGGGGACTCAGCCATGTGGATTGAACTTTACCTGGAAGCTGCATTAAAGTTTTCCAGGGCCTCTGGGGTTCAAAAAATGTAGGATGCTGTCACATTGATTAAATATCTGGGTCTTGACAGAAGGTCCATCAGCTGTAACTTTGAAGGCCACGAACATGATGATGGAAGTATAAAAGCAGCCCATGGACCTGTGAATGGTAATGAATTACTTTAAAAAGATTGATATAGTGTCATAGTAACACCTATCAGTAAGAGGGACTCATCTGTCAGAGGGTTTTCTGCATTCAGTTATCGAGTTGCTCCTATAGTGGCTCTCACCACAGATACAAAGTTTTGTGGGCATTGGCATCCTGTAATATGCTTCTTCACAGCACATACAGATCAATGGATCAGTAAATGCTTTCAGCAGTTCATACTAGTGTCGAAGGGGAAAGTCTATGGAAAACTACAGGGTTGCTGTGGTTGTATCCAACCTTAGGGATCAAGGCCCCATGAACTGGAGATTTTATAATTCATTCCAGCACTGCTTTTGTCTTGATAGCTTACACATGAACTCTAAGTAAATATCATTTCTAGATCAGACCTGGAGTGTAGAATAGTCCAATAGCTAGAAAAACTGGACTGATAATTTGAGAGCTACACTCCTATGACCTGTATTTGCCAGGGCTCACCAACTGTCCTTGGGGATGTCCAGAGCTTTGATTTCTTTTTCCCACCTACAAAAGAAAACCCCTTTTGTACTTGACTTCACCCAGGAAAGTTGCTGGGGGATTAATTGTTTCCTGAGAATGACATTACACAAGTCTCTTGGCATGACCATCTGGGCACATGTACACCTGGTTAAAAAGAATTTCACCAGCTGAAGATCCCTGGCTGAGATGCCAGGGAATAGAGGAAGTACCTGGTGCTACCAGCAGCTCTATGAAAGAAAAAGGAAGTTACCCAGTGATTCTGCATAAGCCATCTCCATGGCACCTCATTTTCAGCAGAGATGTGAGCTTAGCCATTTCCCTTATGCCTGATAAGCACAAAAATCACATTCAGATATCTCCACTGGCATGGACTGTTTGGTGGAATTAACTGAGCAGAACACAAGGCTAACAGGAGATCAGAGTTCTCCTGGTCACAGCAGCAGAATGCTTTATAGTCTAACGACTGTTTAATAATTTTAGAACTTTAAATATGGAGCCGACTCTGACTTCAGAAAAACTGCAGGTATACAGAGCCCTAGCTGATTAGTCTCATCAGTTCAGAAGGGGAAACCTGCACCTTTACCCACTGTATGTTTAACAACATCTGAGATAGCTGCTGGGCAGTAGGATTATTAATCCAAATGGATTAAGCAAAAGGAGTACCAGCAACTGGCGTACTGTCATTCTCCACCTGTAGCACCTCCTGGAGCCCAGGATTCTTGAGTTTAAAGTTAGGGATAAGAGTAACAAATACTTCAAATTTGTATATTTCTACAGCTTATGTGTTACATATGCTGCCTGTATCTTACTTGAAAAGTGACCCCAACATCCCAGTGTAGGAAGTGGATTTCAAGAGATAAGGAAAACTAAAGTAGATAGCAAGTAATGTGTATCTGCATGCAATAAAAGCAATATTTCCTGGTCCTCCTGAATATCTTTCCCAACCATCTTCCAAGGAATCTATTGCTCTAAAGGCAGCTCACCTGCAGGCAAGACCAGTGATGACAGACAAGGCTCCTTGCACAATTTAGCACCACCATGGTTTATCTTCTGGCATTTGTCCTGTCTGCCTCACTTTGCTCTGGGGTGTATGTTGGGATATATTTTTATGGAAAGTTAAATTGACCTATTCAGTGAACCAAGGAGCAAGCACACATGCACAAAGAGACATGATAATATGCCTTCTGTGTTTCTCAAGTTGCTGAGGTACTGGGCCTCTGGAGCACCTACAGTAAGGACAGCAGCTGAGCTCCCTGTCTGTGCAGTGTGGTGGGCATTGACCTCCTAAGCAATGCAGGTGGGGGGAGAAAAGTAGATTTGACAAGTCTTCTGTGTGGGTATTGGTGCAATACTCACCCATGTCCTAGTTAGTACAGGTGTCACATGCAGGGCCCTGCAGTTCAGTCTCTCAGCTCAGCTGTGAATTATATCTCCCCACTTCAAGCACCAGTCTCTCAAAGCAAGTGCAGCTAATTTTACAGCAGAGGAAAAATTTTCAATTTGATTTCACTTCCCCTTTATCTTGTAAACAAAGCATATCAGTTATGCTGTGTGGTGGGAAGGCCATGCAATGTTCAATTGAATCCAGGATCTTTGCCCCATCAGGAATCCTGGGTCACTAGAGCTGCCCTATTCCCTTAATCCATTTAATGTAATTATTCTCCTTCTCAAGCAGATACCCCTCAAGGCACCACATGCTTGAGTCAGCAATAGGTGGTTCAAGATGAGAAAGGTATGCCCATAGATATTTCCAGTATTTGGCATGAATAGAAGAACCCAGGAAAAGAGAAACAAGATCCCAGACCCTGGTACACTTCTATTCTTCCATCAAATCCTGAAACATTTTCTGCAGCCAAAAGGTCTGCCTGGGTATTTGGTTGTCATCAGTTTTCCACTCATCCATGTCTTCAAACTTTTTATGCTGTAGGGGTAAGAGGTTTTTACACTACCTACAGAAAATGATGACATAATGGTGGTGCTGTAGAAAACTCTCAAATATACAGATATTTCAATTTATTTTAAGTGTTCCATCTGGAATATCATAATGCACTATTTACTGCTGTTCCTATATTTAAAACCGATAGGCTCCACTTAGAGTAGCTGCTAAGATAATAACCAATGGGGGACAGATTGATATATAACTTAATATGCCAGCCTTTTAAAAGCTCTTAAAATAGTTCAAACTCATTTCAGCTTCAAGGTTTGCACATGTGCAGCCCTACCATTTCTAGGGAAAAAATCCCTTATGACTTACTGAGGCCTTAAAATCCAAGGCTATCACCTAAGACAATCTAGCCTAGATTCCTCTAATCTAGGAATACTGTGTTTGCCAAATACTCTGATGGGTTGCCTTTAAAAATCTAGTAAAACACGGGTTCCAGGTATGGGTTTTTTTCATCATATAAAAAATTATTCCTCCTTTCCCTTTTCCTTCCTACCCCTTTTAATTCTAAATAGTTTGTCTTCATCCCTGGGGTTGGTTTTTCACTCAAGATTAGACTGAAAAACTGCTGAAGTCAGCACAGAAATACACACCAAGACCCATGACTGCCTCCTCAAAATTCTTTGTCCTTCTCTCAGGGCACTAGTCCACTCTTGTGAGCCAAATATGAGGCAAGACCACCATCCTGTTATGAATTAGATGAACACCATACTGGCATGTAGAGATTTATTACCCAGAAGACACCTAGGGTCATCTTTACCTCTGTTCTACACTCCCAGGATCTCAGAAAATGTGCAGAAGAGCAGCACTAGGAAAACCTGTCACCACCTTTTTCGGAAACAGGTAGCACCACAGGAAGAAGCATAAGGATTTACATGGTAGAAATGGGAAAATCTGATTGGATAAATTTTATTGTATCAGGAGGTTTTAAAGCACAAATTAACTAAACACTCACTGTCAGTGCCACGTGCACTCCTCACCTGTGGCATAACCAGTCCTGTTTGGGGGCGGGCCTCTTGGACTTTTGAACTCTTTCTTGTTTTCATTTGTATTCAAAACTACTTGTGATGGGGAATTTAACCCATTAGTACAAGGTAAAGTGAGATGCAAAACTGGACATGATCAAATAGTGGAATGCAGTAGTCCACCTTCACTTCCTTAGCCCACAGCCCCCTATTCTATCAATTCTCATTGGCTTAAAAGGAATTACTTCTCTGTCAATGAAACTGAAAGCACATTTTTCAGCTCCTTCTCCCTCGCACCCTCTTTTTCTCACCAGTCATCCCCCTCCTGCTTTAGGGTACTTTAGTGTGATAAGGTGTGATGCACAGTTAATCTAAGATGCTGGTTTAGAATTGTTAGTGAGGGCTAGCTAACACATGCACTGTGTGTACACATTTTAGCATTACCTTTCCAGCACAGTCAAGTCTGTCAAAGGAAGTATGGCTTTATTTTACAGTTTTCCATTATATTTAATGTTTTACACCTCAGGAATATTTTATCAGTAGGGCATAAGTTGTAAGAGCAATTGAATTCGAATCAGATGAACAGTGTAACTCCAAGTCCCCTATTAACTTTTTCATCTCCCTGCAGAAGTTGTTTCTGTCCATATTTTTATTTCAGCTGGGCTGAGTGGGAGAAAGAACTCTAAGGGAGGTCTTAGCAGATGGTTGTCACAAACTGCATACGGCAATTGAGAATTAGTGTGCAAGCATATGCAACCTGGTACAGTATGAAACATTCCAGCATATGAACACTGAAGTAAATCAAGCTTGGACAGGGTTGGTTTTTTTTTGGTTTTTTTTTTTATGGGGAAAATTAGGATTTAGTTTCTCTAGTCATCTACACATATGGATCTCAGGCTTTCACAACATATGGGGCCAAACTCTGGACTTTGGCATGACACCTTGGAAATCTAGGTAGTTTAACTTAGTATGAATTTGGTTCACTAAGTTTAATGTAAAACTAAAACGTGCACAAATACGAACACGACCATTGTGTGCGTGTGTGTGTGTGTGTGTGTATTTAGGTATGTATATATGTGTATATATAAAACACCTAGTTTAATCTTCATCATTCCCCCAGCTCAACACACTCCCTAAATAATCTGTGAAAGAAATGTAGTGAAGGAAAGAATTAAGAGGGAAGGGGGTTCCAAAAATTATAACTTGAGTACATATGTTGTAGAGTTTCTTTTTCCTTTAGAGATGCAGCACATTTTCTGGAAAAAAAATGACTGAAACAGGAGAAATATCAAGTGGGTGAGCAAACATGCTTTTGTAGGTCATGCTTTAAACAAGTAGGAGAAAGGTTTTTGATATTCTGCCTTGAGATACAGCAATGTTCAGGCGGGTCTCTGGCTAAGCAGGGGTTCAGGTAGCATCTGGTCTCCTGTGCCCTGCTTTCCAGGCTGCAGGAGTGACCCTGATCCAGGCTGGTGTCCCCCACCTCCCTTCACCTCCATCCCTCTCTTCTCTGTGTGTTCAGGGTATGGAGCAGGGGGGCAGGGGAGGGGTTTCAGGAGTGAGTTTTGCTGTGAGGGAGTCTCCCGGAAAAGACACCTTGGTACTTTCTTAACCTTGCCACTTGCCCTTCTTACTAAGTTGTGGTGGAAAAATAGAACCGAATTGGAGACAGGGGAAAGAATGCAAATACTGGCACACAAGGAAATACTGAATTACATATTGGTCGACCAAAACACAAATCAACTCAAAACTACAGGAGTCCACCAACATGCACATAAATCATTTATAACGATAATCCAAGGCTGGGTCCAAATCTCATTAAAGTATATGAATCCTTAATCTATTTTGGCAAAAAAGAGCCAATACACATTTTTTCTTTTTATCATAAATTACAGTTCTGTGGCACTGTGCAAATATTACCAAGCTGTAAGACAGCTGTGCTCCATTAAAATGTGTAATGGTCGCTGATTTCTTACAGCACATGGTCATCAGGCTGAATCTACAGCCAGTAATTAGGAAGATGAAATGTTTAATTGTGCCTTAATTTTGATAAAATTTATCTGTCACACATCCCGTAGTCAAGCAGTATGCTCACAAATCAATGTCATCAGGCCTGAGCAAGAACTGAAGCACCACACTCTTGTTTCTGACAGATTCATTTGAATATCAAACTGCTCCGGATGAGCCACCAGACTAGCAAAACAAATAGAAACTTTCCTGATGAGCACAGCTTCTGTGGCACATGTCTCACCACCTAGGCTAAAAGACACAGAGGTCAAAGCAAAAGGCAGGTAGTTGCCATTCAGCTTGTGCTCAGCAGGTTCCCTGGGCACAGTAAATCACTTGAAGTGTTTTAAAAGCAAAAAAAACTTGTTACTGACTTCTTAAACCAGGCTCAAGGGTTGCAAGCTGGAGGAGTCAGGCAGTGGTTCTCATTTCTTGCTGGCCACCCCCCCCATTTGTTCTCCTGCTGAAAAATCATGCAAGGCAAAGCCAGTGCCCATTGTGTAGGCGAGAGGCAATCACTCACTTCCCTGCTGGCAGTACAGCAGTGCACATTACAGCAACCAGTCATGTGCAGATTATTACTACACATATGCATTACTATTTTCCTTTTCTTTTTTTTTTTACACCGGTGTCCACATGGCATGTCAAAATGGTAGTGCCCTGCCTGAATACTGCCCAGTTCCATTTTTTAAAAAATGCATGCT
>VZTR01002624.1:0-60695 GCA_013400775.1 Chaetops frenatus | reverse complement strand
CTTCCTTCCTTCCTTCCTTCCTTCCTTCCTTCCTTCCTTCCTTCCCCTCCTTTCCTTCCTTTACTTCCTTTCTTCTCCTCCTTTCCTTCCTTTCTCTTTCTTTTGTTCTCTTTTTCTTTCTCTTTTTCTTTATTTCTCTTTCTCTTGCTCTCTTTTTCTCTTTCTCTTTTTCTTTATTTCTCTTTCTCTCTCTCTTTCTCTCTCTCTCTCTCTCTCTCTCTCTCTCTTTAAATCAGACTAATAGGAGCAGTTCCCAAGATAGACCAACTACTTTACCACAATGGTGGGCATGTCGACCCCAGCTCCGAAATGTTTCTTAATTGTTTTTCAAAGAATCATTTTTGATATTTCCCAGCTGTCCTGCTGGAGGATACAGTTGCCATATAGTAATACCCCCACTACAACAGCAGTGCTGGGTTAATGAACATAAGCCTTCCATTGCCTGAGGGAAAAGACAGTGCCCGTAACTTCAGATGCTGTAGGTGACCCGGAACAGAAACATTGATACATGGTCCAGGGTGACTCAAGGTGCAAGGGAAACATTGGTCTTCTTGTGGGTCACAATACACCAGAGCCTACATAGGGACCAGGATGGCGTGAGTGGGAGCAGTTATTATCACCTCCTTGGTTTGGAGCAAAACCTCATCAACCCTCAGTTATCATCATATGGTGTTGAGGTTGCAGGAGCTTAGCACCATTCATTCATTGGACCAAACCTCCTGGTGTTTGGAATCTGTTTTTTCCCTTTTACCTACTGAAGTGTAAGCCTGTGTGTCCAAGCAGAGGCCAAGAGTGACATTTTTATTGCCCTGAATTATATCTGTGTACATATAGCCTGTATTCTGTGGAGAGCTGCAAACAGAAGGTTATTGAAAAATTGGCAAAAAAGACAACTTTGGAAGCATCTACAATTCTGATACCAGCTCAGGTAAAAACTTAGGATAATATTCAGCCTGTTTTTAAGACAGGAGATTGCATTTACTGGGTTGCTTACTCATTTTCTCTACAGTACAGTCAGGTGTCTGTCCTTTCTCTTTTAAATCTGAGAGCAGGTTTTGGTAAGCCTCCCCTGTTAACCTTCAAACTGATTGTAGTGTCTCTGAAGCTTTTCTACAATTCATACTCTAGACTCAGAAGATCCTCTGGAATAATTGATCAAATGTCCTGGCTGGGTTGTTCTGTGAAGCCTTGTTATCCTTCTCTCTACTTAACCTTGACATGAGCTTGATTTTGAGAAGTCTAAACAGGTGAGGTACCAGAAAGCCAACTTTTCTGCAACAGAAGTCATAATTAACTGTATGAATACATCCCTGTTTTGTTTGTAATCACCTCGTTGTTGCATTTCTCCTTTGAATATAAAATGTGTATTTCTTATCAATAATGCCTCTTACACTGCCTCAGTCTTAATCTGAAGCATGCCATTTATCTGAAATGAGTTATTTTTTTTCTCTTGATAGAGTTCTCATATTATTTTCCACAACCAGATGCCAGCTTCAGCAAATGCTGGAGGATCACAGACCTCGACTCTGTTTTCTTCTGTAACATCTTACACAATGTTTTGATTTTTCAAATTTTCAGATAAATTTTTTTATAATCAGATTTGCAACCTAAGAAGCAGGTAAATTCTTTGAAAAACAGTTAGCTGCTGTGAACAGGTCAGTTCCTGGAGTTTCTTTCCTACTTAGAAACATATATTTACTGGTAGATACTAACTGCTTGCATCAAATAGAAAGCTCCTACCTTTCTTTAAAAAACACATATTGAATATTTACAATCTTGTAAAAATATCATGGATGACACAAAGCCCTGAAATCACCCAAGGATGTTATCTTCATCGAAAATATCACTATTCTCTCTGGGAAACCAACAATAACTGAAGTATACAATCTACTTAATCTCACCACCTCCTTCTACCCTAAACAAAAGCCTAAGAACAAAAATGCTGATTTTCTGCTTTTAACCTCTTAGGTAATTTTGATGTAAACAACAAGAATGTACCAAAACAATCATTTGATATAGTAAAAAGAAATCATTGAATAGATATGAAGGATTTTAACAATGGCCTTCTAGTCCTCTCAGATTTTTGTACTGCTGGTAGGCATCATTTGGATACATGTCCTGTACTCCATGACAGAGCACTCTTAACAAACCTTAGTTTGGAATAGATGTGAGACCTTCTATTGTAAGTGTTGGAAAGGAAGGCTGAAGATAATTCATGACAGCTTTCATTTCAGCTACCTCTTCTGAAATGTTCCTGCTCTCCTTTATTCCCTCTTCTATTTTGCAACAGTACTGGAGGCTATAATTAAAAAAATATATATATATTTTGAATGATTTTTCAGTTTTGTTCAGTTTCGTTCCACTTCTTTGATATTAATGAGATTACAGATTTTAATAGTGATTATGACAGTGTTAGAAGCCTGTAATCTGCCAAATCATTCTGTAGTCTCTTAGCCAGGGTTTCTTATATAAATGTCTGGATTGTTTATTTATTTAGTTAATTGTATGAACTTAATGTCTTCTTGTAACCTCTAGAAAAATAAAGCTGGCGATCAAAATATTTTTTATTACTAATCTTAATTTTAAGATCTTTGAGGTAGTCAAGCATGAAGTTATAAATTCTAACTGAGGCAGACAAACAAGCAGGTAACTCTTCTGCTACCATTAGTGTTATCAGAAGATTATAGTCCTTCTTTTTATTTTTTGCAGTTATTGGGATTTTTTTCTCCAGACAATCCACAATACCAGAGGGCTTGGTAGGGTAAGTTTTCAACTCAGCATGAATAAAGTCTATGGTACTTTTTTCATGAGTTTCTAGATTGATGTAAATATCTGTAGCCAGAATCTTAAAATGCAACCTGTTCACACCCAAACAGAAGTCTCATCACTTATATTAAAAGTTTTGTTGTTTGAGAGGTGACAAAGACCTTTTATTATTTATTTATTTATATTAGACTACCTACTCACACAGAAAATGAAAAATGGGCTCCTGCCACAGAGAACTCACAGCCTGGTTTTCTGAAGAGACAAAACAGATGATGGAAAGAGACAAATAGTGTGGGTAAGTGAGGAAAGGAAAAAAATGAAAATGTTTTGCTGTGTGAAAAATAGACTCCTCTCTCTGCTTAGTCATTGTCAATGGGAATTCTTCTGCTGACACTGTGTTAAAAATTAGCTGTAAAGATGAAATTACAGGAGCATAATAGGGCAGATTTCTGGATTTAGACAGAAACTTTCCCCAAGCATAACAAGTGCTGTTAAGAAGAGAGTAATGATGCTCATTGTCGAAATCACTGAATTTTTGAGTCAATATCAGCACTTTCAGTGTAATAGCTTGTGTATCTTTTCAAATACCAAAGTGTGAATTCCTTCTGATAACTTCCAATTACAAGAAAATTCCCCTGTAACCATAAATACGATCATTCTGCAATTCAACTAAGGTCAAAACTAATCCCTTTAACTTTGCCTTCACACCATTCTGCTCCAGTTCCAATTTGCAAAGGGAAAAACCAATGTGAAATACATCAAATACTTACTTGGGTTAGTTTGTGTCCATCACTTTTGCCTGCATAGTATGCCTCTTCTTCAGTCTTTTTCTCCCAACTTTATAACTGGCAGAATATGAAGAAGGCTGGCTTTCCCATGAAAAGATCCTTTAAAGTCAAGGAACTGCCAGTGGATGTAGCAAGCTGCTTTAAATACCACCAATTGCGAAAGTGCTCTAGGACTGCAGAGTCTGTGACATTAAAAATCAAGTGCTCATCTAGTTTTTGTGTTTGCAAATGGGGTGGCACAATGGTACTTCATTGATCTGCAAAAGTTACAAGCATACAAATTGATCATCAGTAGTGTATCGATGTTACACAAACCTACATTTCCTTTGGCAGCAGCTAAACCAAAAAAAGTCATTAGAATTCAGCAAACATGCTAAAATAGTCTGACAAATTTTGAAAACAAACATATGAGAGGTCATAGCTATTACAGCCAATATCATAATCTTACTTCAGAACAGTACATTGTCCTGCTAAGACACCAATGAAAGGAAAAAAATCTATATGCTTTTAAATCCTCACCGATTGTGGATCTTTTGAACAATTTTTTTAAAGACCTCAGGAAATCAGTGTCCATGGGTCAGAAGAGTGAAAACTAATATGTTCAGGGATGACTGCAAGGTGTGGAAAGTATACTTCAAAATTATTTGGAAGGAAAAGGATGTGCTGTTCGCATAAAACTCAATAATTTTACAATAACTTTTTTGCATGTTTTCCCTACCTATATCCTTTGGTCATTTCTTTCTACACAAAACTACTAGTATTAAGCTATATGTGCATATGAGTACCACTATTAGGAAGTTAATGATAAATAATGTCTTTTTTGTATACGAATTTTTTACTCATCTGATCAGAGAGGAGGAATATTGCAATGTAATTAGAAGACCATGAAGCCCCCAAAGAGGGAAAAAGACATTTCAAATAATTTGCAACTAAGCAAATAACTTCTGCTGTTTGCAATGTCAGGATACAGCATTTCATGGAATGCTGAAAAAATCTAGAAAACATCAAGTGTTTTGAGGAAAGCCCTTAGAAAACAAGGGTGAAGTCTGTTGAATACATTTTCAACATAAACTGTTCATCCATTTCTATTTAGGATTTATTTCTTAGCACCCTGGTTTAGAAGGCTACAAGCCAACACTTGGTTGTAGTCCAACAACATCCCACATCCCCCAGGCAGATGATTTTACATTATAATAAATTAATATATTTTAAAACAAAAGCCACACATGAACCTAAAAAACCATCTGCCATATAAGGTGCCCCTACACCTAGGGCGGCATTTGGAGCCCGGCACAGAAAGGTAAAGGGAAGGCTAATTTTAAGGAATATGCTTAAATTCAGGATTTTCTGGATTATCTGAACCTGGCACAAGCCCAAATATCTGAAAGCTGCTTCCTCAGAAAAATGGGCTCCACAGTACTGACAGCGGGAACAAAGCCTCATCTCCAGCCTGCGTAACGCAGTGTCCATCTGGACAGCGGCCACGGCAGCGAGGGACGCGGGCTGGTGAAGGAGTGGGTCCAGCCTCCAGGTCCCCACTCCAGTGAGCCGGTGGCAGCACACCTCAGCAGAAGGGGCGAGGCTCGGGCCAGCCAATCTGCCTCTCTGCAGTTGCATGGGCTACATACCATGACACCACAAGCTGCCAGGCTGCTGCCCGCGCTGCTCTTCCCCGGCAGTGCGTGCCCGAGCCCTGCCAGGCCTCCTCTCTGCGGTTTTACCCTCACTGGGGAGGGGGAGCCACGGCTTTGTCCTGGAAAAGGACAAAAACCCCCTCGGACCTGTTGGACCATTTGTTGCCGGCGGTAAAAAATGGAGGTAAGGGAGCAAATGCAAAGATCATGGAGCAGTTCCACGGTTACGATGAAAAGACATTCCATTTATACTGTGTCTTAAGACAGGCTCGGTGTCTAAATTCTTACCCTGCCTGGTGAACGTGACATTCCCCAATCCAACGGTGCGCTGGGGACGTATCTGCCATGCAATCACAACATTGCTTTCAGGGAGCACTGCTAGGTTTGTCACGTGTGCGATAATTGGCTTTTGTTTGAGCTACTTGGACCAGAAAAAAAAAAACCAACAAAACAACAACTTCTCCTGTGCTGACCCTGGGCACCAGCCATATTGAAGAGTGAAGGGTTGTTGGCCTGCGGTGCCAACATACTCCACCTTCACGGGGAGGCCATGCCCCTCACGCTCCAGCAATGCCAGACGGCGCTCGGATGAGGCGGGCTGGGTCTGGCAGGTGGTGGCACAGGAGGTAGTAAGTGAGAGCAGCACAGCATAACTGGCTGAAGCGTGGCAGTAGAATAATATTCTCGCGTCCTCAAAACTGTAGGAGTGTTTTTGACTTTGACTGCTTCCAATACCTAACAAATATGAGATCATGGCTTCTGGCATAAAAAGGACGAGTTTGTTGCCATGCCAGTAAGACTGCCAGTGGTGGGAGGAGGTGTCACCTAGCCTGTCCCAACAGGTAGTCCATTGACTTCAAATCAGCATCAACTCCTATGCTGCCCCAAAGCGCTTTGAATTCACCCAGTCAGCACCCATGCAAGCCAGCAGCTCCCCCAAAGGGATCCTTCATGTAGCAAATCCCCCTTTCTTTTGAACTGGGAAGGTCAGTGTGGTATGCAGCCTCCTAGGCTGGCTTTGTTTGCTGTTTTAACTCTTTGCAATAAATAACTCTTTGTTTTCAAATTGTTCTTCTTCTAAGGAACAGAGATCTACGGAAGCAAATGAGCAAAAATTGAAATGTGAGAGCACAGACAGATGAGTTTACAAGCACTGGGCCCAAACAGCCAGAAAACTTCACTATGCAATAAAAGTCCATGAATAATTGATTTCACTAGCTGAAATGAAGATTCATTTGTGAAAAGCTGGTTTTGGTACCAAAAATAGAAATACACTGGACAGAAAAGTGTTGCAATGTAATATTTTAACAAAGTCATTCTCCAAAATGTGTACAAACACTCCATTTTCCAATTATAAATATTTCAACACTTAACATTTTTTTTTGCCAAAAAATCCTTGTCTCTGCCAACTAATTTAAAGGAGAGCAAGTCTGAAGCAGGGGTTTGCACTCTGGAGGATCTATCTATTCCATCAGTAACTGTGTCTGTGATTCATGGGTGACACTGCCAGAAGGTAGGGTAAAGAGAATGGCTCTAAACTTCAGTGACACATTGTTCTGTTGAACGTATGCCCAAAATCAGAGAAGAGAGTATGTGTATGTGTGTAAATGTATGTGCAAAAAATATTACAAATTCATATCATTGTGCTGATATTTGAATTGTTTCTGGGATACCTTTAGAAAATAGGATGCATTGTAATTCACTGCAGTTATAGCATGATTATAGTCATGACCTGTGCTTTATGAATCCTCCAGACCAATTTGGCCTTTCATCTGGCTAAACATTTGGCCAACACAGTTGTGAGATGCTGAGGTACAGGGAACATGGTCAGAAATGTACAGGTACAGTAATAGCACAATGAATGAGGCATCCTGTTTACCTCAGGAAGGGCATCAGCCAATAAGGATTTTGGATGACTTCTATACACAGCAACAATCAAGTGAGAAGTCTGAAAGGTTTCTCATTCTGTTATTTGGTGTCTAAAGCAAAGAGACAAAATAACATTGATTGAAAAAGATAATTTCTTGTTATTCCTTCTGCAAAGAATTCTCCCACCAACAGAACCTGTTCCAGGCACAAGAACCACAAGTATGCTAATGGAAGGTCATCTGGGATTTTGCCAGGAAACCAATAAGGGCCTGCAGGAACTTGATCCAGAGAAATTTTGATTTGTCCTAAAAAAATAATAGCAAAACAGAGAATGCCTTCTGCTTTCAAGGTTTTGCTGCTGATTTGCAAGCCTTCATTGGTGTCAGCTGGACTTCTGTTTGCCTCTGAGATCAGGTTAGCAGCAGCTGCATGATTCTCTCCTCTCACAGCTCGTATGGGAACGTCCAGCAGGAAAGTCTGAGGAAATGTTTTGCACTTCAAGGAAGCACTAAAGGAAAGGGAAGGAGGGTAATATAAATGACAGATAAAACCAAAGAGATCCATCTGTTTTGGAGAATGAGTCAAATGTTAACAGAGCAGAAGAAAAATGTTAAAATCTGCAGAAATCTGAAAGCTGATGTGCAGCTCTGGGCAGAGGTTTCTACATTTCTTGCACTTTATGCTTCTCTCATCTGAATCCTTCTGCTGGTAAGTGTCATACACTATGATCAACTTCTACATTACTGTGGAGAAAATAGAGACAGGGAGAGAATGGATGTAAAAAGACAATGATGAAGAACAACGTCTCTAAAAAAAAAATCTGTCCTTTTAGAGATATTTGTCTTTGAAGGTACAGAGGAATCATTCAAAACCAGCTCTTTACTTTTAGTGGAAAATTGGCACTGAAGAGTATTTTAAAAGTAATACCACAGCAGAGACATACTTCAGAAGAAATTCTTTGCAGCTATGGAGTTATGTAATTGTGGTTTTGGTCAAACTACACTTCTGTTCTGGGGAAATATGCTAAAAAGGTGCTAAAACGACTCTCTGGGCTTTTCTTCTTCAAAAAATCTCAACTGAATTTATTCAGTTCCTAGGCAAGAAGGCACTGGGCATTTGTTGCTATTTATAAATATAATTTCTGCAAATGTAATCTCAAATCTGAAAAGAAAAAGTGATATTCTTTCTAGGGTGTGTATCTCTACAAAAGGCAAAAGGCCTGAAAGGCATATTCTGTTCCTAATTTACCTCCATGCAGTGCAACAAAATCCAGATAATCCAGAATGCAAAATGCAAGCAAAAATCCATTTTGCACTGATATCTGTGCTGATTCTTCATTTAATAGGAAAAAAAAGAGAAATAAAAGTACACTCTTCTTTTTGATAAAATATGCAATATTCTGATTGAAAGCAGGCAAAGATGTGATGCAAAAGAAGGTTCTTGAATGGAATCAAGCTTTGTGATGCAATAGGATTACCAGGTCAGAAATTTCATTACTTCCCAGTGGCACTCATGTCTTCTCTTGTCAGCATATTTACAAATCATAGAGTCATAGAATCATTTTAGTTGGAAAAGACTTTTAAGATCATTGAGTTCAACCATTACCATAACAAAGCAAGTCCACCACTACACCATATCCCTAAACACCAAATCTACATGTCTTTTAAATACCTACAGGGATGGTGACTCTACCTCTTCCCTGGGCAGCCTATTCTTATGCTGAACATTCTTTCAGTGAGAAATTTTTCCTAATAATCAATCCAATCCTTCCCATGTGCAACTTGAGGCCATTTCCTCTTTTCCTTTCTCTTGTTAGTTGGGAAAAAAGACCAATCCCTACCTGCCTACAATCTCCTTTCAGGTAGTTGTAAAGAGTGGTATGGTCTCCTGTGAGCCTCCTTTTCTCCAGGCTAAACAGCCCCAGCTCTATTGGTCACTTCTCACAGTACTTGTTCTTTAGACTATTCCCCAGCTCCACCGCCCTTCTCTGGACACTCTGCAGTGCCTCAATGTCCTTCATGTAGTGAGGGGCCCAAAAACTGAACACAGAATTCAAGGTGCAGCCTCACCAGTGCTCAGTGCATAGGAATAATCACTTCCCTGGTCCTGCTGGCCGTGCTATTGCTGACACAAATGTTGACAAGTACTTGTATTTGCCCGAAATTCCGCACCGTTATTTTTTTCTATTCATAATGTTGCATTTGGAATAATAACTATTTTATTGGGAAATAAGTTCTGCAAGTTTGATTCAATAATTTTACTAAGATTGGGTTCAAGGAGTATACATTGGTTATCATGCCACACACTGGAGCTTATAGATCTGGTCTGGTATGTTTTGAAACACTACACTCATTGAGTGATGAAGCCCTGCAATAAAGGGAAACTAATGGAAGCAATTAGGAAAGAACACCTGTCAGTGGAAGACTGCAACCCCTACATTGACCATGACTAGAAATTACTCCCAATTGTTATTCACAACAATGGAAGACCTCTGGACTGTGAATGCAGGCAATGATGGACTGCAATAAAATTTGCAAATGAGTTTTCACATTGTCCCATAAAATTCTATGACTTTGTCAATCTGTGTTGACACAGACCAACACATGGCTAAGCAATGAAACGATGCAAGAAAGGTGCTGATTGCTATTGTCGGTGAAAAATGTCTCTGCACTTCTGAAGGATCTGCAACCAAATTTTCCATTGTTCACAAATAGGTCTGAGAATATTGTTTCTGTCCTAACTGTTGGTGGAAGTTTAGTCCAGGCTAGGTCAGCTAGCATTCTCCATCCCACAACCACAGTAATAAAGCTGTTCTCAAGTCAGCCACAGCAGCAAAGCTGTAAGGAAAATTCCTTTCTGCACTGCATAGTTTGGCCAGCAGATGACACAGAACTGCTCATTTTACTAGCAATATATGTAGACATAAACTGTCCACAAAAGGATCCATTTTTGACTTTAAGAACTAGAGGGATTGTTAGAAAAAGTTATTCAGGTTATTCAGCACATGCTTCTCTTGCAGTTCTCAGTGGAACAATGAATATTTGACACACATTTTAATTACTCAGTTTACCCTGTGTAAATAGGGAAGTGGAGGGAAGGGGAGGAGATGCAGCAACAGTATTAGAGAACGAAGAAGAGGTGTGGGAGAAAAGAAAAAGAGATGCTAAGAGGAGTCTGTTTGCAGTGACATCCATGGACTCAGCACACTGTGTGTGAACCATATGCATTTACATGTGAACCATGAAAGACCTATGAACATCAGATCTTCATGTCCTTCAAATGACCGTGGTGTCAGCAAGGGAGAGATAGGTAGGATGGACACAAGGTCTCCAGTAGAAACCCGAGAAGTCAATCAAATGTTACTTTTTTAATTCCTATCACCAAAACATCAGAGAAAAATATTCTTCCTAGTTTGTAATTGTGTGACTTTTTTCAATCATTCTCCTGTAAAACATGTATATAGCAATTTGTTTTAAATAGAACAGGCAGTTCCCCTTCCCTTACATATTCTTCCCCTTACTGCTGTAGTGTAACTAAATGAGATTATTTCATGCCTCCAAAAAAGCCCAACCACAAAATGAACATTTAATCAATAGACTTAATTTAATTCAATAACGATGAGCTGACTCTCTTCAGGGCCTAATTTTCTGTTCTCTACAGATAGTAGAACCAAATTTTTTTGCTTCTGCAATTGTTTACATACAATGAGACACAAACCTGTATATAGAAATTGATTAAAAAACTATTAAAGAATTATAAATTGTAAAATAATTATAATTAAAACAACACTGCTATCGCTTGAGTAGAATCTTGTACCCATAATTTTAATGTGATTTTTCAGAAGGCAGAGAATTACTGCCACATTTCATTGTCTCTCCTCTCTCCTTCATCTTCACTTTTTTCATTTCATTTTTCAGGAACCAGGTATAGAAAAGGTTGATGCAAATGTGCCCACAGCCTGAAATACTTCACAGAACCTTCCAGTTCAGAAGACTACTTCTGCAAATAGCTTTTATTCACAATGTAGAGAAGCATCAGAAAAAGATAACAAGGCAGTTTTCTCTGTCTTATTTGTTCTTTCTTAATTTTTGTTCAAAGCCTAACAGTGATTTGTAGAAGAAGCATACTTCTTACACTTAATTCCAACCAGTCCAAACTAAGCATGTCAGGTTATACCTGTTTGATAATTGTGTAATTTTCACACATAGAAACACAACATTTTACTGAATTCATCCAAAACTTCGTCTTAAATTCCCACTCATATTAAAGAGGAAAATAAAAGTTGTTTGGAATAAAAGTATTCAACAATAAAGAATTAAAACAACAGATTTACTGAAGGTTCTGTATTATGAATAAAGAAATATAGAAGGTTTTTGTGTTTCCTCTGCCTTAGTCCTTACTTTGTAGCAAGCTATGAAAGTGGTAAATAGTAGAAGGGGAATTAACACGTTCACCTCCCTCTCCAAAATGGGGAAATTTGTCACAGATTTTGTGGGATGAGACAAGTACACAAACAGTCATCAACTGCACCCGTTCTACAGAGAGGTTCAGCCACACACAGTCTGGAGAACAGATCTCAGCAGCCCAGAGAGGCAGCCCTTGGGCAGCAGGCACAGGTTGTGACAAGGAAAACTGCAATGAGATACCAGGAAACAATGGTTCACTGGGTAGGAAGTCAAACACTAGAACAAGTACCAGAGAAATTGTGAACACTCTGTCCTTGGAGACATTCAGACTTGCCCAGACAAGGTGCCTGATGCAAATAGCCCTGTGTTGAGCAGGAGTTTGGACCAGATAGGTGGCCTTTTGCATTAATTTTCTTCCTAAATTGCTCTATGCCTTTATGACCTTATAGAGTGACCTTGCAAGTTGCTGGAAAGGGGAAAGTCCTGCTCCCACACTTCCAATAAAGTTTCTTTTAAAAAAATTGGTAGCATCACCTCTTTCTTGAGTCACTGTGGAACAAATGAAAATGTTCATAATGGAGCAATTTGCCTATAACCTATGGACAGGTCCACAAATTTTGTTGTAGTTAAGAGGAAGATGAAGCCAAATTGCTCACTGCTAATGCTTCAAATAATATGAAGACTGAATAAAAAGCAAGAAAAAAATACAAACTTCCCTCTTTTCTAGGAAGGGAGCTCTATCACTTATCTCTGGACATGGAGCTCTATAGTGACACCATGGTGAGAACACATGAGTCATAATAAATATCTCCAGGATTCATTTTTTTGTGAGAATTGTTCCTAATCCCAGGTAACGGCAATCACGTTTAATGGTAATTTCACCAAATTGGACTTTTTAATATTTTTTTAACCCGTTTTATTTTTCTTTAGGGAAATTCTCATCAGCAAACAAACATGAAAAATAGATGGATGGATGGATGGATGGATGGATAAAGTTATACTAAGGTATTCCATGGGTGCCAATACCTTAGTATAACTTTAAAATGAAAAATAACCATTTAAGTTATAGGTAGTTGTTTTACCTGGACTACATGATAAATAATTGCTCCTTCTGGGAATGTTTCCAGCATAAGCCTTATTCTGAGACATGCTTGCCTTCTTTTCTGTCTGGCTCTCTTGTCTGATAGAGTGCTAATGAGCATCATGGATGGGGCTATTCACCTGGAGGTTGTTTAATGCCATGTAAGAACTTCAGTCTTCTCTCTTAGGTTTGTATCTTCCTTGGCTTAATCTAGGTTATAGCTGAACCACCAGGAATATTTCCTTTTTAGTATCACAGGCTGGCAGCCTTATTCAAATTGAACAGTTCTTTGCTCTCAGCATGATCTCCTAATTGTGGAAACTCAGCTCATTCTGCAGAGGTTGATCTGCACAGGACAAGGTGTGAGGTTAGAGCTTGAGGTGGGACATCTGGCAAGCAAGTGTGGAACAGTCAGTACTCATGTAGAGTAAAATTGTGTAGAGTGAAATTATTTGTGATTTGCTTCATGCACAGAGGTCTTTCTACATAAAATCTTCAGGAAAGGCCTCACCGGGTACATGAGGAAACAACTAGAAGACTGAGTTTTTATTTTCATCATGTATGCATTAGTATTTAGAAACATATGTATTTAGCATGCTAACTGATGCAGATGTTATGGTTAAACTTTTCGGTATTCAAGACTACAGTAACCAAACTTTTGTTTTAATCTTCTGCTTATAAGAGGGAGGGGATCAGATATGAGAAGGGATGTCAAGGGGGACATGGAACAGGGAGAAAATCTTCACAAAAAATATTTCTTAAATAGGAAAATATTTAGCTAGCCCAAAAGAATAATCAAATCTGACAGTTGCTCTGCAAAGCACTATAAGATACGTATAGTAGGAATCAAAATCAAAGGTTGTTGGTTATAATAACTGTATGTCCAGTGTAAGATAAAGGTATTCTTATGGGAGTAACAAAATTATAGTATGTGTGAGTATTTTCAGTTCAGTATATAAATCTGTATGCAATACCTGGTTCCATTTAAATCTCATTAGTTCCTACATTCCTAAATTTCTGAATTTATTCTTTATACATAATAACCAAGAATTCTCTCAAAAGACCTCACAATCCTGAGGCGTCCCCTTAAGTTCCTGATTAGGAAGTATTTACTAGGAGTCGGATTAATCTCATCTGAGCATTAGCCATGTCTAATCAGTCCCTCTAGTAATTGGAGAGAATCCAGCTTTTCCAGGGCATGTTTCATCTGGTCTCTAGGACAAGTACTTTAGAATGAGATGAAGCCCACTGAAGTATGACTTACCCAATCTTCTTCTGTGAAGACAGAAGGATTCCTCTCCTGTAGTCATCTACCTCTCTTCACAGGCTTCAGAGGAAGTCTACACAATTATTTGTGAATCAGTACCTGACTTTCACTTGACTGAGGTATTTGCATAGGTTAGTAAATATCCACCAGGTGTTATTCCAAAAAAATCCCACAACTTACCAGTTGTGGCAAAACCAAGTTCTGTTTCCAGAGCAAAACTCATTATATACTCAGTATAAGCCTATTAGCATAATAAATATTCTACAACTGAGCAAAGTAATGTTAAGAGAGAAATAATTTAAATTTTGCCAGGAATCACATCCAGGTTTTGCATTACTCTTTCAGTACCCTAATGCATGGAGCCCTTTCCAATACGTCTCCTGTCCCGGTTGCCACCTACTGCAATGACTGGCAGGCAGCAATGGCTCCATATGGCCTTTTCATTTCTTATTGTCATTTCTGGCATGCGTCACACGAATTTTTGGCCCACCAGAAAGGTGTGGCTGTGCTGGCATACAGCAGTAGGACAGGAAGAGCTCACTTTTGTGCATGTTGAAAAGGCCCCTCATTCTGGTCACAGTCACCCTGGGCATCTGTGGTTGAGCTGGCTTTGTCAGAAGCCTTGGATCTCCTTGCTCTAGGATCCTATTCACTGTCTTAAAAAAAAAATAAAAGCAAATTATTAGCAGTAGCAGTTCCACTATATTATATATTCATCTCCACAATAGAAAGATATAAATTATTACAACCAAATTATTGCCCAGGTTTTAAAAATTGCTTGATGGACTTAGCATCCTTTTGTTTAATTTAGTTGGTGTATTTAGGTTGACCAGGAATAATTTTTAATCTTAAGTAGAATTAAACTTACTTTTGCAGAGCATGGGAAGAATTTATTCCAGGCATTGACAAACAAAGAAATGTATAGAGGATATCCCTGCACATGGCAAAATATCAGTCTGCAGTTGGCCTAGTAATAGAGTACTACTGCTGAGAAGTCAAGGTCATTTCCAGTGTGTTAATCTCAAAGCATCAGGACAAGATCATGCTTTTAGTTTGGTAAATATGGAAAATCCACAGAGTTGTCTGGGTAATTAAAACATTGGATGTCCCACTGGTCATTCCTAACTCAGTTATCAGCAAGAATCTCAATAATCATAAGTCAGGGATGAGTCTGTGCATGTGCTGTACATGTGGCTTTCTGCATATGTCTGCACATCATTTCACAGGAAACTATTTCACACTACACCAGCTTGGTGAGTAGCTGTTGTTCACACCCACCAAGAAATAAGTACATGTGAGAATAATACCTTTACAACTTTGAAATGTCCTTAGACAGACTTTTAATCTCCAGGCCATCAACCTGCTGTGAACTCTCCTCCTGACTTTTCACACTTACAGAGAACAGGAGTCAAGCAACACACCATAAGGCAATATGAAAAGACAGAAAAATTCTGGGAAGTGTAAAATTAAGTGCAAATAAAAATATGTCATCTTTTAAAAATATGTGGCTGTTTCATCATATATTTATGGATAATCATGCATATACTGATAAAAATTTGATTAGTAAATTAGATTGCTGTGCTCAAAATGCAAGATGATACTGATGTATTCTAACAATAGTCTTCAGTTCCATCTCCTTGGTGTCTGCTCCATATGTCATGGCTGGCACAAAAACACCAGTAGTTAAAACACCTGTGTTTTCACAGATTTCCTACCAATGTTAAGTTTAACCTCTGAAGGTCTTTACATTCAGTCTGCTGCTATTATTTGTATATTGAGTGAAATATATACCTCACTTAGTAAGGACACAGCACAACAAAGTTCTTGACCTCAGGGTTTTTGAGCTCAAGACCTTGATACGGTGCTAGCATAAACCTAGATATCAACATCGACTGATTATTTTTAGAGAGAAAAACAAAAGAAGAAATACAAGACAATGCCTACTTACCTACATCATTCTAAAGGGAGAAAATGCAAAACTGAAGGGCATATCATGCTGAGCAGGAGAGTTAGTATATAATGATAACAGATGATAACATTTGCAAATCTGGTGTTTTAATTTATCTTTTTCTGGTTTTGTTATTTCCTTGGTGAGAGGTCTACTAGCCCATGATATAGAGAAATGGTCACTGGCAGGTGAAAAGCAATAATGTGAGTTAAGGATGGATCTGAAAGGGGAGGGTCTTGATGGTTGGCACAGTGGAGGCAGAAGATTGTTTCAAGGACACAGAAAAAGCTCATACGAAGGATAATGAGAAGAGTGCATAGAAGGAGAAATTAAATAGAAAGCACACTAATAATAGGAAATCAGAAGGAGGAGTAGAGAAGAATCCAACAATTTGAGCATGAAGAATCTTAGTCTTGTAAAAGACAAAGATCTCAAATCTAAAGGAAGAAACTTGAAGTCATTGTCAGTGGTTTATGGCTTCAGAAAATTGGGATAAAGGGAAAAGGAAATGGGAAGCAGAGTACTCTCTAGATGAAACAGGAGTGACTACAGCATCAAGAAGTGAAAAAATATGAGGCAATGTATTTTAGTGAGAGAATTGCTGAAAGACTCAATTGAAGAGTTAGATAGCTAAATTTCAAGAAAATAATTTATGGGAAGTGAGTAGGCATATATGCCATGTCAGGTTAGCTTAAAAACTTAAATTTCTGTCTGTGTAGAGAGTTTTACAAAACTTACTTTCTTACTCTTCTGGGAGGGAGTGTTGTCTGTTCCTTAGTTTGCTGCAAGGGAGGTAATCCTTGATTCTAAGACCCTTGATTCTTTGTATCACTGGGATTCACAAAACCTGAGGGGTAACTTCAATCCCTGTAATATCCTAACATCAGTTTGCTAGCTGAATGTTTTTTATATAGATATAGATATAGATATAGATATAGATATAGATATAGATAAATATGTAATTTTTTTTTTTCTAGTTTACTTACACAAGACAGAAAAATGTTGAAAATATGATAACCAACCAAGAGCAGCCAGGTAGAATTGCCCATGTCCCTAGATGTAGCAGATGTGTAATACTTTCTAAATTACTCAGTTAACACAACATTCTGTCTGAAATAGTTCTCCTCTTCCTTGCCACCTTTGCCACTTGAATCATCATGGTCTGGATACCAGAGGAAGTGAACAGAATGTCTCTCTGCACACAGTGCACAGATGGGACAGCCCATCCAATTTAAAGTCAAAATGGCAGTTGTTTCCACTGGACTTTAGATATTTGCAAAGAGTGCCACTTGGTAGGACAGTTTTGGTTTACTTTAAACAATCCACAAAAATTTCACTCTGCAATTGCCTGCAACAAAATGTCACCTTCCTGTAAAGAACGATTAAGACAGGCAACACTGAACTTCACAAACAGGCTGTCTGACAATCTTGCTCCGTCAATACATGCTAGGGAATCATCATCCAAACAAACTAGACAAGCTGTCTCTTTTGACATCTGCTCCTGTTTCAGTACATGAATTATCCTCTTGGGTTATCCCATTTTCAGCTGCTTCAGCTATGGTGCCATCTCACAACTTACCTATTCCAACAACTTGTCCATCTTTTTAACGGTATGCATAAAGGAGAAAATAGTATAGAAAGAATATCCAGAGAAATATCACTGGCATTTTCTGGGATGACAGCTATGTAAAATGGGAGCACAGAGGGCTATGGGTTGACATGGAATTCTTAAAAATTCTGTATATGTCACTAATAAAAAGTTTTTAGCAGTCAGTGCTAATAGTCTGTAAATATGTGAAGCAGTGAAATTATTCTGTTTATTGACATTGCACTAGTAATGAAAACGTCTGCCCTTCTTTTGGTATCTTTAAGTTAAATAGTAATGATTCTGAGCAAGGGCAGTATCTCTCTATCCCCTTGAGCAATTCCAGAGGATGAAATTTCAATCTCATGTTGACTTTTAGGTTGTTTTAAGGCCATTGTTACCTATCTTAATTAATGATATAGACAAAGGAGTCACCCTCAGCAGATTTGCAGATGACAACAGCCTGAGTGGTACAGCTGAGATACCTGAATAACACAGCGACCTGGACAAACTGGAGAAGTGGGCCCATGGGAATCTCATGCAGTTTAAAAAGACCAAATCAAGATGTTGCACCTGGGTCAGGACAACCCCCAGTATCAATCCAGGGTGCAGGATAAACTGAGCAAGAGCAGCCCTGCTGAGAAGGACTTGGGGTGGGTATGAGCCTGGACATGAGCCAGCAATCACAGAATCACAGAATCCATTAGGCTGGATAAGTCCTCTAAGATCATGGAGTCCAACCTATGATCAAACACCACTGTGTCAGCTAGACCTTGGCACAGAGTGCCACATCCAGTTTTTCCTTAAACAAGGTGATTCCACCATCTCCCTGGCAGTTCATTCCAATGTCGANAGAATCCAACAATTTGAGCATGAAGAATCTTAGTCTTGTAAAAGACAAAGATCTCAAATCTAAAGGAAGAAACTTGAAGTCATTGTCAGTGGTTTATGGCTTCAGAAAATTGGGATAAAGGGAAAAGGAAATGGGAAGCAGAGTACTCTCTAGATGAAACAGGAGTGACTACAGCATCAAGAAGTGAAAAAATATGAGGCAATGTATTTTAGTGAGAGAATTGCTGAAAGACTCAATTGAAGAGTTAGATAGCTAAATTTCAAGAAAATAATTTATGGGAAGTGAGTAGGCATATATGCCATGTCAGGTTAGCTTAAAAACTTAAATTTCTGTCTGTGTAGAGAGTTTTACAAAACTTACTTTCTTACTCTTCTGGGAGGGAGTGTTGTCTGTTCCTTAGTTTGCTGCAAGGGAGGTAATCCTTGATTCTAAGACCCTTGATTCTTTGTATCACTGGGATTCACAAAACCTGAGGGGTAACTTCAATCCCTGTAATATCCTAACATCAGTTTGCTAGCTGAATGTTTTTTATATAGATATAGATATAGATATAGATATAGATATAGATATAGATAAATATGTAATTTTTTTTTTTCTAGTTTACTTACACAAGACAGAAAAATGTTGAAAATATGATAACCAACCAAGAGCAGCCAGGTAGAATTGCCCATGTCCCTAGATGTAGCAGATGTGTAATACTTTCTAAATTACTCAGTTAACACAACATTCTGTCTGAAATAGTTCTCCTCTTCCTTGCCACCTTTGCCACTTGAATCATCATGGTCTGGATACCAGAGGAAGTGAACAGAATGTCTCTCTGCACACAGTGCACAGATGGGACAGCCCATCCAATTTAAAGTCAAAATGGCAGTTGTTTCCACTGGACTTTAGATATTTGCAAAGAGTGCCACTTGGTAGGACAGTTTTGGTTTACTTTAAACAATCCACAAAAATTTCACTCTGCAATTGCCTGCAACAAAATGTCACCTTCCTGTAAAGAACGATTAAGACAGGCAACACTGAACTTCACAAACAGGCTGTCTGACAATCTTGCTCCGTCAATACATGCTAGGGAATCATCATCCAAACAAACTAGACAAGCTGTCTCTTTTGACATCTGCTCCTGTTTCAGTACATGAATTATCCTCTTGGGTTATCCCATTTTCAGCTGCTTCAGCTATGGTGCCATCTCACAACTTACCTATTCCAACAACTTGTCCATCTTTTTAACGGTATGCATAAAGGAGAAAATAGTATAGAAAGAATATCCAGAGAAATATCACTGGCATTTTCTGGGATGACAGCTATGTAAAATGGGAGCACAGAGGGCTATGGGTTGACATGGAATTCTTAAAAATTCTGTATATGTCACTAATAAAAAGTTTTTAGCAGTCAGTGCTAATAGTCTGTAAATATGTGAAGCAGTGAAATTATTCTGTTTATTGACATTGCACTAGTAATGAAAACGTCTGCCCTTCTTTTGGTATCTTTAAGTTAAATAGTAATGATTCTGAGCAAGGGCAGTATCTCTCTATCCCCTTGAGCAATTCCAGAGGATGAAATTTCAATCTCATGTTGACTTTTAGGTTGTTTTAAGGCCATTGTTACCTATCTTAATTAATGATATAGACAAAGGAGTCACCCTCAGCAGATTTGCAGATGACAACAGCCTGAGTGGTACAGCTGAGATACCTGAATAACACAGCGACCTGGACAAACTGGAGAAGTGGGCCCATGGGAATCTCATGCAGTTTAAAAAGACCAAATCAAGATGTTGCACCTGGGTCAGGACAACCCCCAGTATCAATCCAGGTGGCAGGATAAACTGAGCAAGAGCAGCCCTGCTGAGAAGGACTTGGGGTGGGTATGAGCCTGGACATGAGCCAGCAATCACAGAATCACAGAATCCATTAGGCTGGATAAGTCCTCTAAGATCATGGAGTCCAACCTATGATCAAACACCACTGTGTCAGCTAGACCTTGGCACAGAGTGCCACATCCAGTTTTTCCTTAAACAAGGTGATTCCACCATCTCCCTGGCAGTTCATTCCAATGTCGAACCACCCTTTCTGTGAAGAGGTTCCTCCCGAGGTCCAACCTAAACCTCCCCTGGCACAGCTTAAGACTGTGTTCTCTTGTCCTATCATTAGCTGACTGTGAGAAGAGGTCAACTCCCACCTGGCTATAACCTCCTTTCAAGTAGTTGTCAAGAATGATAAGGTTCTCCCTGAGCCTCCTTTTCTCCAGGCTAAACAATTCCAGCTGCCTCAGCCATTCCTCATTGGACTTGTGCTCCAGACCTTTCACCAGCTCTATTGACATTCTCTGGACCTGCTCCAGGACCTCAATGCCCTTCTTGTAAGGAGGGGCCCAGAACTGAATGCAGGATTCAAGGTGCAGCCTCACCTGTGCTGAGTACAGGGTAAGAACCCTTTCCCTGGTCCTGCTGGTCATGCTGTTCCTGATACAAGCCAGGATGCCATTTGTGTTCTCAGCCACATGGGAACACACTAGTTCATGTTCAGTCAGCTGTTGACCAGCACCCCCAGGCCACTTTCCAGCCACTCTGCCTGTAGCACTGCAGACAGTTGTTGTGGCCAAAGTGCAGGTTAAACCTCATGCTGTTCATCTCCACCCATCTATCCAGCCTGTCCAGGTTCTTTTGCAGAGCTCTCCTACACACCAGCAGATTGATGCTCCCACTCAGCTCANTTTTTTCTAGTTTACTTACACAAGACAGAAAAATGTTGAAAATATGATAACCAACCAAGAGCAGCCAGGTAGAATTGCCCATGTCCCTAGATGTAGCAGATGTGTAATACTTTCTAAATTACTCAGTTAACACAACATTCTGTCTGAAATAGTTCTCCTCTTCCTTGCCACCTTTGCCACTTGAATCATCATGGTCTGGATACCAGAGGAAGTGAACAGAATGTCTCTCTGCACACAGTGCACAGATGGGACAGCCCATCCAATTTAAAGTCAAAATGGCAGTTGTTTCCACTGGACTTTAGATATTTGCAAAGAGTGCCACTTGGTAGGACAGTTTTGGTTTACTTTAAACAATCCACAAAAATTTCACTCTGCAATTGCCTGCAACAAAATGTCACCTTCCTGTAAAGAACGATTAAGACAGGCAACACTGAACTTCACAAACAGGCTGTCTGACAATCTTGCTCCGTCAATACATGCTAGGGAATCATCATCCAAACAAACTAGACAAGCTGTCTCTTTTGACATCTGCTCCTGTTTCAGTACATGAATTATCCTCTTGGGTTATCCCATTTTCAGCTGCTTCAGCTATGGTGCCATCTCACAACTTACCTATTCCAACAACTTGTCCATCTTTTTAACGGTATGCATAAAGGAGAAAATAGTATAGAAAGAATATCCAGAGAAATATCACTGGCATTTTCTGGGATGACAGCTATGTAAAATGGGAGCACAGAGGGCTATGGGTTGACATGGAATTCTTAAAAATTCTGTATATGTCACTAATAAAAAGTTTTTAGCAGTCAGTGCTAATAGTCTGTAAATATGTGAAGCAGTGAAATTATTCTGTTTATTGACATTGCACTAGTAATGAAAACGTCTGCCCTTCTTTTGGTATCTTTAAGTTAAATAGTAATGATTCTGAGCAAGGGCAGTATCTCTCTATCCCCTTGAGCAATTCCAGAGGATGAAATTTCAATCTCATGTTGACTTTTAGGTTGTTTTAAGGCCATTGTTACCTATCTTAATTAATGATATAGACAAAGGAGTCACCCTCAGCAGATTTGCAGATGACAACAGCCTGAGTGGTACAGCTGAGATACCTGAATAACACAGCGACCTGGACAAACTGGAGAAGTGGGCCCATGGGAATCTCATGCAGTTTAAAAAGACCAAATCAAGATGTTGCACCTGGGTCAGGACAACCCCCAGTATCAATCCAGGGTGCAGGATAAACTGAGCAAGAGCAGCCCTGCTGAGAAGGACTTGGGGTGGGTATGAGCCTGGACATGAGCCAGCAATCACAGAATCACAGAATCCATTAGGCTGGATAAGTCCTCTAAGATCATGGAGTCCAACCTATGATCAAACACCACTGTGTCAGCTAGACCTTGGCACAGAGTGCCACATCCAGTTTTTCCTTAAACAAGGTGATTCCACCATCTCCCTGGCAGTTCATTCCAATGTCGAACCACCCTTTCTGTGAAGAGGTTCCTCCCGAGGTCCAACCTAAACCTCCCCTGGCACAGCTTAAGACTGTGTTCTCTTGTCCTATCATTAGCTGACTGTGAGAAGAGGTCAACTCCCACCTGGCTATAACCTCCTTTCAAGTAGTTGTCAAGAATGATAAGGTTCTCCCTGAGCCTCCTTTTCTCCAGGCTAAACAATTCCAGCTGCCTCAGCCATTCCTCATTGGACTTGTGCTCCAGACCTTTCACCAGCTCTATTGACATTCTCTGGACCTGCTCCAGGACCTCAATGCCCTTCTTGTAAGGAGGGGCCCAGAACTGAATGCAGGATTCAAGGTGCAGCCTCACCTGTGCTGAGTACAGGGTAAGAACCCTTTCCCTGGTCCTGCTGGTCATGCTGTTCCTGATACAAGCCAGGATGCCATTTGTGTTCTCAGCCACATGGGAACACACTAGTTCATGTTCAGTCAGCTGTTGACCAGCACCCCCAGGCCACTTTCCAGCCACTCTGCCTGTAGCACTGCAGACAGTTGTTGTGGCCAAAGTGCAGGTTAAACCTCATGCTGTTCATCTCCACCCATCTATCCAGCCTGTCCAGGTTCTTTTGCAGAGCTCTCCTACACACCAGCAGATTGATGCTCCCACTCAGCTCAGTGTCATCTCCACATTTGCTAATGGTAGTCTCAATTTCCTCATCCATATCACCAATAAAGATATTAAAGTGAACTAGGCCCAAAACTGATGCACAGGGGACACCACTAATGACAGAGGCCAGCTGGATGCAGCACTGTTCACCACCACTCTCTGGGCCTGGCCATCCAGCCAGTTCTTAACCCAGCAAAGGGTGCTCCTGTCCAAGCTGTGGGCTGCCAGATTTTCCAGGAGTATGCTGTGGGAGACAGTGTCAAAAGCTTCACTGAAGTCCAGGTACACAACAACCTCAGCCTCCACCTCATCCACCAGGCAGGCCACCTGGTCATAAAAGGAGATCAGGTTGGTCAAGCAGGACCTGCTTTTTTAAAACTTGTGCTGGCTGGGCCCGACCCTTTGGTTGTCCTGTATGTGCCATGTGATGGCATTCAAGATGATTTTGATAATATTTCTGAGCACTAAGGTCAGGCTGACTGGCCTGTAGTTCCCCCAGATCTGCCTTCCGGCCCTGCTTGCAGATGGGTGTACACTGGCCAAACTCTAGGGAGCCCCTCAGTTAGCCAGGATTGATGATAAATGATGGACAACAGCTTCGTGAGGTTTTCCACCAGATCCCTCATCACCCTAGGATTAATCTCATTCCATCTCATAGGCTTGTGAGCATCTAAGTGGCTCACAGGTCACTAACTTCCTCCTGACTTACAGGAGCTCCATTCTGCCACCTGCCCCTATCTGCCAGCTCAGGAGGCCTGAGGATAACCAGTCTTACTACCGAAGAAGCAAAGAAGGTGTCCAGTACTGCAGTGTTCTCCTTGTCTTTGGTGACTGTATTCCCCCCTTACATCCAGTAAGGAATGGAGTTTTTCCTTGCCCCTCCTTTTGGTATTAAGGTATTTATGAAAACACTTCTTATTATCCTTTACAGAAGTGGTCAGATTAGGTCCTAATTGAGATTTGTCTTTCTAGTTTTCTTTCTGCATGATCTAACGACATCCCTAAACACTTCCTGAGTCACCTGCTCCTTTTTCCAAATGTGATACACTCTTCTTTTCCCCCTCAGTTCCTGCAAAACTCCCTGCTCAGTCAGGATGATCTCCTTCCTCACCAGATCATCTTTCAGCACAGTGGGATGACCTGCCCCTATGTCTTCAAGACTTCTTCCTTCCACTATGTCCAGCCTTCCTGGGCCCCTCTGTTTTTAAGGGCTGCTTCCCAAGGGACATTCTGAATAGGTATCTTGAACAGGCCAAATTCCACCCTCCAGAAGTCCAGTCCAGGGTGCTTTTGCAGCCCAGAAAGCCAACCAATCCTGGGATGTACCAAAGGCAGCATGGCCAACAGGCTGGTGGTTCTGTCCCTCTGCTCTGCACTGGAGAGACCTCTCCTGGAGTGCCGCATCCAGCTCTGGGCCCCTCAGCCCAGGAAGGACCTTGTCCAGAGGAGGACCACGATGATCAAAGGAATGAAGTTAGTCTCCTAAGAGAAAAGACTGAGACAACTGGGATTGTTCACCCTGAAAAAGAGAAGACTTCAGGATGAGCAGAAGGATTCCACATCAAATTATACAGGCAGCAGTTTTGCATACTAAGAAGTAACACTTCATGGGAGTAGGGTGATCGTTTTACTTAGGCCATGATTTGGCAAAGAAAGATGGAGAATTTATACATGACAGAGATGAAAAAATTTAGAGATTCCTCTAAATTTTTATCCTTATATATGTACAATGTAAAAAGGGATAATTCCCTTACATTAAAAATTAACCAAGATTACTGATCCACAGCTAAATGAATTCTGCAGGGCTGTTTAACTCAATGGACACCTGAACAATCAGATTTGAAAGCTGAAGTTAGCAGCATCCAAATTTAAAAGCTTATATTTTTAGCACAACACAATATGCCTCACAAAAGGCACTGACATATGAAGTTACATCTAGCAACTAAATGGCACAGCATCAGGGCTGTTAATAAAAGTACTTTTTGATCAGTATCTAAAAGGTCCTTGACCATTTTTACAAGTATTTCTGAATTTGAAGTTAAATGATAAGTAAAGGTAGTAGATTTGTGAGCTTCTATGTCAGCATACCTTAATATTTTCAAAGGGGAAATTGTTGCATATGTATGACTGCTAGCAGCAATCCTCATTAATAACCCTGCCAGACAAGTGACCCAGCCAGAATGTCTCACCTAGAGTGCTCACCATGCACCAAAAAAATTCTCTTCACATTTAATGGCGTTCAAACAGATGACTGATAAGTTACTGTGATTTTTCACTCTGTTTTCTTACTCTGGGGCACTAAAATTTGGAAAATACTGAGAGCTGGAAAAATTCTCCTTTGTGCTTTTCAGGAGGTAGTTTGTCTTTCTTATCATCCTTGAAGTAGCACTACAGGAGCTAGAATACCACAATTATTTTTTGGCCATGAAGCATGCATGGCTGAATTAAGAGTTCGGGAGATGCTTTGCAAAGCAAATCCGATGAGAACCAATATTGCTCCATTATTTTTCAGCTCTCTTTACAATGATATAAAATCTATGTAGCAAAACTACTTTCATTTACATACACTTTACTCTCATTGTCATCACAGACCTGGACGTGAAAATTAAGTTACAATAAGCATTTCTGCTTTAGTATCTGTAAATTCATGCAAATGTAATTAATTCTGCAGCAAAAAGTTTCAACAGCCTACAAGGCATTATGGAGAAGTAAAAACAGAAAGCATATCCAATGCACACACTGAAATTTTAAGTCCCTGTGGTGAGACTTTTTCATTTATAGCATCCAATTGTTTATGATTTTTTTCCCTACTTTGATAATCAAAGAACTTTTATACTAAAAAGGCAGGAATACTCTCAGATTTTAATAGTAACTCATGACTAGCTGAATGGTGGTCTTTATTACCCAAGAAGTGATACAAGTTAGACAAGAGAAGATGTGATCGGTTTGGTGGGTGAAGAAGGCAAACATTGAAGTTAAATGGATAATTGTGTAAAATACTGTCTGTTTCCCAGAAAACAAATTAATTTTGACAACGTTTATTCTCCTATTTCTAACTTTTTCCTTCATCTCAACAAACTTCAACAAGCAAGATCTACCACTGTCTAGAGCTCATCATCCAATCACTGAGAAGAGGAAAGGGACCATTAAGCCTGGAAAGAGCAGCAGTGTTGGCAAAAAAATCCCCAAATCCCTTATGCTGAATCCCCAAATCCCAATAATTGCCACAGCACATGAATGAGAGATTCAGAAGGCTCTGACTGCAGAATGCATGAAAGAAACTTCCTCTAAAGGTGGCCAAAGATTTCTTAAAAAAAGGGATTATTTAGTAGTGTAGTAGGAAATATTCCTAAGAGTAACAAAGATTGAAGTACACATGAAACCACACTGTGTAGAGGAATAGATCAAAGTCACAGGTGGACCTGGCTTAGTCCAAAACCAAAGATGTGAGTTCAAGTCCACCTGTATGGCTTGGTATTACCAGAAGTTTTGCTGTAATTCTCAAGGTGCACCACCTGTGACTGAGAGAAGTGCCTTGATCTTCTTTATCAACAGGAAAGGGTCAGGGTGTTTCTGAGATGCAGTAAAAATACAGATAGTAATCTTAAATCGGAATGTTATGAGCCCCTTCATTTAATATTAAATTCTTAAAAAATGCCATTATGCATTGATTTTTTTCATTGTGTCTGTCTAATTTCTTGTTTATTTCCCCCTTGTAGATGGGGAGATTGGGCCAAACAGAACAGAAAAATGCAGCGATCACCAGTATAGAATCAAATTTCCAATATAAGTCACCCATAGGGAGTAGAATACCACCACTCCCTTCTTCATTCTCGTAGTACTAAGGGATTTGTATTATTAAAATTGCAGAGCAGGACCAATTAACGGAATTAGACTGGAACAAACTCCACAGACAAAACACTCATTTTATCTTTCCTGCTTCTCTAGAAGACAGTTAATCAGCTGAGTATTCTTCACATCCCTTTCTTATTATTCTTCCTCTGCAATGGCAGAGTTCTGTCCAACACTAGGCACACCTTACAGCATGAAATAGGATCACAACTGGAGCTACACGGGATTCAGAGTTCCAACAGAAGGACTGAATCAAGCATTTGGTTTTTGCCACTTGTGTTTTAGATGGAGGCTGATGTTGTCAGATGAGGATTTCACATTACTGAGAGGCAATTTCATTAGACATGCAGAGAGTGCATTATTCGAGCACTGAGCCAGAGTGCAACAAGGAGTGCATTCTACTCTCACAGGGAGAGGTACAAATAATAAAACCTACAATGGACTTGTACCAGTGCACAAACTATTCTGGGTTCAGAATGGAGCCAGACTTTCATCAATATCTGTGGTTTTACCCTGTTGGGTGAAAATGTTTCTACCAGTTCACATGAGCACATAACCTGCTAATGTTCTAATACAGAGGAGATCATTATTGTCTAGTGTTTCTTGGCTCCTGAAAACTTCTCTGCTACTTTCTTGTCACTCAGTACAACTTGAGGTCTTTATTTAACACTCAGTTAATCACCCTATTGAATAGGTTACAAAAATCAACAAGAGTTTTTCTTTTGTCTTTTAAGCCAGAACACAGATTTTTGGATTGCAATGTGGGTTGAGTTTTTACCGTGCAGTTATAAATGATGCAGGGCAGTCAAACTGCATCAGAACTAGCAAAGTAATTCTCTTTCCCCGATCATTTTACAAATTACATCAGTCTCTTTCCAGGAGGCTCTGTATATTTACTTATTTCCAGTTGACAGTCTCTTGAAGCCATTGCATGTGCAGTAGCTCTGGAGCATGTTCTGAGCTGGGTGTTAGCCCATGATTCCAATGGCAGTCTCTCACAAAAGAGATTTCCTCCCTTAGACATTACAATGTTGATTACAAATCTGTAGACGTTTTTAATATTCTGTTTGATGACAGCATTTCAAATTGAAAAACCACAAAGTGAGGCCTGATTAAGGTTTACATGCATTTCTAGAAAGGAAACAGGGAATATGAACAAATAAATTCCCAGAGAGATTTACGGGTACATACATTCTGACTTCAGTATTGCTTGAACAATGAAGCCAAATACAGTGCTTCTGTCCCTAGTACAACTCAAAATCCAGCCTCCAACTTATGTTAAATTTTATGTATTTGTTTAATTGCTACTTCCTTTTTATGGAACTGAATTCCTCTTTAATCTTTTTCGTTCCTCCCAATTCAAATTTCTGTTTAGAGAACTTTATAGGCAGTCTTCACATAAAATGAAAGTTTACTTACCTAAATCTAAAATTATGCTTTTTGCCACCTTTTAATATCCAGGTTATATTTTTCCTAGTTAACTGAAAATTTTCTGTATTTATGATTTTAATCTTGATACTAACAAAGAACATCATTAATATGAACCTATAAACATGTTATTACAATGGGAAACGTTACAGACAATAAAAGTTGTTATTCCTTATACCAAAACTCTGCCTTAGGAAGGTTAATTATCATATTCTACTAAATGTGACATGTAGTGTTATAATGAGAGTGCCTTGATACTAGAGGATTAGAGTACTGTACACAGCTCTAGCAAGCAGAATGAATAATTGAAATCCAGTGCTTTTATGCTTCACTGAAAAAAAACAATATTTCATGGCACATAAAGTTATTCAGCTTATTTGCATTAAGGCTGAATGATCACCGCTGACCAAAACAGAAGAAATGATGGTACCTTGATGTAAGTGGCAAAGAACATACATAAATATTCTTAGGAAGCAAGATGTACCTGCATTTAATCAGTACTTATTAAAATTTTATTCCCTATAGTTATTCAACAGGATCTGTGGTATAAAAACATAATTACAAAAATCAGATTTGAGCTCATTTGACAACAGAAGGGTTTTATGGTGACCTATCTCCAAATGTTCCTATTTGTAATTAAATGCAGCGATCAGCAGTAAGGATTTTGAAGCTGTTTTAGTAGTTCCGCTATTCTGCTTAACATGTGGCACCCGTAATAATTAAAATGATACTAACACATGCACAATTTTATGGCCCTTATGGTGCAACCCATTATGCCAAATAAGGGCCTCTGTTTTCACAGCATACTGCACATGGTCTCATTACACCCACTTTTCTTTTCCTGTCTTCACACTAACAACTGTTAAAGTGAATCAACACACGAAACGTACTATAACAGCTTAGTGTTTATGATATGTGTGCTGTTAGTCAGTGAACAGGAAAATCTAAACATTTACTGTTTATGTAAAGAATAGCGTTAGTGTTGGTGAATTGCTTGGGTCTGCTTCCTTTATTATCTAGATCACAAACATAATGATGGGTGTCAATGGTACCTATATTTCCCCTTTGCTTTGCTCTCCTGTGTAGATGTCTACAAGAATTAGAGGAACTTCACATTTGCAGTTCTAGAAATGTTTTCTGTTAAATACTTTTCCTTTTCTGCATTAAAGTGCAGGAAAAATATTTCTATCATAAACATCCACCATATAAAAAAAAGTATTTCCATACATTTTCTCTTCCTCTTCACCATATTGTACTTGGATCAGTTTGGTTTATCCAAGGTGTTACAAAGTTACACATTTTTCTGCAGCACCTCAGGAAATGCTACAAGGTACTGTGAATTCTAGTTTAGTGCTTTTTTATCATGAATAATTTTGCAATTACACAGCTACTCAAAGACCTCCTACACTCATTTTACAGTCATCAGTTCGGAATGGCTTTCACTCTCTTGGTCTGGGATTCATTCCAAGGGAAGTCTCATAGGTGGGACACCAATGGATTGGACTAAATCTACCCTCTGCATTTCATATTATAGCTTTGTGTGAACATTAGTTGAAAGTTCATATAAAGAGTAACAACCTGTCCTTTCATTTTCCCCCCTTATCCCCTGAGGACTGCCACTTATTCCTAACAGTTTTAGGAATTTGCTGTGTTATCAGTGCTCAGGGGAAACTAAAGGCCCTGAACACTAATGGCAGAACAACTCTCTTGGTTTCAAAGACAAAAAGTGAAAATTGTCACAAAATTGCAGTGGTTGGGCTCCAGATATGATTAAAACAGAGAAATCAACCAGAAAACACACAGGTATGTAATACATAGAGGCCACATACATATGGAAGTGCAGCTTTTTAAAAAGTACTTCTGGAACCATGAGATTTCAAACACCAACCACAGTGCCATAATGCAGAAAAAGGAGTAAAAGCCAGCACTGGACTCCTTTCACTGTTGTCTTCATGCCCAGTGCTGAGTGATACTGTTCAGAAAACTTGCTGTTGTGTTCTGAAGATTCAGGAGGAGGATGTGGTGGGGGACATGCAAGGGAGAGGGCCAAGGCAAAGGAGGACAATACTCATAAAGCTGTAACAATTTCTCCTTGGTCTGTTCTGAAAAAAACTTGCTATGAAAAAAAAACCCCACTTAAAAAATAAAAAAAAAACCCCACCACTCTTATCACTGACATTCAAAAAGACTAAGGAAAAAAAACCACTTGATAATTACCTTCTGCCTGAACTTCAGGAAAGTTGAGTTCCACTATCTCTTTTTCTTTGATTAAAATGAATGTTTGTTATCAGCATTACTATTTACTACCCCATGATCAAAAACAAATAACCCACTTTGTTTGTTTCTTACTGCAAATGAATTAAATTAGACGCCATTAGGAGCACTAGCTGTTTATATCCTTGTTTCAGCAGTGGTAGTATTTGAAGTTTCCTGCGGTAAGTTCATTACTCGTATTTTGTCCAGAATTAGTGAAGCGTGCTGAAAATTGCTAATGACAGATGTTTCTCCACTCTGTCACACTTCTTGTATCATTTGATTTGGAAAGCAACATACGGTGTTCTGCTCTATCAGTATGTCACAGACTGTCTGTAAACAGCTGGTCATAACTCAGTTCAGTGAAAACCATTACTTTCCAATGAAGTGCTGGACACCCTCCAAATTGCATTTTGGCATGGCCTGAGCTGCATAATGCACAAAGTTCTTCTGTTCTGAGGTTACCTAAGGAAGGATTTTTCTCCCCCTTCCACTTGTTTATTGTGGTTCAGGAAACAAAATATATTTTCAAATGGTTAGATAAGGGATGAAAAGAACAGGAAATAAAACCATTTTTTCTTCTCTCAGGAACCCATAAAAGCTGTGACTGGTGCTGTGCTAACAGAAAAAAAATGCAACTCTACCTCACCATTTCTGTTTGTGCCTCAGGTTGAATGGGGTGTATTATCAGGGTCAGGGCACACAAGATGATGACAGATTGAAATGTCTCCTATCAAATAGTTGTGGCATTCTAACATTGCTATGACTATGGGGCTATTCCACAGCTCCTAATCACAATGAATCCTATTAAAAACACCACCCTGCGGTTTATGCATTGGTCAGATGCAAAGAAATCCATTTCACTTATGCATGTGAGAAGCACAAAATGCAGAGGGCAGATTTAATGCCACACACATGGGGATATAAGGGACAATCTGCTCTTTCTTTCTAACAAAACCACTGCCTTGGTTGTTTTAAGGTAATATGATATGCTATTAACACATATTTCACAGCATATATATAATACATTTAACGAATACCAGTATCCATTTCCGAGACAGAGAGAGTCTGGCATAGTTATGCAATTTATAAAGTATAAAGCATTTAGAGAGCATCTAGTCATAACTCTGTTTAATTGACAATAATTACAATTTGCACTATATTTAAATGAAATCTTTACATAGATCTTCTTGGTTTACAACATAAAAAGACATCGAAGTTACCTGCAAACCCTGGAGATTTCTGCAATGCTTGTACATTATCAGCATCTTTCCAACTATTATAAAATTATTATTTTGACACTTAAATTTAGGACAATAAAACAAGCATTTGGAATAAAGAACCCTGAAATTCAAAGATCCCAGTGGAAAGGGTAGAGATGAATATCAGGATATCCAACCATTCCTTCAGCTTATACCATGGTTAACGTTAAAAAACATTGGGGGAAAAAGCCCAACATTGCCAGTAAATTTGGATTTTCTAACATTGGATAAGATAACATTCTGTCCTATCATAAGATGTTATCAAAAGTTATCCTTAAAGAGGAATCCACTTAGAAAACAAAGAGCTTTCATGCGAGAAATAAATTTCCCAAAATACTAACACTGAGGAAAAAAAAAAGCAAACTCAATCTCACTTTCATGTCTTTGAAATGTATCAATCTATAGGAAGAACAAGGCCATTATATTAGTTTTGGGTTTTTTCTTTACATGTTGAACACAGATGAACAGATGGGCTTTAGTGAGATATAGTCATACAGAGAATGTTCAGCTGAGTTTTGTTGAAGAGGATGCAACTTCACTTTTGGTGCAGGGCTTTTAATGGGCTCAAATTATAAGCTTGCACTGAGGATCTGGAGGACTCTACAGTGAGTAAAAGGAAAGTCACAAAAGTGTCTACCTATTTTTATACCTGCAATACATTACTTCTGCAGAGAAACTATGCAAAATGTTTCACAGGCGGGTACAAACTAAGGACCCCGCCCTTGAGAATTTCTTATCCCAACAAAATAGGTAGTGTAAAAAGAAAAAGGCCATACAGCAGCACCACAAAAAACAGAGAAGCTCAGTTCTGCCATGTGTTAACACATTGAGTAATGCATAAGCTACCAGCATCTGTTGATTTAAAGAAAAAGTTTTCTAATTACTATTTAATTTAACTCAGTAAGTAGACAGGGAAATTTACATTATCAAAAATTTAAATAAATTCACTTTCCTTTGTCGAAAGTTGGGTACCTGTTGTTCATCATTACACAGGCTGCCTAATACAGGATTGTGCACTCCTACAGCTTTTACCTTTTCAGAAAATGTCAGAAGTTTTTAATTTGTCTTGATATTCCATCCCACACAATAGGTCAGACGTATCCTTTAACTTATGTTATAGCTTATAACTTATGTTGTATAATAAAATCCAATTAAGCAGCTTTGCTTTCTTTTACAGCTATTTTTCTGTTAATTTTGTGACTGTGCCCTCTGGCCCAAGCAAACTGCTGTAATGTTTGTAATCTAAAACCATTGTAATTTCTGTTCATCTTTTCCATCAAAATAATTAGTCATATAGTTTTGTGCCGTTTCACCAAAATTGGGGTTTGGGCAGAATATTTATTGTTTTGGAAATGCAGTGAACTTGTTTTGGCATAAAAGTTCAGTTGTATCAATTAAAAAATGCTCAATATTCACAAAATATTGGAGAAGGAGATGCCACAAACTGTGTCTTATGCTCATCCCCCAATCCACAAAAGTCAGAAGCACAAATAACAACCAGTCATGGCAGACTTCTTTGCAAAAGAAATTAAAACTAAGCAAGAATACCCAACTGAACATCTCTTACTGCTTTACCAAACCATTCCCTAGACTGTCCACTTAACTCCTTGGATTCCTGGCATTCTCCCACTTATTTAACCCTCCAGAACCAACCATGTTCTCTGAGGGTACTGAAGAGATATCATTTAATGGCAGTAAATGCAAAAGAAAGTGGTGATTGAGCTGTCAAACCATTGCCTGAGATCTCAGCAGCTCTCTCTTCCATGCTACCTCCAAGCTTGACTAAAATAACCTCCAATGCTACAGTAGCACTGAGTCTCCATAAGTTTTGATCTAACTAGGCTGAACACATTTAGGTAGCCAGTACTATACATTACTGGGCTGAGTTTCAAGTTCTTTGTTCACCATATGGAGGCAATCATAACAAGACACAAAAGCATGCAGAGTAAGGGGGGGCTGTCTCATATCTCCAATAAAATTTTGCCAAACTGTGTCAATCTCAGCACAAGTTGCAAAGACACATAAAAAGGAAACATATTCATGAGTGCACCACAACAAGGCAAAGCTCGGATGATGTTGATACCAAAACAGAGGTCTTTGTTGGGTCTGTTGATCAAAGCAAAATTCTATAACAGATTGGCTTTGTGAAAATGGAAATAACCAGTCAAAGTAAATTTCAAAATAGATACTGGAGCTAAATACATTATCATCATTCTAAGCACATGCAAAATTAAGATTGACCTCTCAGTACTGCAAGCAAAACCGAAGTTTTCCTCATAAAGCAATCACAAAAAGTAGACAGGGCATAGAAACTACAAACTCATACTGGCACAAGATATCTGTTGAAAGATATAAGATGAAGAGAAGTGGTATAACTGTCTACAAATCAGTGTTCAAAAGCTATTCTTACAGAATCTGATGAGGCAGTTAGCAATCTGCAAGGCTCTAAGAATATAATATATCACAGTTGCAGAAATTTCAGTGTGCCATGAAAACGCTTGCTCTGTTAGTACTAGGAGATGGAGTCTGAACTTGAGTGAATGATAGAGTGAGAAGTTACTGGGCACATTCACACATCAATTGGCTAGAGTAGCAGTTATGTTGCCATAACAAACCTAACAGTTAAAGATTGTCAAAATCTATAAGATTCCAACATGATTATCAAATATTATCATTAGCCAATAATGACAGCTGATATGGAGTAGACCCTGACACTCAAAAATATTGTGGTTTCCAAATCCAAGCCATAAGTAGTTCACACTGAGGAAAAGTCACCAAACTGAGCAGCTTCCCAAGTCCTCCTGGTATCTGCTTACACAGAAGACTTTTTTCAGACTTGTAGCAGTCTTGAAGGTTCCATTCTTACAGAGGAGGATTAAGTCCTAACATTTGTTGTCTGAAGTCTTAATTTCTTGATTTTCACCTGTGTTGTAACCCAGAATACTTTATACAAATAATTTCTACAAAAATGTCCCTTACTCCAAAAATGTAAAACCTGAAGTTTTTTAACATTTCAATAGGAAAATCTTTGAAATGCTTTAATACAGAAAAAAAGTAATTTTGCATTTGTTGAGTTTTTGGAAGTTTTGATTGTCCAAAGCAGTCACATATTTGATCCAATTTTGTGATTCAAATCAACTTTTTGAATGCTGGACTTTTGCCATTCAGCACTGTAATATGTATCAAACTGGGGAAAAAAAATCTAGGAAAGGAGACCCATGCGAAACAAAAAGTCCAAAAACAATCAAAAAAAGTCATATGTATATTAGCACATATTTATGGAACATGTCTAACTATGAAACTTGAAGAAGATTTTGACCTAACCTTGCATTTATACTCGGAGAACAAACTGCATGTGACAGGTTCTACTCATATTATTTAATGCTCTAGGTGAAAACTCAGGTACCGTGGCACAGTGTGTGGTAAAGAATGTGAACAGACTATGGCAGCTTTGAAAGACATTTGAATTACTTCTACCATTATCCTTAACCATAGATTTTTATGCAGTAGCAGATCCAGCATATCCTATTTACCTTGTAAGTATGGGCATTGCCAAAAGAAAACTGAAAAAATGAACATTACACAGTAGGATCTAATTGCTTTGCTACCATAGAGATGCATATACCCTTCTTGCACTCCCCTCTTGGATTTTCACATGGTCCATTATGAAGAGGTCAGATGCATGAAATTCCCAGGTATGATTTTCTTCTGTCTCCATGCCATTGTCTGAAATGTGCAACAATTTTCTTGGTATGAAGAACTAGTGATTTTTCCCATAAATTTTTTGTACATTTTATTTAAAAGCTGTCAAATGGTACTTGGCTCAAGAAAGGGACAGCAACTCATTTGAAAGCAACTCCTACTCAGAACATCAGGTTTTATCCTTTTATACTCAACATTTTAAAAGAGCAATGAAAAAAAAAATCAATATAACTTATGGAAGAAAATATGATGAAGAAAATCTATTAACAAATTTTTCTTTTTGCCGAAAAACTGAAGGAGTTATATCATCCCTCCTTACATTATAGCACACTGTTTCAAGGACGACTGCATTAGGCTGTTTTGTTCCCTCCTTAATTACTGTTGCATATAGTTATAAATAGCAGACAGAAGGTGAGCGGAAAATGACAAAACAAGTTTATTCCGAAGTCTAACATAAAACACTACAGGCTAAATATGTACAGGGAATTACACAAACAAGTGTTGAACTATATACACATGTTATAACAGAAGGAAAGACATTTCATACATGCAAGGAAAATCTTCCCAAAATAACTCCAGTGAAAATGTCTACTTATCCTTAACTAAACTAGTGATCTAAGAGGCCAGAGAAAGCAGTAACTTTCTCTGGAGACTAACATCTTCCTGAAGGTAGTCTTTTGGTGGCTTACCAGCCTCTAGAGGGTTTTCTGCAAGCTTCTCTTCTAATCTACCCTTTCAGTCCTTTTGACATCACTACAGTGCCCAGGCATCTGTACCCAGGTAGGGCTGTCTCATCTCTAGATATGCAGGCAATGTAGATGAGTTTGCCAAGCTGTGCTGGATCCTTCCTCAGAGCAACCAGTTGTACCAGCTGGTCTCTTCAGGCCCCTTCCAGGCCCACATTTCAATTATTCTGTTGTCCCTTGTAGAAGATTGTCATTTCAACTCAGTGACTCACAGCAATCAACCAACCTCTTAGGCTGGATTCCTGGTACAAAATAAATGTTACAAGACTCGAACTATCAGATACAATGATGCATTGAATCTGCCATCCTCAGTTTCCATAGAGATTCCATACGGATGCCTCCTCGGGTCTGTCAGTGCCCAGCTAGAGCAGCATTCACATTGCAGTAAGAAAACTGTATTAAATCTGTGCCTTGTCTACACAAACAAAGCAAAGTCACTAGGAGCATTTAATCTTTGCTTTCTTTTGTTCAAGAGTGGAGGACCTTCATAGACATTTGACTACAGTACAAAATACTTTAAAAAAAATAGTCATAAACTAGCCTGTACAAGGGTGCAGCACTGAAAAACCATTTAGAAAACCTACTGATTAATTTGACATGAATTATTAAGCTTGGAAAATGCCATCTCTAAGGCAGGAAATAAAATGGCAGAAAATTTCTTGACTGGGAATCAACTAGTTAGACATGCAATGACATATGTGGACTCAATTCCTACGGTTGAGTCCTCCTTCCAGATGTGATTCTGCTAGGTGATTGCAACAGGACCGAGGTTTGGATTAGACACACTTGATACCTTATCAGACAAAGGTTTTAGAAAACAGACTTCAGAAGACTTTTGAAAAATGGAACAAAGCAGGTTAGGAAGATACTATTTTAAGGAAAAAATGTTTTCAAGCTCTATCAGATTTGGTGCTAGAGCTGATTTATGTCTTAAAGTATGAGAATCTCAAAAAAAAAAGTGCTTACATGCTTAATAGAATTATGTTTATATCTATAAACATGAATCATCTAAAATCCTAAATTCATATGTTTACTAATATCCTGCACTATTGTAATATCCTACAGTCAGGTGTGAGTGATGCGAAGAACCCTCATGTCAGATTTAAATGCATCACTTTTCATACCTGTTAAATATCTCTTTTGCTATGATGAAGAAAGGCAAATGTGAATGTCTGATTCACCTTCTCTTAACCATTCATGACTTACAGATATGTAATATTTTTGCTTCCATTCACCTTCTCAGGACAAACTCAGGCATCCATTCCCTTCAGATAGAAGTTTGACATACAACTACTAATTTTCTTCATTTATTCCAAGACCTAATATTTATCTCAGATCTTTTTTATAATAAGATTTATCCACTACCTTTGTGATAGGGTGCATCAAGTGGTATATATTTATATGTGGGTTTAGAAGATTTCCCTTTTTTTTCCTCTTACAATTATTTTTATGTGCAACCATTTTCCTTTGCTATAATTATATATCAATATGATATATTAAAGAGAAATTTTCATTCATCTTTTACAATTAAAGAGTGGTTATGCAAATTTAAATTCTTGTTATTCTTTGTGGTATATGTAACTTCACATTTACCAACACAACTTAAAATTGGTATTTTTCATAATTCTCAGATTGGTCTGTACCTGACTATTTTTCTGTATTTGATTATCTAAATATCATCATCCAACTTACTCTCCAAATCTTGCCACAGGACTCAGATTAGATCTGACCTAGGCATAGGATGAAGCCCAAGGAAGAAAAGTGATCTCTATAATAAAAGACTGCATATTAATGCCTGCCCTTGGAGGTGCCACAGCTTGCCAGACAGCTTTAGTTCTGACATTCAAAATTCTATTTTGCTGTGCTAATAAAATTCTTTTAAGCCAGGGGGATTTTTCTGGAACACTTCCAAGCAACTCCCCCAAAATATCTGAAGCAAATGCCACAATGTGCTTTCAGAAATGGATCCTAGGAAGGACTGCAGTCCAGTGTACAGATCTTCAGCTCAGCAGTGAGTGATGGACATGAGAGCAACAAAATCTTCCCTCAAGTGCATGAGCATAGGGATGACACTCTAACAGAGGACCAGATCCTTCCCTCACTAGTGCCACAGATTCTTGCCCACAACACAAAGATGGTGACACTCAGGAACCTCCCTCCAAACACAGTAAAGGAACTGTAATAGGGCTTCCTCTTTCAATTTCTAGGGTTTTTTTATTATGTTGATTCACAATTTGGCAAATAAATTGAAAAAAAAAAAAGTTTGAAAGTAGCTTTTACAAAATATTTGGAAATTATTTCCTGAACAATATAGTATTCAGGGTGAAATAATTTATAGTGCTTAATGTTCATGTTCTGTCTTTTTTTTATTTATTAAATACTATGTTAAACCATCTTTCCTATTTCCTAGATTGTGTCCTTACTCACATTTGTGCTTTTGGGTGAAAATCAAAATTCAAATAACAATGCAGAAAATTAACATTGCAGGTTTATAGTAGTTAAAGAAAATTATTTCAAATATGCAGTACAAAAATATCAATACTGACTTGCATTACTAAATGACCAATTTTTGATAAAAAGGGTTGATGATCTGCCATTAGAAATCCTCCAAGATGAAAGAGCTTAGGGTTCTTAGATTCCTAAACAATTTTTTAAATTCTACCAAAAAAAAGAGTAAAATATCATATTTCCCAAAACTACTTTTATTTTATTTTCCTCCTCTAAAAAGCTTTTCTAGTTTCCGTTTAGTTCTTTAAGAATTTAAAAAATCTGACTATTGAAGTCAAATTAGTACAATCTCCAAAAAAGGTATAGCTCCCCAAAGCAGGCAATTTTTTCCAATTTTTTGTCAAACACAGAACTAATGATTGCTCCTAGTTTAGTAATCTGATTTACTTTAGAGATGTGCTGTTTAAGTTCTACTCATCATGAGATATTTAAACAGATTATTGGAAGTTATGTCTAAACATATGCTGTCATAATTTCAAGTTTAAGTTTTAATATGTTTATATTTCAGGGAGAGATGTATGCAAAGGCAGTCAAATTGCAGTAAAACACATATCTTAAATAAATGATTAATTTATTCTGCTCCACAGTCAGCAGTTACGACACAGACTTGCAATCAGTAGTGCATGCACAGTGATGTATGGGAAGACCTCTACCAAGACACATTTAGTAGGATGGCCTCAGTTGTATATCAACTTCCCTAATGAAAATCTAGACACTAAAAATATTCTAGGTAACATACTTAGCTTAAGAGGATATCTAGTTTACATATCAGCTCAGTTAGTTCTGTAAAAGATAAGCTCTTTATCCAAGTTTTGCTTTAAGATCAAAGAGTGGGACTAAAATCAAATCCATCTTGCCAGTTTCCTAAGAGGTCGTCAAAATTATTTTCTGAGAAATAGTTACCTATACTGCTAACACCTAAGTATAATGATTTTATGATGTTTCCATTTCAGGACACATAACTACCTTTTCCAAAACTTGAGCATAATATGGCCTTCTTATTTTGAATCTCATTTTTGATGTACAAAACCACTCAGAAATCAAACACAAAGACTGAAAAATAAACGGGGACAGTAACACTGAAAGAATTTAATTCATTTTAATAGTAGGCAATTTGTCCTCATTTATTCTTTCCCAAGCCCACAATATTAAGAAGAAACAGCAAGAATCAAATGTGTCCTATAAAAGGTAATTTAAAGGACGAGTAGGAAGGTGTGGCTTACTTTGGAATGAAAAAATGATTTATTATTTGCAATGAAATTGATCACATTCTAAAAGTGCTATATAAAGTCCCCAGAAATAAATAATCAGACTTAGGGGAAAAAAATTAAGTTATGGAGGTTTGCTTCATGGTTGCTCAGTACAAGACATTCCACTATTTAGTACAGATGATTTAGCACATAAAACCATGGCCAAAGGTTGAGACAAGTTGAGACACGAGCCCTTTGTTTACTACAATTGCAAGCCCCTTGAGTGTGTCACCTCTGGGGCCAAGCATTCTAAAAGCAAACCACAATCACTGTCTCATGAGGCTTCTTAGGGGCTGCTGAAAATAGAAATTTTAGCCACTAACAAAAATACCATGGCAAAGTGACCTTGGAGACAACAAGCAACATGACTGCAAAAAAATCAAGATTTTAGTTGTGCTTCTTCTAAAGTGTGGCTCTTCAGCAGCTGCAGAGCTTGTCTTGGTATCATGCACGTGTATTGATCTGCCTACAATGGCAGCACAGGAAGTGTGAGTGATTCCATGGCCCAAAATTTGTCTGCTGCAAAATAGGAGGGGAGAGGGAAGCAAATCAAGGCACTTCTTTCCCCTTCAAGAATCACAAAGGGCTGAATTTGAAATGGAAGTGTATCTCTACCCAGTGGTCTATTAACGTATCTGTTATAGAAAATACCAGTCAATAGCTGGCAAATAATTTTCCCACCCATTATGGAAGTGAATGCTCAGCTTATACAACCAAATCCCTTTCCTGTTTGGGCACGTGGGAAAATCAAGATGATTTGAACAGTTTCATTCCCTGTGTGACATCAAAGGTAAGGAGCCCTCACCTGTACTCATTACCACATTATGTTTCTGCTTGACCAAGAACCAAAGCGTGCTAATCTCACCCCTGTAAAACAAAGCATCTTGTAAAACAAGAGTGCTGCACTCCACCACCACCCAGAGGACACATCCCACCCATTCCTGCAGGAGCCCCTGGAGCCTCAAGCACACTGGTGTGGGGATGGGATGCTTCAGGCTGGGTGTCTGCTCTGGCAGACCAAAACTGGCCCTTCAGAAGTCTGCTCTGCCTGGATATTGCCTACTTGTCTCTTTGGCAGGGATTAAGGGGCTGGGTACAGAACTGCACAGGTGTAACCAAGCTGTTCCTACTGATGCATCTTCTCAGTCCAGGCATTCAGGTAGCTAAAACCAGCCTGACATGTTTGGTGAGGCACAACAGATGTACTGTAAAGCCCAGTGGTGTATTTATCAAAAAATAATGGGGTCGCTTCAGAGACAGTTCGCTTGACATGGAGAGGAAAACATTGTGGTCACTGAAAAGAGAGATACTCCTGGGATGCTGAGTAATATTAAGGAGGATAGAAAACAAGTGCTTAACTTTAGATAACCTGAAAGCAAATGAGTATAGTTTTAGGTGCCCCACAGAAATGTTTCCTCATGCATTGTGTTGGACATATGGCCCAGAGAGAGAGAGACACTGTGCTCCCACGTTGCACATGGAGTGAAGGATAGCCCTGGATGTTCAGTGACACTTAGCACTCAGCTCACTCTAGTTCACATGTTGGGGTCCTGGCAGGCTGAGAAAAAGCTTGAGAGAAAGCTGTGATCCCAGAATAACAAAAGCAGCATCTTCTGGGACACCTATCTACAGTGGAAAAGAGAATGCCACAGATACTCTCACCCTGTAAAACCCCAACAAATAAGTCTGTATGATACAGTGGAGACAAGCAATTGCATCAGCCTATGTCCAAGAGAAATTTAGTCATATTTGTGCAGCTCTGTGCCCAAACCATAAAGCTCTGCATCCCAGTATGACCAGATGGCTGAGAGTAGTCTGCAACCACCAAAGCCTTTACACACACTTGTTTTAATCATGCTGATGAGATAAGTTCTCCTCAGATTTTAAAGAGCTTCAAATTTGTCTATATTTCCTGTATCTGCCACTTGTCTTTTCACAAGACTATTCCCCCATGCCCTCCAAGGGCTAAATCCATTAAAATATGCAGATGGATTGAACTGGTTCTCTGATATTTTATTTTCAAGGAGACTGTAGTCCCAGGTCACCCTGTAGCCATGGATATTCTAGGTTACTGGTGAGCACAGTTTTATGTGATAATGAAGATACCTCTGTTTGTCTAGAGACGCTCTCAAATAATGGAAATCAACACAGATCCTCATTCAATAAAATAGAAATTGTCACCATTTTACTGTGCTTCCGCCAGAGCAACATATGGTAGAACAGCTGACAAATATAATCTTTTCCTTTTTTTTTTTCCATTTCACATGCACATTTCATTTTGCAGAATACTAAGACTTTACATAAATTCCCTGTTAACCCCTTGTAGTCACAGCATTTGCTGCTTGGGCTCCCTTGAGCTCTTGAATATTTGAAAGATGGAGTTAAAATGCAGTCAACAGCCAGAGAACAGTTCATGCCTTCAACATACAGGCTACTTGCACTTTTCACAAGGAAAATCTGTTCTTTTTTACCTTGTACCCTAACCAACCATCTTTTTAACCAAAAACATTATACTCTGGCTATGTGAAAGTTTATTGATATAATAAATTGATACTCAATTCACTTGAGGCTTCTTTAGGTGTTTTTCAATGTCATAAGGCAAGTCACAGCTGCCCAGTGACTTTACACTGATGTGACTCATGTACACAGGTTTTAGGAATTTGATTATATAAAACCGAGCAGTTTCCACTTTCCAGTGCCAGTTCAAGATGGTTTCTTTTTTAATCATTACACCCACATCAATATCAGACTTTTTCCATTCTGGGCAGATACACCCTGGTGCAAAAACCTTCTTGGTGCTTGGTGACCTTTTCTGCAAGGAGTTCTGCATCTTGAGAAATCTCATGGACTTCCTTGATTCTTACCCAGAGCTGATTCATTCATTTTACTCATGCCAGTTTTCAGCTCTTGTCCAGCCATCCAGGTGGCAAGCTATAAGAGCCCCACTCATTATTGTCATGGTCACAACCAGGATTCACTTGAGTTTGACAAGGGAAGGGAGGTGTCTTTGCTTTTTCACAGGACTTTCTGGCACTCAGTAATCAGGCTCAGGGCTGCAGAGGACATTGAGAGAAGGTATTCACACTGTCTCACTGGAAGTAGTGACCTGGCTATGTGAATTAACCTGAGCTAATTTACTTCTGCTCTGAATCACTCTATTGAGGATCCTTTCTCTGTCTGCTGAACATATAGGGAAACCAGAGACACTAGCCCCTAATTTCTGTTTTGTACAAGGAACCTAAAGCTGAGCTAAATGAATGCCATCTAACAAGGATGGCTCCATTCAGAAAAGGCAGTTGTGTGGGGGGGAATATTTAGAGGGCTCTGAAATGGGCTAGATTGACTGTAAAGCAGAGAAGATCAACATACAGTGAAGCTGCTTGCTCCAAGAAGGATTATTTAAAAAGAATGAAACTCCTCATTTCTTTGGCTTAAAGTCAGATTAACCCCAATTACCATTGTTTTTCTTGGTGTATCCTTGCATATATACAAAAAGTAACATACAAAAAGACACAGATAAGGCATAAATCCTAGCTCTGACCACTTCTTAAACACATTTGCATTTAATTTGTGAGCAGAAAAGAAAAACCTGCTTTTCACAAATGTCATTTGCTTCCTGACAGTTTGCAAAAGCACACTCCAACAAACAGTTGCTTTTAAGGACTGAGAGCACCTGCACAAGCTAAAAGGGAAGAGTGGGGGTTGAATAACAAACTTCTGACATGCATGCTAATTATTCCACAATTAAAGGCTATCACCACAGGCTACAGGGCTGCTAATATGAAGTGCAACAAAGAAACGTGAAGAAAAGTCTATTTAGGCTAAAATCAAGAGTCAAGTATGACTTGACTGCTTGCCCAGATTCAGTGAGTTTTAGGTGCTTTCCTCCATTTGAGTATTAGCCAGCAGGAACATCATCACATCAGTGTGGATGGGGACCTTTGGGCTGACTCGGTGTGTATGTTCTTATGAAGTGCTAATGCTTTGGGATACCTGAAATCTTGAGTTCTCTGTTCATTACCTGGATTTTCACCTGACTGGAGCTAAGTTTTGCCTACAGTGGGAAGGTCTCTGTCACAGTGAAGCACAGCCTCATTAATGGCAATCAACATCAAAATATTAGACACTATCAGAAAGGACACATTTTAAGGGGAAAAATATTGTTGCTGAAGCCTCTGATTTTCACTTGAATAAGTGTTTTTGAACTTGCCATTTTGTTAGCTAACATATCCTGAGCATTTGTTTACTTTTTATGCTGTTCATTTCACAGACTGATACTTTCATATTGCATCTAAACAAATTATCATATCCCATCTCCATGAAAAACTGTATCATATTTTATTACATGCTGTAAGCAAAACCTTTGGGGGAATAGGCACATTATGTCTTTTTCAAATCACTGCATTTTTCCAGATGTATGGTATGTTAGAAAACTGACACAAAAGATGTGAATTGAGTTAACGAGCCCTGCTATATTTCCACCAAAATGGGCCATTTGCTCATTTGAATAACTTTGACCTTTTTTCTGTTTATTGCCTTTGAAAAAAAAAAAAAAAAAAAAAAAAAAAAAAAAAACAAAAACCCAAAAAACCCACCAAAAAAAAAAAAAAAAAAATCCACAGCCAATCATTATGATGACCACAAGTCTACTCAGGCACCTTGACAGCTGAATCACCATCTCACATCAAGAGATTTAGCCTTGGGCATCTGGCTGAGCTGACACACATTAGTTGGTCCTTTTTACACATTAAATGTCTTTACAGTTTTCATATTTCTTCTGTTTTTACACTCTCCAGCTCTGCATTGTTGTAGGAAGGAGACCTAAAACACACACTGCACAATGAACACCATTAACACCTTCCAATTCTTTGTGGTCTTTAAAAAAACTAGACACAAGGGGGTTGCTTAAATTTTAAAAATACCAAAAAAGTATATGTACCACATATTTAAGCAAGAACAGAATGAAAATAGCAAACTGATAAAAGCCTAGAATTCTACAATTCACTAGAGAGTTTCCTTTTTAGTCACATTGCAGGAAAGAAAATTGAGAGAAAAGCTGAAAAGACATTGTGTTTTCTCCCCTTATGTACTTTGCATTCCCAGGCTTTTGTTGTCTGGTGCTCCAGAAGTTTTTTTTTTTTTCTAATGAGATAGAAAAAAACCCTTTGGGACACAGAAAGATTCACACATGGGCCTGATTCAGCAACCTGACTCACTTCACATGGGAATAGTCCCAACTGGTTTCATCTTCTAGTCCTGACTTCAGTGATAGCCACTTTCACTGGTTTACTCATGCAAACAAACATTATTCCAAGTGAGCAGAGACTGTAGACTGGAAAAGTCCCCCTCTGAGATATTGCTAAATAGAAGAGAAAATGGAGGGAGGCTGAAATGTGGGCATTGAAAGGTATTTTTCAAGGCAAAGCTCAAGGGAATTTTTCAGTATAGTCAGAAATCTATTTAGCAGTCTCTTTGCATTTTAAAATCTTTGGAAGGAAAAAGTCACTTTTCTTAGATTCTACCTCCTTGCCATCATTTGTATATCAGGAATAAGAAAGAAAACAGGGCAGACAGAAATAAATGAAAACCCTAATGCATTAGCTTGGTCAGGCCAAATTTCCTGATTGTAATCATTCAGGTTTTTCTGACTTTTAGAAAGTTTTTACACTAAAACTCACAACAAATCTTTCCTTTTTCTTCAGTGCCATGGTTCTCCCATCCCTAGCTTTGTTTTTTGCAGTCAAAGCTGGAGACTGCAAGCTGCATAATGCATTGTGGTTTTGATTAACTGAATTAATTAACAAATATAAATACCAGGAATGAGGCTGGTAAATTTGTTTACCTGTTTTTGTTAATTTAGGCAAAAGGCAAACTACACTCTATTTCTTGAAAGTGAATATATCACATCCACCTGATATGGCATGGTTTCATCTTTTCATCTCTTTAATACTGGGTATTTGTGAGTGAGGCAATGGGTATGGGCTTATAACCTTTACTTCCACACACAGATGTGTCACAAGAGCAAGGAGCAGAAGGCCAATTTAGGCATTTTAGACCTTTTCTGATTTTTAGTATTTCAATCAAACTTTTTCAGTCGATGTCTCTACTTTGTGTGAAAGATGTGAATAACATAAAAGCCAACAACAAATTTTCAGAACTGAGGTTCAGCCTGTCCCATTTTTAACTGGTTTTCTTAGATAAATGGAAAATACTTCTCTAATACAGCATTTCTCAGAATCAACAGTATAATTTTCTTGACAGCATGATCACAAAATTACAAGATAATTAATCCGGGGCAGGAATAAACTGTCCTATTTTTCTAGCAAATTTTACTGCTATCTTCCAACTTGGTATGGTTGCCAGAGAGAACTTAAAAAAATAAATATATATATTTTATATATATATATAGTTAAAATAAGCCATACAGACAGCAGGGGATTATTTTTCAGGCACCACTGGAATCTTATTAAAATGTTTAAAATGAGAAGGCCCAAATTATCAGCCAAACGCAACGACAGGAAATATGGGAGACTATACAAACAGCTGTGATTGTATGTTTGTAACAACTTTCCTCTGTTTCGTGTACATCCAGGTTGTTCCTCCCCCAATTTAACACCCCTGCGACACTAAAAAGTCATCCGATGGCCACCGGTGGAAGCCCTGCAAGCACAGCCGCTGCCCCCCTCCTGCTTCAGCCTGGGCAGGAGAAGCTTCCCGGGGCGGCACTGCAGGCACGGCCAGCCGGGGTAATTGAATTTCCACGGCTGTGCAGCCGCGGCTCCGCAGAGCGCTCACTGCGGGCTGCCGCCGAGGGGCTGCCCGGCCCTTCTCCCGCCGGCAACCTGCCGAGGAACCAGGAGATTAACCAAGGTAACCAACGCCTTGCGGAAGACGTCGTATGAACGATCTGGCTGCTACTGGCTTCCGCTCAGTTCAAGTCTGAAGGATACATCTGGTGGGCCACACGTTTATTCTTGGTTTCTCCGAACCATCTATTCCTTCCTGTGTTACTTGTCCCTCCCTGTGCACACACACCCCATCAAATTTCCTGTTCTATTTTCATAAACCTGCCAAAAGGTAATGCAAAAATTTTAAAAAGCACTGTCCCTAGGACAGTCGAGTGATTCACACCTGACAGTGATGTTGAAAGTTTAGCCCGTTAAATACATACTGTAACTGCTAAAGAAAAGCATTCAGTGCAGATGAAAAGGGACGTCTTTCTTCCCCCCTTATCACCATGGCTAAATATCCCCTTTTTGTAAAACAGTTGAGCTGTTAAGTTCTATGCTAAGGCACGTACACACTTTGGAAAGGTAATTTGAAAGCGAGTTGAGCCATGACAAATAGGGACAGCTGGCCTAATTGAATCATTTGATCTAAGACAGCTCAACTTGGTTATCCTCACTGCAGCCCACATTGATATTAGCGAGTGAATCATTAGCCATGAAATCATGTCGACTTTCCCGATGCAGCGCTCTTGACATGACAGGGAACGCAGTCTGCCTTTCATTACAGCACCAATGAGTTCTTCAGTCTGTCATGAAGGGAGGGGAAAAAAAAAAAGAATAAAGGAAAAAAAAAAGTGCTTTGGAAACTTTTAGGCTCAGCAACAGAAAGTAATTTACTCCTCCGTACATCATAGAGCAGCTGAAGGAGGAAGGACCCTTTCTGGTGGGTCTCAGGTTACCGGTCAGCCTCAGCCTCACTCAGCCTCCTGTGGCAGGCACAGTCTGTGCTGGCACAATGGGTCACCCTTTAGTAGCTATTTCCTTATTTCCTAGGGCTTAATTCCTTTCCTTGTGCTTGTACAGATGAGGGAGCCTGCAGTTCATTTGTACAGGCTGTTTCTAGGAGCAACTTCTCATGTCATAACTCTTCTCTAGATTAATTAGTAGCAGGCTAGAGCTGCATCTTTGCATTTGGACCACAATTTTTGGCTATTCTGAATGCTAACTGAACTGCTCCTAATCTATCTCTCATCTCAGCTGTCCTAAAAAAATAATCATCACAGTTATTTTCCAAATTCCAAGGTGTTTAGGAAGAGATATCACTCTTTAAAGTCCTTCCTTGATTGGCAAACTAATGGGTTCATCCAGCTGCCAATGAATGGGAAGGAAATTTTCTGTGGACACAGCCAAAGCCAGATTCCAAGTTCCTTTAACAGGCATAGGTGGGCAAAATTATTGGTGTCAGAACTGGACTAACATCATTTGGGCAAAACTAGGAGCNGTTTGGTTTGGTTTGGTTTTTTGCAGGTCAGAGAGACACCAGCACTGGATGGGGACGAGATTCAGATGTTGGAAAAGAGAACTACCATATCTTATTCTGCCAATAGTGGTCTAAATGGTATATCTGCAAACTGTCAGGGAAAGAAAAGAGAAAAGGAACAAGTGTGAGGGCAGGGGTATTTATAAATCAAAACTGTACTATCCTAAACACAAAGTGAAACAATTTTCAAGCCTGAAAAGATACCAGAAAGTCTGATAATGGCTAAAAGATCTTATTTTCTTTGTGGGGAGGTTGCTTAATAGGGGTTTTTCTTCCACTCAAAATATGAAAGATGGGTGTAAAGATTTCATTTAGGAATCTGTTTCCCTGTAACAAGTGGCTATCAGTTTGGTAAGCAGGGCTCTTTTCATCCCAAATGTGGAGTTACATTCTATGTCATGATGGCTGGGAGGTGATCATTGTTTACCAAAAGGGGAAAACCTTGTCAACCTGCCTTCTGGAGAGATGGAAATATAACAGTAGCAAATGGGTAGGAGCTAATCAACATAGAAATTAGATGTATGGAGAGGGGGCAGACCTTTCTTCAAAGAAATAAAATAGGGAGAATTTTTCAAGTCATTGACACCAGTGTTCTTCTCAATTTTTGCATTAAAATAGCTTTGTCAGTGTGGTTACTCGGGTTCAGGGTAGGATTTCTGTTCAGTACAAACCCCTGAATGCTTAGGAAATTCATCTGACTGAGTTAGTGTCCTAACTGTTTGGTTGTAATGGGGTAGTAACCCTTAATTGAGCTGTTTTGTGTGAATAACTATATAAATCATAAGAAGGCAGTTATTTGTCTATTCTGGTGATTAGACTAATCTCCTGGGAAGTGGGAAACCTGTGTTCAGGACTCCCCTGTGCCTGATAAACCATGTTTACTCTTCAAATAACATCCTTATATCCCTGTGGTGTTTCAGTGTGGGGAGGGGGACAGACATGTGGATTTGGGAAATGTTCCTGGTGCTGGACCTGAGTTCCTAAGTCCTCAATAGAGGCTGTGCTGTAGCCAGGAATTCCAGGCTGTGCTCAGGATCTCAAGCCTGCTTGGTCCAAGCAGAGATGCCAAAAGCCAGGTATCTATGTGCCATACTCCATCTCATGCATAAAAGCAAGATCAGCACTATGGAAAACCACTTCCAAGAGCTGTGTGTCATAAAAGAATTCAGAATTGGAGCTACCATACTTCCCATATGTAAACTATCCCATGCTTATCCACTCCTCTTGTAAGAAAGATTTATTCACTCTGCAGCATGTGCCTTAGCTGTGCAACAGCTTGAAGACTGTTGTATTTCCCCTCAGTCTTTCAAGTGAAGATGAAGATATCCCTTATTTTCCCAACAACTTGGCAAAGATAGGGCTGAGGTAAGTTTGTAAATCTAAGTTATGCATTTTTAAAATAGTTTGTTGTTCCGAGGTAGAAAAAAAGCTAACATATATCTGCTAAGTTTTGGAAAAGGATTACTTCTTCACCCTTTGCAAGCCAGGTCTCTAGTGAGATATACTTACAAGTTTCCTGCCATGGCTCACACTTTCTAGCAACTGATTAGCTGATGTGGCATATTTGTTAGGATGTTAGTTTTTCTGCAAGAAAGGCACAAAGATTATATGTAGGTCAGCCCAAATGTGTGTCAATGAAACTTTCATGGCATCATTGTCTCGCATTCAGTAGATGTCAACATGCCACAGAAAAGCTGGTCCTGAAGGATTTTATTAGTTCTGAAGCTTTTCATTAGCAGCGTACACGTGCGTGTCTGTAAAATATGTCAGATTCTCCTATTTCCCAGGGACAGGAGAACATATATACTTCAGAAATTTCTGGAATGGTCTCAGGTGCCTTCTTTAAACATCAGGAAAGTGACAGTTGCTCTCCTGAGCTCTCCCAAAACAACCTATGCACAAACCATTTATGTTTGAAAAGTAGATTTCCTGCCTTTCTAAAACACAGAACAAGACCATTTTTTCACTTTGTATGTTCAGATGGTGATAGGCCTTAAATCCATCCCAAATCCCATGACTATTTCCCTCTCTGAGCTGCAGTACAGTTTTTTAGTGCACAGAGCCAGGTGCAAGGAAAAAGATTTCTCTGCCAGCTTTTTCAGACCAGCTGCTGAAGGAACCAGAATTTGGGTTAGTTTATGGTGAATGAGATGTCTGGCCTGCATAGGTCACATGACTGTCATCCACACGAAAGCTTTCATGAGTGCATGAACACACATGTGCACCTTTATAACATAGATGTTACCAACATAACACCCCTACCAACTCTAGCCATTCAAGTCCCATTCATAAGACCAGCTAAAAACTAATACATTTTATGTCTAAATATATATTTGCCTGTATTAAGAAAAAGAGCTGAACCTTCAAATGAATGAAATTTCTTAATTGTTATCAACCTTTTTTGCAGATATTGCTGATGGAGAGCACTTCCACCAATCCAGCTCAGCCAGCTAAGCTCCTGTTGATTTCTCACCCGTACAGAAGTAGAAAATAATTAGGGTAGAGTAAGCTATTCCCTTCATTCCTATGCTGCACAACTTTTCTAACATTTGCTAAGATTCCGTTTGATTTGTGTTTCCACTGAAAAACAACAGGCATTATTTGCCTGTACTTTTCTGCCCTCCCTCTATACCAACTTTCTGATTTTGAAAAGCTATAAAAGGATGTCCTCAACAAATACAATTTTCACAATGTTTTCTCAAAAAGTACATACAGCTTCATTTCTTTGATGCCAACAGTCAGCCATAAAACTCAGTCAATTTTGGGGATTTTGTTTAGGAACCTTTCAAAATTGCAGAGATAACACTGGCCCTGATTTCTTCATCGGTCCAATTTCTTCTAACCTAAAGGTGCAAGGTTTATTTAGTACTTAAGAAAAGTGAATGTTCCCTGTCTTGGAAGAGTCTGATTTAGTAGCTTGTTTCAGCATGAACTACAGTAATGTAATGCTTTTATTCACTGATGAATTTGAGCACTATAGTGTTAATCACTCTCACTACCGTATGCCACTTGAATAATCAACAAACCCCAATGATACATGTTCCCAGATCCTTTAGAGTGCCATTTATCATTGACACAGAGCCTGTTTATTCTTGACATGTCTTATTTGTGCAGAATAAGCAGAGAATTTACTGCATAAATAATGTTACGTGGGTATCATTTAAACCAAAATACAACAGATTTGAACTTCCTCAGAACCAGATATGTCTGAAAGGGTTAGAAAAGGTGGGAAAATGGAACTTCAGCAGTAATCATAAAAATGCATTTAATTGATTTATAACTTTCAGGTATGAGCTGACGAGCTCTTTAGGGTGGTTCCTACAACTTGTGTAGGTCATCAGATATCCCCACGTTGACAGTCTCAGATGTGGTTCAGAAGAAAGTCTCTCACACAACCAGTCTCAACTTTTAGGCTTTATTGTGAGGTTTTTGTAATATCATTTGCATATCCTTGCCTGCGAGTATGGAAATGGTTTCATTCTTTGCACAGGTTTGAGATGGTGGCAGGCCAGTAAAAGAGGCCCCAGATGACAGGATGGGAACAAAGGTGGCAGTGACGCTGCTTCCCATCTCTCTCACTGCCTGATGCACAGGGCTGAGTACAGTCTCTGTGTCTGCAACCACTCCACCCTCCAACACAGATCACAGCAGACGCAGGATGTCACACACTCTTATGTGTGTTGTTTCTTAATCTTCTACTGGAGTCAGGTTCCAGTCTCCAAACTGGTAGAAGCAGTGGAAATCTAGCTCCAGGCTTCTGTCTCCTGGGGATTTTAAACTGCATCTCAAGAAAAAATTATGCAAGATACACTAGTATCTGTCTTAATATTGAAAAGCAGCATGAGAGGATTATGAAGCTTTGGCAAAGTGGCAAAAGCCAGGTAAATTTAACCAGTTTTACATGTGAGTGTGAAATCATCCTGTCTGATAATAGGGAGTATATAACTATACTGAGGTCACCCATCAAGCAGAAAACAGCACAAGATGGCCAAATATCAAAACAACACATTAGTATCACCAAAATCTCTCTAAGCATCTGATTCAGGCATTGCCTCCAATGACTGTAAATCAGGTATTTGGTAATCCCTCAGCATCTGTAACTCTCATGTTTCTTTATGTCAAATATTTTACGAGGTGAAAGCTGGTCCAAAATCTCAAACTTTCTATGTCTGAATCATGTTGTAAGCCTAACAAGGTTACTTGCAGTTAATGAAAAGGCAGAACTATGGAAACATGACCAGCCTGTGAAAGGGCAGCACTGTACTTCACAGTTTTACTGAAAAGTCCTTCAAATGGTCTTGAAGAAATCTTTCTACAAGCTCTGCAGCCCAGCCTGGGACAAAGTAGTTCATCCTGCCACAGATAAACAACTTTATTTAGAAATTTGAGGGCTATTAAACAAGGTGAATTTCCCTAGTGCATCAGCACAAATTTATTAATCCAGGTGTTACTCTAATTGTGATTCATTGGGGATAGAAACTCTGTTCAATGGTCCTCAAACTTGCACTTCCATTTAGTTCTGTGCTGGAAATCCAGCACTGGGAGCTGCAAGCTGCCTTAAAATCCTTCATATTTCCTTATATTTTGCCATTATTTGTACTTAATTGTTTTAGCAATTCTGTAGCAATTGTTGCAGCAATTCTGGTTTTATTTTGCCTAGTTATAGAAAGGTTTTTAAGTCGGGTTTGCTGCTCTGATGTCTTTTACCTGCAGTACTATATTTATCATTTTTCATAAAGCAGTACTTTAAAGGTGGAAAATCAACACCCCATCACAGAACAAGACTGGGACAGATCTCAGTCAGTTAGAGCAGACTTTGTTATCACAGATAAACATGTAACACTAATCCCACTGCACTTGAAAACCACATTTCCTCTTCCTTCCTTTGCAGTGGAAGACTGTTTTAAAAACCCATCCCTGCTCTAAGCATCTTGTCTGGGTTCCTTGCTAGGACTTTATTAAAGTGCTGTTGACTCATTATAATCTATATCTTCACCCTTTTAACAGTCTCTTTTTCCCCCTGCACTTCTCTGCCATGCCAACTGAGATAAATAGGTAGAAATATATCAAAAATGCCACTTTGCAGCAATGCATTCTAAAATGCCACTTTACAGCAATGAACCTGCAAAACAAAACCCACAGACACCTCAGAGTGGGATCAGATATCACAAAACATGATTACTCAGTGTGATATTGCTTCATATGCATGCAGTGACAACGAGATTCAATGTCTTACTTTCCACATACGTGGAAAATGCTCAAGAAAATGATGTTCAAGGGAAAAGTAGATGGATCTGCATTGCATATGCAAGGAGACATTTGAACTAACTTAAAAATGGAGGGGCACACAACGTGTATGACAGTTCTGCTCCATTGGCATCACCTGTACAATGCTGTAAATAGCTTCAGCACCATGGAAATGTCAAGCTTGGAAAAGTCCACAGCATTTACCCAATAGGCTGCAGAAATCAGGCTACTGAATAAACAGATACATTCATAATAGTGGCCTTTCTATTGCTCACCAGCCATTTACTCCCTAAGCACTGTGTGTCTATGGGTTTAATTTTATTTGCTGAAATCGTTTAACAGTGAACTATCTGTATTCAGAATGTGTGTGAGGTAAAGAGAGGCAGAGATTTAGCACCAGTATGTTAAAGATGATGAACCATCACTTTTTTTAGCATCACCTCTTACTCTACTTGAATGTGTTCAGCATAGCTGTAACTTGCTGCTGTTGAGAACACACTTCCATTTGTAGAGGTTTTGAGTCCCCAGTACAATTTTCCCTGGCTCAAATGGGAAGTTTATTTAAGTATTATACTTGTCACTCTCAATGATTCATCTATATTGCTTAAATGAGCTGTGTAGGAAATTTATTAAGAGTACAGACATACCTACCTATGTTCAGATCTACAAACAAGGCAAGGAAAACTAGTGCTTTCTGGTGAAATAACCACACGATACTATAAGGTAAAATCTCCCATATCAATGCACTTAACTCAGTGTGTAATAAGGGACTCCAGCTCTCTGTACTTTCAAGCAGATTAAAACTTTCAGGTACTAGTTTCCTTCATGTTTGCTTTAAAGTTACAACTACATCATGAATACACCACAGAGTGGACTCTAATTCCTGGAAATTTTCTAAGGATATCTCCCCTCATCTTTTCTTTTCAGTTTATTGGGGGAAAAAAAAGGTTGGTATGAATTATCAGATTGAAAATCGCAGACTTAAATTTTATCATAAATCATATTTGATAGAGTTCATTTTGGTATCACTAAGAAAAGGAAACATCTTGCAATCATTTATTTCCTCCAACAACAGCCAACATCACAAATCATTAAGATTCTCTCGAATACAAAGGTGCTTGACATGTTTTCAGAGGTCAAAGATTAATCCATTATACTTTGGTGTGGGGGCTGTAGAACAACTGGAAGTGACCAAAGCATCAAAGCTAAGATGAAAAACACAAAACTTTTGTTAAAATTGCCCACATAAACATAAATATAAGTAAATAAACACAAAGGTGGAGCCAGGCAGCAACTGCTAGCTCTGAACTATGCCCAGCTGTAGGGTGTTTGATCTTCCACACCAACCATGTGTGGACAAAACAAATAAGGGGAAAACTGGGAAAAAATTGTGGAGAAAGCTGCATGGTGTGACAGGAGATTTTGCCTACTTTATCCTGAGCTGCATTAAAAGCAGCATGGCCAGCAGGTCAAGGGATCCCTCTACTCTGCTCTTATGAGACCCTACCTGGAGTACTTGTGTCCAGTTCTGGGGTCCCCAGAACAGGAAAGACAGGGACGTGTTCATGTGGCTCCAGAGGAGGCCAAGGCTGATCACAGAGTTGGAATACCTCTCCTATGAAGGCAGATTGAGAAAGTTGGGAGTGTTCAGCCTGGAGAAGAATAGGGTCTGGGGAGACCTTAGGGCACCTTCTAGTACTCAAAGGGGGCTAAAAGAGAGCTGGAGAGGGACTTCTGACAAGGGCATAGAGTGATAGGACAAGGGGTAATGGTCTTAAACAGAAAGAGGGCCGGTTTAGATTAGATACTAGGATGAATTTCTTTATTGTGAGAGTGGAGGACTGGAACAGGTTGCCCAGAGAAGCCGTGGATGCTCCTTTTCTGGAAGTGTTCAAGGCCAAGATGAATAGAGCTTTGAGTAACCTGGTCTAGTGGAAGATGTCCTTGCCCATGGCAGGATGGTTGGAACTAGGATGACCTTTAATGTCTCTTTCAACCAAACTTTCCTGTGATTTTGTGAAACCACTTGCCTAAAGCACGTGTGTGATGATTGCTGCAGTCTCCACTCAGTCAGCCACGTACCCCATTTGCCAGCAGATCAGTGGCCTCAGACTCCAGCTGATAACCACTTTTTCTGCTTCGTCTCTCATAGTTATTCAAAAGCCAAGACAGGACAGAGGGCTCTCTTACCTTGTTGAAGAGTTTGGGGATTTAGAGGGAATTGTGAAACACAGAACACTGTTGAGTTCAGCCCACAGCCTTGGCCTCACTGACTCCACCAGCTTAAAATAATATTTTTTTTTAAAAAGTGGCTTGTGGTTTGATACATGGTTCCCCAAAGTCTAGGAAGAGGAAGATGTTTTCAGAGGAGCTTACAAATTCATATGTAAAATTAGATATCTAGAGAGCCCCAGCAGAGGAAGAGAGAAATAGGGAAAGGCTGTGAAAAATGAAAGTAAAATGAGACATAAGATTCTTTTATAATGTAATATTGCCTTTTTAATTAATTTGCTTTCATGCAAATCCCCAAAATCCCTATTGCGGATTTTTTTTTAATTGGCAATTTTTGCTCTTTGTGTTTCTTTGTACATGAGAAGGAAATGAATAGGATTTTTATTGGAACTCCATTTTAGTCATATCTTTTTATGGAGTTCCAAAGGAGCTTTCTAAGCCTGAAACAGCCCACAAAGAGAGTCAGTCATGTTATAGCATACTGCAAGGAAGTCCAAATGAAATTTTGTTATACAATATGAGCCAGTAAAGAAATTTTCATTCAACTGCTTCCACTTTCCAAAATCTCCCAAAAAATTAGTGGTAAAAAATCTTATCCATTTATACCATTCTCTTAGAGTGCAAGTATTAGAAATTAGTGGCAAAATTCCTACTTTTGCTTGCCATATTCCCTGTAATCTTCTAGATAATATGAGTGAAGACATTCATTTTCATTTTGCACACCAACCAGAAGCTATAGCTAGACTTTAATCACATATTGCTGCAAAATTTTAGATATATTTTATATTGAGCCACATATTTTGTTCCTTTATAAAGTTACACTAGTTAACTAACATTTGAGGATCCTATTAAGGATTCATGCAACACCAAGGATTGAAGGGAAAAACCTGTTTTGCCTTTGGCTCAAAGGAACAAGAAAAAAAAAAAAAAAAAAAAAAGAAGTGGAAGAAATTGGTCCTGTTCTGAACATTTTTCACCACAACTAAGATGAAAAATTTTATGCCACTGTCAGTGCTATAATATTAATGATTCACCATAACACACAAAATTTCTGTTATGCAACTTTATACTAAAACTTTTCATTTCTTAATCAAACTTACTATCACTGCAAAACATAAACATCAATAGCTCTATTCAAATCTCAGCTAAATGAGCTTTAACATCCTAAAATTTGAGAGCTTCATTAAATATTAATTTAATGTTGGGGGGGTTCCAGATTAATTTCAGATTAATTTCCATATAGGTGTTTGTGTAGCTGAAGCAGTATCTTTCCTTTCTGTCATTTCCATCATCTGATGGACGGTGGAAAGAAGAAAATGTATAGAGAAGATGTACAGTGATAAAGTAAGTTGAGGAAGATTTAATTACAGACTGTTATTACACATTCTGCCTTGGTAAGCATGGAAAAGGTAAGAGAGCAACATAAATTTGCTAATGACTAGAGTGATAGAAGATACTGGAACATCTTAGATAAATAAAGTGGGCAGTTTGAAATAGCAGAGCAAGGTACATGACTATTTATGCTACTGCATTCTCTGCTGAAGTTTAAAAATGGTTTGACAACACAGGATGCTTTATGTACATCAAATAAATTGAATATTTCTACTAACACAGTTAAAAATACATTAGAAATTTGAGAAAGTGGGTTTATGGGTGTCTGAGGGAAATCACCACAGATGGGTATGGGAATTCTGAACTGTTTTGAAAATTGCTAACACTTGCAAAATACTAGCTGAAAGAAAACAGAAAAATATTCTTGCAGCTCCCAGCATAATCATTTATTTATTAGGGACATGGCATTTGTGTTTGGAACTTTTTCATATGTTTCCAATAGACTATGTCTAAAGGGAGGAGTTAGAATGAAGTGAGTTAGGGCTGAAAATAAAATACAGTACAATTCAGATCCATAATCTTACTAATTATTTGTTTGAGGGCCATGTAAATCTGATCTCCATACCATGGCTTGTATTTGAATTGGTAGCAATAAAACCCAAACTCGTTTGTGGCAAAGTTACTTTAGCATCACTTGCCCCCTTGCATGTTCATACAATGCAACCTATTAGGTTTCTGCCAGGTACTTCAGAGCTGGTCTTCTAGAACTCATTAAGCACTCCACATCCCCGTAGCAGGTAAATGGACTTGCTATTGACTTCCATTGCAAAAGAGATCATAATTGCCCAAGAATAACAAAATTAGTGTTTTGTCCATTGGAGAGGTCAAGGATGGACACCACTCTACTGGTGTCCTTGAGCCTCCTGTACATAATCTTGGTGTGATGGTGATCCTCCACGCTTGGACATCACCACTCATCTCTTCTCTAGCATCTTCAAGATCAGGGCATAAAGGAGAGCAACAATTGCAGCCCAGAGAGCCACATCATCACTTCCATGTGAGGATATTGCAGACGTAATACCAAGGGCGCAGGAGGGAGCTCTCTCAAGAGGAGAGAGACAATATGGTTTGCCCCTTAAGAAGAAAAGCCAACCATGTGTGGAAGGAACAATAGCTTATATCACTGACTGCCAAGAAAAACATTGTTTTGTTTGGGGGTTAGAAGAGAAGAGCAAAAAGCAAAAAACATTAAATAGCTAGTGCAAGGTGGCAGCTACAGCAAAACAATCTGCTAAAAATGGAATTTAAGATAAATCATTCTTACCATTGTACCCTATGAGCTATCTCAACATAGCTCACAAAATAAAACATTGTCAATCTGAGTAACGATAAAACAAACAGTGAAATCATACCACAATATTGACAAAATGTAAGATAATCAACAAACCATTAGAATGGGCCTGTTGACTCAAGCAAATGGAATGTAGTAGAACAGCTGTTCGCTGTATCCTGCCCATAAAGGAAAACCTTGGTGACGCATTGAGGGCTTTATAAATTACTGGCTTCTTTTTTTCCCCTCCATGGTATAAATAGGACTCTTCAGTCCTGTCTCCTGTGTCCAGCCTGCACCTTTCTCACCTCTGCTTGCCATAGCAAGTGCTGTTAAATACTCCCTACCTTCCATAACGGATTCAGATAAGAAAATCACTAATCTATTTTCAAGATAGTTAACTGCGAGTTAAGTGATTTAGCTTTCACCAACAGGCAGAAAAGAGCCTAAGAGCTTTTGGGAGCCTTTTCAGCTTCCACATCAAAATGTAAAGAGGTCCGGTGGGAACAGAAATGAGGTTTCGTTGACTGATGCCAGAAAATATTCTTATTTGTGTTTTCAGGAAGATGGTATGGTAATCAGCATGACTTAGGGGAAACTACAGCCCAAAGAGCCAATTCTAGATCGTTGCAATGATCTCAATCATAATTTTTTCTCATTCAGGAACTTGAAATAATACAGATATTGTAGACCAAAACAGATGCTTAGAGGCACTCCTTAGGGACTATGGAGTTTCTAGATTTTTTTTTTTTTAAATTTAGTCACAGCATGGTGCAAAGACATTTATTTCCCCAATGACTTGCACTTTCTAGAACAAAAATACGTTGTTTTTATCTTTGGTCTCACTACTAAAATGATGCTTAGTATGCTGTGTGCAAAAGCACTCAATCTCTAAGACACCGCACAGCAAAATAGAATATATCTAAATTGTTCCATCATTGCAATTATAAGAAACTAGTCAGGGTAGGAAAATTAAACTAGAGGAATTCATTTATATAAGCATGACTGCATTCATTTTTGATGGTTGATACTGAGTAGCACAGTGAAGATCAAGCCTAGAAAAAGGCAAGGACCCAGCCCTAACATTTGAGAACACTGCTTTGAGATTTAGCCCAGCAGCCCACATGGGGAGCTGTGAAGCTGAACCTAACATTTTAAAAATTAAGGGTTTGAGGAGAAAGTAAGAGACCAAAAAAACCCACCAAAAAAATCACCCCATAGAGCGTTGTAGCTCATAAATTAACTGAAAAGGGAGAAAATTCTGGCATTGCAGGATTGGGGGAAAAAAAAATCCTGAAAACCCAACCCAAGCCAAAAACCTCAAACAATTAGCAAAAATTTAGGCAAAATACTTTTGTGAATATTTTTTTATAGCATCTGTAACATTTATAAATGTTCTCGGTCAGCACTGGCAAACAAGGCATCGATGTGTGGTAGCTCATGCAGTGTAAGCTGCTGTAAGGCTCAGGTGAGAACCTTCATCAGGCAGGAGCAGCCAGCTGAGTTAGGAAAGAGCTTCATCTTTCCAGCCGCAGCCAGGGTCTGCTGCTGCCACGAAGAAGTCGGACCGGCCAGTCTGTTTTCCCTGGAAAGCAGAGGTGTTTTCCAGCAGGTAATTCAAACAAGGCATCGATGTGTGGTAGCTCATGCAGTGTAAGCTGCTGTAAGGCTCAGGTGAGAACCTTCATCAGGCAGGAGCAGCCAGCTGAGTTAGGAAAGAGCTTCATCTTTCCAGCCGCAGCCAGGGTCTGCTGCTGCCACGAAGAAGTCGGACCGGCCAGTCTGTTTTCCCTGGAAAGCAGAGGTGTTTTCCAGCAGGTAATTTCCAGGAGCCGTGGAAGGCCGGCAGGCAGGCAGGGCTCCACCAGGACCGAAGCTGGGTGGCCGACGGGCACGTTGCCAGCGGCCAGCCGGGCCCATCCGCCTGGCGGTTGCTAAGAGACGGCGCATGCCAAGGCGGGTTGAACGGCAGCCAGCTGAAGCGACAGGGCTGCGGGACGGAATGGCTCACACCCCGAATACCAACGCCTGCCATCCTTTTCCTGAGCTCCCCACTGGCTCCTTAGCGTGGTGGGAGCCGGTTTTGATTGGGGAGGCCTTTCTGTGAGCAGCAGCCACTTTGCCAATTCTCCCCAGTCCTGCTTCACAGCATCTATTGATAATAGCAACGTGTTATTTTTATTATAGGAGACTCGTTCACGGACTGTGAATCCAGCAGGAAGGAACACGTTGTGGTACAAAATGTTCCTCTCGTACCAACAC
>VZTR01002623.1:0-33786 GCA_013400775.1 Chaetops frenatus | reverse complement strand
TGGGAGGCTGCAATGCACAGCAGGAAAAAGGTTTCAGATCCAGAAATTTCCACCTGAGTCTGCCTGTGCTTTCCCATGGAAATTTTGAGAGGTCAGAGTTCATTGTCTTCCAAATCTGACTTTCATCTGGCCACAAAAATCACATTCTGGACTCTGCTGTCAAGATCCCTGAGATGTCATGCACAGATTAAAACATCTGGTGATTCACATGCTTCTTATACTGTGATAAATCTGTTTTTCTCTCTTTATATATTTATTAAGAGCAATTGAAATCTAGCAATGTATCTCTAGCAAGTTAAGAAGTGTCAGATACAACCAGCGGTTTTTATAGTTTCATATTCCTTCTCAAGTAACCCTCAGCTCCCAAACCAGAAGATTTACCCTTATGGAAGAAATACTCCCACAAGGTGGGAATGATAACTCAGATATTTTTAAATTTTATAGTCATGCATTGGACCAAAAATGCCTGGGAAATGGTTATTTCAAGTAGCATGAAAATTCACATTTTATTCTATAATAGGCCCCTGTGACCAATAGTTCTTTAATCTGCCAATCAATGATTTGGATGGGGAAAAAAAAAAAAAAAAAAAGAGGGATAAAAAAGTATAGAGGAGTTCAAATTGTACTTACCCTGTTCACCAAGTCGAATAACTCGGGAGATGTGGATGGCGAGGTTTGGAGTGGAGGCAGCTTTTATACCTTCCCCAAAGTGCTTACAGGGGCAAAACACCCTCCGTGCCTCCGGTCCCACACGGCAGCAAAACAACCCTCGCATGGAGGGATTTAATTCTGCTGGCTCTGCACTGCCACTCCCCACGCGCAAAAACGGGCGTGAGGCGATGTCAGGACAGACTTGAGGGCATCGAGCTGGTGAATGATGAGATAATAATCCCCATCAGGAGCATTGTCTTTAGGTTCGATGAGTTCAGGTTAATTTAACTTCGCCCTTTAAAGTTGGTGGGTTTTAAGTGTATCCCGTGAAAATCCATGGAAGCCACGCAAAAAGGGGGAGGAAGGTATCAAAAAGAAACAGAATATCACTTATCTCCAAATTATTTAGAAAGGTGAGGGGTTTTTAAATCTTTGTTTGCAGCTCAAAACACCACTAATTACTCGTGAATTCTGAGGTGGGTTCCATTGTGCCATTCCCTGCTGGCTTTGGAATGTCATGGAGGCAGTGACAATTCGGGGATGTTCCAGATCCTTCCAGGACAATGAGAGGCTTTGAACTGGAAATTCATATTTGGTGTGTTAGACACAAACACAGAAATGTCAGCACCCAAAGCTTGGGCAGGAGCGTCAGTTCAGAGATGTGTGAGCTGAGGGCTCTGTGTCACGAGGTACAATTTCATGGACAAAACATTTACAGGTGAGAGTCCGAAAGCAGAGATTTTGGAACATCAATTTGAGACCCCTTTTTTTTCAGAACATTGATAGTCAAGCCTGAAAATTCAGATAATTTGCAATCAGGCTCTTATTTCTGCCCTAAAATTTAAGATATTTCAGGAGAATGCTTCCTCATAAATTAAGAAGAAGCTGCACTCAATAGTCCAGACAGTGAACTTGTCATCAATACTTAATAAAATAAAGAATTTGATATCATGACTGAAAATCAAATTATTGCCAGCACTGAAATTATTAATCAGAGGCTGATTAGGGAATCAAGAGGAGTGACATTGGTTGGCATATTTTTAAATTATGCTGTTTCATAACAAGGGAGCTCCTAACTCAGAACAAATCCTCATAACTCCCGGCCTTCATTTAATAGGATAATAACAGAAATTGCAAGCACTGACTATTAATGAGTATTTGTGAGGCAGCTTAAGGTCATTATCCTCCAGGTACCTCTCATTATTATCAGCAAATCCTGATGACACTTCACAAGCAGAGCTATTTTACAATTTAGAGGTAATTTATTGCCTCTCTTTTGCAATATCATAAAATTAGAAAACAATTGCAAGAGGAAAGGAAAGAAATAACTGCAGGATGTCCCAGGCTCATCCTAATAATTTTTTTTTTTATATTTCTTCATTAAATTCTCTCTTTTTTCTGTAGTGGTCAGTACTTTGGGGGTGGAGGGAAAGCAAATCAAGATTTTTACTGTATTTCTAACTGACCTTCTGGAAGTCAAGATTTCAAATGAAATTTTGAAATGTTTCGGAATAGCTTTGGTTGAGGCTTATTCTGTTATAACAATTTATGCTTCTTTGGTGACATCTTTTATAGATCCCTACTCAGCTGCAAGGAGAACTTGTGTCCTCTCAGAGCCAAAATTTTATGTCCAATTGGGACAGCTGGTGAAGGTGGCACCATCAAAGGCTCCACACCATGGAGATATTACCTTGAAATTGAAACGTCCATTAAAATGGGACTAAAGCAGGACTCCATGGCCACCCTTCAGCCACAAGTTCCCCAAATCCCCTCAGATCATCCTCAGGGGGAGCTGATTGCCACCAGCAGTTGTGTCACAGCCACAAGAGGTTGGGAGGGACAGTGCTGAGGTGACAAAATCGAAGCACCCACTGTCGCGTTGGTTTCGTAATAAATGAGGACAAGAGGCACACGGGGTGGCTTTGAGGAGGGTATAAAAGCTCAGATCACCCACAGCCCTTCATCCACTGCTCCTGTTCCCATCCCTGCAGCGAACAAGGTAAGTGGTGTCACCACTCCTCATAAAATCTGAATTACCACATGAAGTCAACGAGCCTTTCTTCCTGTTCCTCTTGGTTTCTTTCTCATTGGTCTTACACTTCAGAGCCAATCTTTGCCACAGGTTGCTGCAGATTTGTTTAATTTATCCAGCACAGAGTTTCTGCTCGCAAGGACCATCACGGTGAGAGGAAGGTTAAAGGTGGAGTAGATACAAGAATGAGATTTCTTTGATTGCCTCTGAATTTGCCTGTTCCCCTCTGACATTTCAGACACAGAACTTAATTTTGATTCTTCTCAGCCAATTGAACTTGAGAGCCCTTTCTGCTGTGCGTTGCAGCCTCCCAGCCCAGAAGGATGTCCTACTCCAGCGAGTCCTGCGGGGTGAGCTGTCCCCGGCCCATCGCCGAGAGCTCCAACCAGCCGTGCGTGCAGCAGTGCCCCGACTCCAGAGCCCTGATCCTGCCCCCACCCGTGGTGGTGACCATCCCAGGCCCTGTGCTCAGCACCTTCCCTCAGGAGAGCGTGGTGGGCTCGTCGGGCCCAGCATGGCTGGGGCGTTCCTTCAGCTCCCGCAGCTCCCAGGGCTCGGGGGGCTCCTTTGGCCTGGGAGGTTCTGGGGGATCCCGAGGATATTTGGGTTCCTCTGGCTATGGGGGCTCCTTTGGGTCTGGAGGTTATGGGGGCTCCCAGGGCAATTGGGGTTCCTTTGGGTGGGGACCGTATGGAGGTTCCCAGGGCTATGAGGGCTCCTTTGGGTTGGGGGGCTCCCGTGGTTATAGGGGCTCTTTTGGGTCTGGAGGTTATGGGGGTTCCCTTGGATATGGGGGCCCCCTGAGCTACGGGGGTTTCTCAGGCTATGGGGGCTCCCAGGGTTATGAGGGTTCCCTTGGATATGGGGGGTCCCGGGGCTATGGGGGCTCCTTTGGCCTTGGAAGCTGTGGGGGCTATGGGGGGTCCTTGGGTTATGGCCGTTCCCTGGGCTATGGAGGTGACTTTGGCTATGGAGGCTCCCTCGGGGGCTATGGAGGTTCCCTGGGGGGCTATGGAGGCTCCTTTGGCAATTGCGGGAGGTCCTACAGCTCCGGCTTCTCCTCGCGGGGCCTGGGCTATTCCCTGCCTGGCTCCCAGAGATGGGGCAGGTCCCGCCGCGGGAGCTGTGGGGTTTTCTAAAGCCCCCAGAGAGCAGTGCCAGCCCCGGAGCCCAGCCCGGGCCATGAGGACACCGGGCAGGAGCCCCTGTGTCGGGTGTGCCCTGAGCCCTCCATCCCTTCGGGAATGCCCTGGCCCCTCCATCCCCCTGCTGTATCCTGGTCCTGAACAAGTCCCTGTTCCCAGAGCGCGAGTCCTGCATCCCCTGCTGTCCCTGAGATCGCCTGGATTCCCTGCACTCGGCTGTTGCTCTTCTCTCTGACAATAAAGCCCTGTTTGTGATGCACAAAAATCTCTCTGATTTTCATTTGTCCTTTATTTTCCTCCGGGATCAAAACTCCCCAGCGTGCTGAGGCTTCCTTATCGCAGGATCTGCCCGGCTCCACGTCTATAAAGTGTGGAATGGGAGTTTAATTGGGGTAATTAACACGATGTTGAGGAATGTTTGTTCAGCAATTTAGCCGTCATCATCTTCCCCGAGGTCCTGAGTAATTGTTCTTGCTCTGAGGATTTCTGGTGACATCCGAAAAGGCCCCTCAATAAACCACATCGTTGTTTAGCAAGCAATTAAAACATAATTGCAGCGTTTCTGAACTAGCAGGACAACAAAGGAAGAACGAGAGTTAGGTTTTCATTTTGTCTGTTGGATTTTAAATGTTCTGCCTACTTTTGTTCAGCCTGGAGAAGAGAAAACTAGGGGTGACCTAATTTCACCTCCCAGTGTCTGAAGGAGCCGACAAGAAATATGGGGAGAAATTATTTCCAAAGGCCTGGAGGGACAGGACAAGGGGAAATGGGTTCAAATTTATGGAGAGGAGGTTTAGATGGGATATTGGGAATAAATTCCTCCCTGTTGTGTCTGTAAAGCAGCTTCAGCTTTCCCACCTCTTTCCCTCTATTTGTGGTTATCCAGGAGTGATTATTTCATATTGTTCTTCTAGAAATGAGACAAAGTGAAAATATTCCCTACCAAAAAAAAAGGGTATTACTCATTGTTTATATTTATCTATGATTAACTCCTTAGTAATTAGCCTGGTATAACTTAAACACAGATCTGCCTGCTACTAACAATTTACGCACACGCAAATTTCTCCCAGAGGAGAAGGCTCCAAAGAGGAAGAGAGAGAAGGAACACTGCAAACCACAAATTGTGATGCACCATCTATTTAATGAGCAAGGAGTGGAATTAAAAAAAAAAAAAATGTACAGCATAAGAAAGCAGAAGGGTTGAAATGGACTAAAATGAATCACCCATTTCAAGGCAGTGCTTTACAGCTGGACACCCAGCTACAATCGAGTGACATTTTTTCACCTCCCTGATTCCACAGAAAGGCACCAAATCAGAAATACCAGCTCCTGCAGCGCCGTGAGCTCGGGGCAAAAGCTGCGGGGGGCGGGGGGGGGTCAGCAAGCGAATGGGCACGGGCTCGGTCCTGCATCCGGATCGCTCTTTCCAACTCCTGGTCATTCCTTCCCTGCGGCCTCGAGGCTTCCTCAGGGCCCACAGCGGTTGGAGCGCCGGTAGGACCTCCCATAAAGCCCCCCGAGACCGGAGTATCCCAAACTCCCGAGCCCTGAGGAGCTCCCCGAGTTGATGGGGACACCCCCAGCGCTCAGAGCATCCCCGACGGCCGCGGACGCCGAGGATCCCACGGTGGTGTTTTGGGGGAAGGAGCTGAGGATGGGTCCGGGCAGGGTGACCACCACGGGCGAGGGCTGGATCACGTAGGTGGAGTCCTGGCACTGCCGGACACAGGGCTCGTTGCAGCTGTTGGCCAGCGGGGTGGGGCCGCAGGAGTTGGGGGCACAGAGGTCGTAGCAAGACATGGCTGTGGGCTGAGAGTCTGGAACACGAGGAACGAATCGTAATTAGTCACGTAATGAAGGTGCTGCGGTGACGGAAGGGGCAAGGGCTGCGTGGAGAGCGGGGTAAGGGGTTGGTCTGGGCTTGAAAGGAGATTTCAGTAAAGCCCAAAGCTCTCCACACCACAAAGGGCAGCTCCACCTCCTCCCGGGAGGCTCCGAGCGTTCCTTTCCCACCACACCCCTCCTGCAGCCCTGAAATAAGTGGGGAAGCGAGGGACCAGGCGGTCAGAAAAGCAAGGGGAATCCGTGCCCCAAAATAGAAGGAAAAAATTTAAAAATTCCCCAAGAAGTAGGAGTGAGGAGCAGAAATTTCACCGTGAGAGCCTGGCACAGGTTGCCTTGAGTAAGGGAGTTCAGGGGATTTCCCTCCGGAGACATTCCGACCCTCCTGCCCAGGAGTCATTCCAAACCCGCTTAGAGGCTTTCCTGTGTCACTTGCTCCAGGTGACCCCAGGAATGGCACTGGGAGATCTCCAGAGGTCCCTTCCAACCCCGAATATTTTGTAATTCCGCTCCGAGAGCGGAAGTTCTGCACTGATTCCCCACATTCACGCCCAGCTGCTGAGCAACGCCCAGGCAGAACCCGGAGCCCCTCGGAAAAGAAAGATTTGGGTCACACAAATGAAAAAGGAGGCTGAATCCGGCATCAGCACAGGAACAATCTCCACCCTTCACAGAATGTCCCCTCCTGGAGAAAAAGCTGCTTTGAGGTCTCCCCCACAATTTTAAAGAGCACAAACCTCAGACTGCTACAGACAAACAGCAGAAAAATAAAACACAGAGACAGCAACAATCCAGGAAAATGGGAAGCAGATCCAGACTTACCCTTTTCTCCAAGGAGAATAAAGCAGGAGTGGTTTCAGCTCCTCTAACCGGGCTGGTTTTATACCCTGGCCCAGAGAGCCCGAGGACCTGAGACACAAATTGTGCTTGTAGCTTATTAGTAGCCAATTGCTAACGACTCCTCATATGCAAAATTCCCCTGGCTGGGGATTCACTTTTCCTCTCTGTTGGTGTTTCTTGCCTGGATTTCATTTCCTCCCTGTAATGTATGCATTCCTCCAGAGCGGTTTCTTTCATCCTCAAATCTTAATTCCTGGTCAGAGGCTGATTCACCTGGGTTACTCAGGAAATCGTTTTGCATCCCAAGGAACGATGACATGGATGAATGAAACCATCAGGAAAGGGGCAGTGAACTTCCCTGTGAAATCCCTTTCCCTCTGCACAGAGGGATCAAGTTATAGGCACACCTGGTTCTGGAAACGGCAGAAATTCCTATTTCTGCCCCAGAATTTCTCCAAATTCCTCTCAAACAGAGGGAGATCCAAAAAAATACAGGCAATAAAACTGTCACAGAAAGCATTCAAAGCTGATCAAACTCCACCACTCTCAAAGGTACTAGAACATGGATTATTGGAGGGAACAGATTTTATTTTCTTGACTAGGCAGGGAGGATGAAAAAGGATCAGTGTCTGATTTATTCCTTTAATATTAAACCACCACACTTCCACGATGGAATCTGAGACACAATTTGGGAACTGAGTGTCCAAGTCCTTCATCTCAGAGGTCTCCAGGTTGGGCTTTCTCCCTACATCAAACTCCAGGACAGCGATTGAGGTCAGCTGGAGGATGCCTGGGAATTCGAGGCTGCTCAGAGACACTCAAAGCCTTGCCCAAGCTCATCTTTGGGGTCATCAAAGACACCAAACCCTTTTACATCTGCCACTAAATTATTGCTTTCCCTCTCTGGGCCTTGCACCATTATGCAAAATTGTTCCTTAAATTAATAGCAGTTATTTAGAGATCTTTGTAATGTCCTTGTTCCTTTTTTTCCTCTTTGAAAGGCAATTCTCCCTTTCACTTTGCACGTCTCAAAGAGCACCTCAGTGTGCAGCAATTCCAGTTCCTTTTCAAAGGCAATTTCCAGATTAAAAAGTAATTGCAGACAATGCAGGAGCAGACTGGAGGGCAGGGCCGAGCATTCCAAGCTCTCCTCGTGTTTAGTCTCTGAGGCAGAGACAGGCAAATCAGTCCTGAACTGGGAGTATCCTCCCCAGCATCTCCTGGGAAATAAATGCTGGTTGGAGACTTCTGAAGAGCAAAAATCTTCAAAGTTCCCGGAACATTTCCCTCGACCACTCAGACATGCAAATGGGGGATGGTGATCAGCAGATGGGCAGGGATGGAGGCTTTGAACATGACCAGGGGTTCAAAGGGGTGGCCGAGATTCCTGATGGATTCCACAGCCTTCCTCACCAGCTCCAACCCTCCCATCCTGTCCTTGAAATACAAACCAGAATTTGCCCAATTCCAGCCACGAGTCACTGGATGTCCCCAGTTTAGGATGAGTGACATGACGGATGGGAACCCTCCTGTCCCTCAGGATTGACCAGACTTTCCCAAGGTTCTCACTGCACACACAGAAATGTTAAAAAATCCATTGTCCAATTGTGGATACTCCATCCCTGGAAGTGTCCAAGGCCAGGCTGGACAGGGCTTGGAGCACCCTGGGATAGTGGAAGGTGTCCCTGCCCATGAAACCATGGGCAGGTGATTTTTAAGAGGATTTTACATTATTTTTAAGGCCCCTTCCCACCCAAACCATTCCATGATTCCCTGACATTCCTTTATAAAAATAATTACCTATTGACTCTAAGAGCGTGGTTTGAAAGACAACTCATCAAAAGCTACAGAGAAGATAAAAGGAGCCCCAATTCCACTTATGAAGGTGATCCTGAGTCCAGCTCATCGGGCTGGCTCCATCTTCTCCTGCCAGGAGCCAAAAGCTTTGGGATGTTGCTCATTGGAATACTACAGCTGCGATCCGAAATCTCCTGGGCACTTATCAACTCTGAAATTGCACACTCAGGACTCCAATTAAAACCCTTGCTGCCATGGCTGCTCCCAGGTGTGTGCCCGAAATGCCAGAATTCCTAAACAAATCGGATTTTGACTCATCCCCACTTTGGAAGGTGGAGTCGGCCCTGATGGAGTCGGGAATATTTGATGGATGCAAACCAAGGAGATGAAAGCGGCCTCGCAGGTTCGTGGGTTTCATCCGTGGCCAGGATAAACCCGTAATAAACATAAACAGTCAACAAACCAATTTCCCTGCTGGGAGCCCAGCCAAATGCAAAGCAAAGCCACAATTCCTGCAGGGACTGGGTAATAAAAGGTGCAGGAACATCTCGGATCCTCCAGGCAGCCCCAGAAAGCCATAAAAGCTCTCCAGAGCTTTCCTGCCTCTTCTGTTCTCCCCAGAAACCCAGGAGATGCTGCAGCTCTGGCTTCAGCTTCGCAGAATTTGGTGCTGAAATGGATTTCCACTGACAACAAATACTTCTGCAAGAACACTTTGTGGTATTTTTTATTTTTACAGGACTAAGTTGTTCCAGCTCTTAGAAGAAATTTTTCCCTGCGAAAAACATTCTAACACAATATTCCTACTCATTTTCTGCAGCACTGAATAAATCACTTTCTAATTTACTGCAAACTCACCCATATTTCCATTTTTTTCCTCAGAATTGTGCTTTACTTGTTGCCACACCAGGTTTTAACCCGAAAAGGCTGTTCAGGACAGGAGTGGAGAGGGGAAAGTGATGCTTGGGGATTGTCTTTTATTTTATTTTGAAAAGTTTGACCCTTCTGATGGGATTTCTGAGTGCTTGGAGGAAACATTCCAGCTTTGGAAAGAATTTTTGTGTACTCTGGGAAGGGGTTTGGCTTGATTAATGAGAAGGGAATTGAAAGGGTAAGGAAATTATTTTGTCATGAGAACTATCCACCTGAACCCGTCCAAGGCACCTTCTCAGCAGTGCCTCAGTCACAACCCTTTGGAGCCATTGACCTTTTGAAATTCAACACCTTTGATCACGGAATAGCTTCAGTTGAGATGGCAAAAAATATTAAATTAAACATTTAATCCAGACCAAGCTCCTCCTGTAATAGAACATCATACTGCCAACTTTCCACTGTCTTCTGGTGTTTTATTAAGAAAGCCTCCTCCTTAAAATTATTAATTCTTTGATTTGCCTCCTTTAATTTCATTCCACTAATGACTGCAGTTGGTACAACCTCATCATCATCTTTAATTACAGTTCAGCATCAGTCTGGATGGGCAGACAAGGACTCCAAGTAAGACTTTTCAGAGATATCAGGAGTTTTACGGGCCGACAGGTGATTGAGTCACCCAGAGCCTTCAGGGGAAGCTTTCCAAACCTTCTTCCTCCAGGGAGCAAAGCTCCAGTGTCTGATCAGCACCTTCATCCCTGTGCAGGAGGAACAAAGCAGCTCCTGACAAAGCTCAGCTCTGCCAGACACAGCAGCTTAAAACACCCTAAGAAAGGGTTAGAACTAAATATCTGTTAAATTTTAGTCCTTTAATCTCTTTGTCCCAGATTTGCTTCCCAACCCAGCCAATTCCAAAGGCTCATTCCCCTGCAGGAACACTCCCCATCCTTCTGTGCCTCCCCTCCCAGACTCTCCAGGGGCTGAGCTCAGCTGCCGGGAGATGCTGCATCCAAACCACTCCAGGCTGAGCCCAAAAGGGGTCCCTCAGGTGCTGCTTCTCTCCCTCTGCTTTTTCCCTGAGGGATCTCAGCTGAGCTCCCTTCTTTTAAAAGGCTTTTCCCAAGTATTACATCTTTAAATATTCCCTGTTTATGTCCCAGCAGGAGACCCCCACTGCAGGCGAAAGTTGTCCCTTTCTGCCTTGGATAAGGCGTCTCAGGCTTGATTTTAAACATTCTCCACCACTGGAAACTGACTTGTTTTTCTTTGAAATTGGAGTGAGTTATTTACATGGTGTTTTCTGGAAGTGGAGACTTCCAAAGGCGCTGGAAAAGGGGCTGGGAGAGCAAAGAAGGCCAGGCAGACTCGGACGGTGATGCAGCACGAATTTAATGGGTGGAGGAAGGGAAGGAAGCAATGTAAAAGTCAGGAATACATTTCCATGGTCCAGTAAGGACAAAACCCACTCATCCCTCTCACAGCGACACTCTCAGCAAGGGGAAATCTTCCTTCTTCACTGATGAAGTGACCTGTGCTAATCCAGCCATGCAGAACAATTGCTAACAATTAATGTTTTGCCTATCATCAAATACAAAAACAAAACAAACAAACAAACAAAAAAGCAGGACATTTGATCAGAAATACAAAGTGAAGCACAACAAAAAGGCAAGGAAAGGCCTGGCTTGGGGAGACACCGAACCCCCACAGCTCCTTTAACTCCAGGCTGGAGTGGCGTCCAGAAACCGTGGTGGTGAGCTCAGTCCTGTTCCAGGGATGGGTTGAGATTCACCATTCCTGGTCTTCTCCTCCCCGTTTTTTCCCCCCCACCTTAGCAGGGCCCGTAGAAGCCGCTGTGGGAGGGGTTGTAGCGCCGGTAGGGCCGGCTGTAGCCACCACCCAGCCCGGGGTAGCCAAAACCCCCCAACCCCAAGGAGCTCCCTGAGTTGATGGGGACACCCCCGGTGCTCAGAACGCTCCCGACGGCCGCGGACGCCGAGGATCCCACGGCGGTGTTCTGGGGGAAGGAGCTGAGGATGGGCCCGGGCAGGGTGACCACCACGGGAGAGGGCTGGATGACCACGGTGGAGTCCTGGCACTGCCGGACACAGGGCTCGTTGCAGCTGTTGGCCAGAGGGGTGGGGCCGCAGGAGTTGGGGGCACAGAGGTCGTAGCAGGACATGGCTGTGGCCGGAGGGAATTCTGGAATACAGGAGCTGTGTTACACCCACATTTACCAGGAAAACAGGAGATTTCTAAGGATCAATTCAGGAGCTGAGCAAAATTGGGAAGGGAATCAGATTTTGAGCGTTCTTCGTGTTCCGGCCTTGGGTGAATTCTCTGCTTGGGCTGTCGTGGGGCCTGGTCACGCGACTCTGAATGGGCCCAAGATTTCACTGCTGGTATTTAAGGGTGGCTGCACAACCTTAAAACTTCCTCACATCCCAAAACTGAATAAATAACCCATTTAATAAATAGCCCACTTAATAAATAACCCATATCCATTTAGCTAATGTGGCTAATTAATGATTTTTATAACTCACCACCAACACAAAACTCCCTCTTTGGTATAAAACCCCTTCCTCCCACTAAGACAAAACTGCTGCAACAAGAGTAAGGGGAAAACTACAAAATCAAGGCAAAAGTTCATTGTATAAAGAGAATGAATATGTTCAAACTCACCTTGTTCACGCTGGCAAACAGAAGAGAAATGGCTGGGAAAGCCAGGAGTTTCTCAGGTTTTTATACCAAGTTTTGAGTCGCCCAACAACTTGGGCTGCTCTTTGTGCAAGAAATGATTTATGGGCCATGACTGATTACAAGGTTTTTTGCCTCAGTATTTGTGTTTTTTGCTGCTTCACTTCCTTATCTTGTGGTTTGTCTATCTGACCTCAAGGTGCTTTCATCTTAAAACATTCCAGGCCAGGTTCATTCCTGGGAACACTCCAGCAATTAATTCAGCAGGATTTATGCAGCCTTCAAACTCCTTTGGGATCTGCTTGGTGTTATTAAAGGATATTAGGCCTCATTTGCATAATGCAGGGCCCTCCTCTGCAAGGTAAATCCCAGGGGAGCCCATGGAGAATTGCAGATTTTGGAAGTCAAGCCATGATCATTTGGATTTCCATGGAAGAGCCTGCTTGGGGAGGTTTGGAGCCTCCACCCCTGGAGGTGTCCCAGGAACAAGGGGACATCGAGGGTGACATGGAGGGGATCAATCACAGGTTGGTATTGATGATCCTGGAGCCGTTTTCCAGCCCCAAATCCATGAGCAATCCTGGATACAGGTATTAACACCGAAGTTCTTGCTTTCCTTGCACATCCAATCCTGAGACATGTAAATCACATTTAAATTAGGGCTGTCTCAGTGGGGTTCCCCTGGGAACAGAAACTTGTTTGGCTTGGGAAGAGCTTCCTGAGGACTTCAAAGTTTATCAGTGGCTTTATTCAAGTGTCACCATGCAAATGTCCCGTCCTGGGCACATTTCAGATCCCTGACCTAGATCTGAATTCTTGTATTTTATTTAATAATGTGTTCGGAGCCTCTGCAAAATTCTTGCAACTCCTGAGTTCCCTTTGCCGAGTTTTGCTTTTCCCTCAAGGCACAGAAACTGCAGCTCAGGAGGGGAGATCCAATTTTGGGGAAAGCCTCCTTAACAGCCTGGCAGCGCTTCCAGTTCCGTAATTAACACCCGGAGTTCATCCAAGAGGTTGAGAGCCTCTGGATGGGGAACCAGGACATGACATCTCCCATTCACGGAGTTTCACCCTCCCCACACTCAATTAACATTTTTGTGCGAGAGCGTGGAGCTCCCGGGGACAGGTGAGGCACCAAAGGCTTGACAAATTACTGCGTGAATTGAAATTTGTAGCGTTGTGTTGGCTCTGGAGCCCTGGGTGTGATGGAACAAAGGACTGAAACGAACCCCAGGTCCCGCAGATGAAAGGAGCTTTGAGGGAGGTTTTTCATCTCACTCCAGGTTGGTGCATAAACCGTGAGCAATTTAACTCCTGGGGACGGCTCAACCTGCTGCAGACATTGTTTGTATAACTGGAGTTATTGGGATGCCTCAAACCTTCCCAATTGAGATTTTCTTCATTTTTTCCCCCAAAATTAACTGGTTTAGTGCCTTCAGTGGCTGTTGCAAACCCAAATCAGATCCTGGAGGAGCTCTGAATTCTCCACCCTCCAGGCTGAACATTCCCAACATTCCCAACTCCCCCAGACTATCAATGATCTACTCAGTGACAAATTTCACCCCAAAGAAGTCTCAAATAAGAACAGGAGGGAAGGGGAAAAAACATCAGGAGACTGGAATGATGATAAAAGCATCACTTTATTAATCCCAACAAGAGGATTAAAGCCCTGCAAAGCACCAGAGGTCAGTGTGGGGGGAAAGGCTCAGCTCAGGGGGACAGGCAGAGCTCTTCTCCCAGCCCACCCTGAGAACCACGTTCCACCTACTTCCTAAATTTAAAACTTTACACCAGGTAGTACCAAATACACCGAGCAGCAGAGCTAAAAAATGGGTTAGAAACATAAAGGAGTAAAACAGGAGTAGTAAAAAATGGGTTAGAAACATAAAGGAGTAAAATAGGAGTAGCAGCCTCACTCCAGGAGCTGATCAGCTCCATCCAGGCAGAGCCGTGGGGATCTGACATCGTTTCTGAAACCGTGAGCTCAGTCCTGCTCCAGGGACGGGTCGAGATTCACCATTCCTGGTCTTTTTCTCCCCGTTTTTCCCCCCCCACCTTAGCAGAGCCCGTAGAAGCCACTGCGGGAGGGGTTGTAGCGCCGGTAGGGCCGGCTGTAGCCACCGCCCAGCCCGGGGTAGCCAAAACCCCCCAACCCCAAGGAGCTCCCTGAGTTGATGGGGACCCCCTCGGTGCTCAGAGCGCTCCCGACAGCCGCGGATGCCGAGGATCCCACGGTGGTGTTTTGGGGGAAGGAGCTGAGGATGGGTCCGGGCAGGGTGACCACCACAGGCGAGGGCTGGATGACCACGGTGGAGTCCTGGCACTGCCGGACACAGGGCTCGTTGCAGCTGTTGGCCAGAGGGGTGGGGCCGCAGGAGGTGGAGGGACATCGCTCGTAGCAAGACATGGCTCGGGGTGAGGCCTGGAACACAGGAGTACACCTGAGGGCAAGGTAGGAGCCGTGTCACACCCACGTTGGCTCAGTTCAGTTGTCAGGACAACAACTCTCCAAGGAGCCTTTTAGGAACCAGGCCAGGAGCTGAAGAGGAAACCGAATTCTTAAATAAAGAGAGACAGAGGCTGAAATGTCCTCTGGGCCTTTTAGGACCTGGGCCAGGAGCTGAGGAGGAAACCGAACTCTTGAGTAAAGAGAGACAGAGGCTGAAATGTCCTCTGGGCCTTTTAGGACCTGGGCCAGGAGCTGAGGAGGAAACCGAACTCTTGAGTAAAGAGAGACAGAGGCTGAAATGTCCCCTGGGCTGGCGACAATCCGGGGAAGGACTGGCAGCAGAACAAAAGAAACAAACCTGTGTCATTAATTTAATTGTAGGATTTTGATTGCACGTCTGGGGAGACCCAGCTCTGCTCAGTCCAGAGTACTGTAGGAGCAGCAATTAGAAGTAAAAACCCAGCCACAAGTGCCCCTGTGGAGAGAGTTCCATGGGCAGCTGGAAAAAATGAAAGGCAGGATTCATTTCAAGGCTCCCACTTTGCCTACAAAGAGGTACAAATTTCAGTGTCATTAAGCAGCCTTGAAGAGGAGGTCTTTGCCATCTTTCCCAGACAATTCGTCCTGGGATGTGAGAAAAGGCAGGAATTCCCTGCACACTCCCTAGGTCTGGTCCCACTGTGGCAATAAAACCAAAATTCTTTGATTTTTAGAGGTTGCTCAGCTCTGGTCTGGTTTTCCCCTTCTTTCTCTTTAGCCCCACAATCCCTGATCCCATTTCCCAACATTCCAGGAGAATGTCATTGCACTCTGGAACAAAATTTCCACACTTGATGACCCACCTGACATTCCAGGATGGAAAAGACCCTCCAAGGTATAAAATGCTGCTGAAATATAACTGAGCTCCTGGATTTTCTGTTTCAATAAGTAGTTTGAGTTAAAAAGGACCGTTAAAGATCCCAGAGTTCCAACTCCTTGCACAGTTGTTCCACCCATTCAGTTTGTTAATCTTTATTATTTCTGATATTTTCTACGTAATTTAGCATGTCTGAAATCCCATGTTTAAATAAATTTCTGTCACCAATTCAAGGATCTCTACAACCAAGTCAGGACCCCAGAAATTCCATGATTCCAACAGCAAACCCCAGCATTTTAAACAGAAAAAGTCTCCCCCACCAAATAAACCCAGTAACCAGCAGAACACTGTAGGGAGAAAAACCAGATTATTAAAAGGCAAGAACTCAGCAAACAGAGAAAGAGAAGTGGATTTGAACTAACCTTGCTCGCAAAAGAGGAAAGAGGGAAGAGAAGTGCTAGGAAGGAGTTGTGTTGAGTTGGTTTTTATACTTCAGCCCTGATGGCCTGGGGACCACAGACAGCCTTTGTACCTGGAATTAATTCCCAACAAGTATGTCCTGAATCTCAAAGGTTCCACCTGATTAAATGTATTTTCCTCACTGCTTATTTACTTTGTTTATATTTCCTTATCTTCTGACAGACAGATTCTGTCCAGCAGGTTTCTCTCATCTCTGGAATTAGGGACCAAATTTATTCCAGGGCCACCTTTCAGTCACAACAAAATCCAGACTCTGGCGTATGTTTGATTTTAGTCACAAAGAAAAATACTCAGAATGTCTATAATACATAATTCATCACTACAAGGTGTTCTTTTCTTAAGGGTATGAGTGGAAATCCTTAATAAATTCCTGTCTCCACCAGATTCTGCCTCCGGCCGGGCATCAGAACAAGCTCAGGTCTGGGTTTGGGGAAGGCCCTGCCTAAAGAGCACATCCATCCCTGAAATTCCACAGATTCAGTGAGGAAGTGCCAGAACTGTGGGATTCAGAGACAATTTACCATTTTATCACATCAAATCCAGATGGTTTTATGGTACTAAGTTTGGTTAACACAGTCTGAGGCACAGCTGGAAAAACACGGACATTTAATGCTGATTTATTAGTTCTTTCACAAAGGGAGCCTCTAAAGCCCTTCTGCACCTTCTCAGCTCACAAATATCAATCGAAATCAAAATGGTTTGGAGTCATGGAATGGTTTGAGTGGGAAGGGACCTTAAAGCTCATCCTGCTCCAATCCAGGGGCAGGGACACCTCCCACCACCCCAGGTTGCTCTAAGCCTCATCCAGCTTGGCCTTGGACACTTCCAGGGTTGGGGAATCCATGGAATCACCTCTGCCAGGGCCTCCCCACCCCAGCAGTAAAGAATTCCTTCCCAAATCCAACCTAAATTTCTCCTCTTTTCATTTTTCCCCTTTTCCCCTGGTCCTGTCACTCCAGGACCTTGGGAATTTTCTCCTCATGTTTCTTGTTGGCTCCTTCAGGTCCTGGAAGGCCAAAATTAGGTCACCCCAAAGCTTCTCCAGGCTTGGAAAGCTCCTCAGAGGTTTTTTTGGGTTTTTTTTGGAGATGTGAACATTTTAATTGACCATTGTTTGTAACTGGGTCAGACTGGGAATGGCACACAAAGAGTTTTGGCACCTCTTGGATTTGATCTTGAACAAATTCCTGAGGAGCTGGAAAAAATTTGTCTTTATGACTGTGCTTGGAGTAATTTCACGTTGACATTATTAGAGTCGGTCTAAAAGTACCAGAAATTAAAATTACCCATAAATTGGGAAGATGAAAGGATTTTTAATGGGTGGATGATGCTTCTCACGCAATGCCAGCCTAAATGTAGACTGGAAAACAAAAGCAGGGCAATTTCTTTATCAAGGAAAGGCTCCACCTGCAAAAATATGTGTGTGGGAACTAATTAATGCAAGAAAAAGATGCTTCAAAAACCTCATAAAATCACAAATATCTGCAGAGTTATTGCTCCTGACTATCTAAAGGGGACGTGGCTTCCAAATCACCTTCACATTTTTCAGGAATTGTCTCTCTGATGATTTCAGGCATTACTGGAGATGGATCAGGCCTTTTAAAGTATAAAATTCTATGTGAAATATAAATGAGTGTCTCCATTTAATAAAAACTTCATCCTGCACAACCCCACCATGATGCTGGGCTGGGAAGGTTCCAGAACAGGCTCCCTTTTTTCCATTTAGATTAACAAGGGTAAATTTTGGAGTTTATTTCCCCTTACCCAGACTCTTCACTCTCCCAAATTTCCCTCCTCCACCCCTCGTGCTCTGTGTCCATTTGCATTGTGGGATAAATAGATAAAAAATAGGTAAAATTGATAGAATAGATAAAATAGGTTAAATGGTCTGTTGGTGGTAGATACAGAACACATGTTCTCAAGTCCCACACATACATTTCAATAAAAATAGATTTAAACTGGCTTTTAATTGGTGTTAAATTGCATCAATTTAACACCATAATAAAATTGTCACAACACAGAAACCTTTATCACCAAGTGCCAGATCCGGGGCGTCACTTAAGCTGACCACAAGTGTTTGTTTTTATATCTGAATATCTGGAAAAAATAGACTAATCACAAATATAACTGCAGAGGTTCTGCCACACGGGGCACAACTCACGGATCCCAGGGAAAAATTCATCCCACCAGTGCTGCCAGCAAGGCTTGTGGAGGCGTTCCAGCCCCTCTGATGATTTATTTGGAAAATTCACCCATGGAAACCTCTTTTCAAGCCCGAGTCCCTCTCAGTCTGGGACATTTTAATTTAACTTTTTTTTGGTGTTGCTGCCTCAAGCCACAGAGGGAAAGGGGACCCAGGGCAGGGCAGCTTCCATCTCTGCTCTGGGACGAGGGACAGGACGCAGGGAAGGGCTGGAGCTGTGCCAGGGAGGTTTGGGATGGATATTTGTGGAAAATTCTTCCCTCAGAGGGATCTCGGGCACTGAACAGGCTCCCCAGGGCTGCCACAGCTCCAGGAGAGTTTGGAAAGCACCCTCAGGGACATTTTGGGATTTTGAGGTGTCTGTGCGGGACCTGGAGCTAGATTAGATGAGAGTCCCTTCCAACCATGATATTCTAGGATTCTATCCCATCTTTTAGCTAAACTCTTTTATCCCAAAATTTGCAAATTTGCAAGTAAAACATCTTTAATAAATTTTAAGCATAAGCAGAAAACATTTTAAAAGAGAACCCCACCTCTTCTGCCTGTTCTGTGGACATTTGGGCTGGCTCCACACCTGAATGCCAGGACCCTTCCCTCTAGCTCCTCAAATATTTGTAGCTCAGCTCTAGGATAATTTAATTTCCAAACAGAAATTATTTTGTGGCTTTATTGCTCTTGGATGTCTTTTGATTGCCACAATGGCAGGTGCTGCTTCTGCCACATTAAGATTCTCAGGAGTTTCAAAGATGTCAAATAAGGGACAAGACCTAAATCTCTCAATCATAAACACCACAAGCGTACTTTCAAATACGTAGGTGGTATAAAAAAAAATAGAGGAATAAAACCTAGAAAAGGAAATACATTTGTGAACCTGTTCAGTGCTCCTCAAGAGTGTAAAAAGCAATGGAATTATTTTTATCAGGTGGGTTGTGGTGACTTTTGGATGCACATTTTCCTCTGTGAAGTCTTTGCATAGATTTTCACATAATTCTGCCCCAAGGGGAGGTAAAAAGGAAGGAAAAACCACAATGAAACTCAAAATCAGATGCAACATCAGTTTAATGATAAAAAGTCAAGAAGCATTCAGCAAAAACAAGGGGAAAATATATATTTATGAAGGGAAAAGAAACCACTGAAACCATTCCAACCGAGAGACAGCAAGCAAGATTCCACCTTTCCTTAATTTCGGGGTAAAACCCCTCCACTGGCTGTTGGCAATTACAGCATTAACCCAGATCAGCAGGAATGCAAAATCACAGAGACAAGGAAATTCTTCCAAAGCAGGATTTTCAAGGCTGAGACGGGTTGGCCTCGAGTCCAGAGAGAACCACCCTCCCTCCCTCCATGGCAGGAGGGCTCAAGGGGGCCCAGGGCCTCTGGAAACGCTGGCCAGCAGCTCCAGCCTGGCCTGGGGCTTCCTGAGGGAGGCACTGGCTGGACGTCCGGCCCGGCTCTAGTAGGGCAGGCTCCTCCGGCCACAGTAGCGGCCACCAAGGCCAGAGAGCCCAGAGAGACCAAAGCCTCCAGAGTTGATGGGCACTCCCTCCTCACTCAGGATGCTTCCAACAGCAGCAGAGGTGGAGGATCCCACGGCGGTGTTCTGGGGGAAGGAGCTGAGGATGGGCCCAGGCAGGGTGACCACCACGGGAGAGGGCTGGATGACCACACGGGAGTCCTGGCACTGCCGGACACAGGGCTCGTTGCAGCTGTTGGCCAGAGGGGTGGGGCCGCAGGGCCGGCACAGGTCGTAGCAGGACATGGCTGTGGCTGGAGGAGACCTGGGGAGAGACCAGGGAAAGCACCCACAGAGTGTGAGGAACAGCTGGAGATGCTGCTGAGCAGGAGGGAGAGCAGAGGCTGGGGAGAAGGGACAGCCTGGAGAGGGAGGAAAGGGAGATTCAACAGCCCTGAGCCCAAAGTGTTCCCTGCAAAGAAATCCCAACACCTCCCACCTCTCCCCAGTGAAGAACAAGGACAGCAGAGATGGTGGCCAGAAAATCAGAGCTCTCAGGTCTTCATGGAGGCAGAGATTTGCTCAAGATCCAAAGAAAAAGAGAAGAACAAGAGAAAGAGAAGAGTGNCTCACCTGTGTCACCGAGGAGGAGAAGACAGGAGAAGTGGATGAGGGATCCTGCACTTGCTCTGCCTTTTATACCATCCCACACTGCCCCAGGCCCACAGGCACCCTCGGCACAGGGAACGTGTTTACCAAGCTCATCCTGCATGCAAAACATCCCCATTAGAGAAATGGGGACACTGTAATGCTGCTTTTTCATTTCCCTCTGCAGGACATGCCCAGTCAGCCTCCCAGGCTCCTTTCAAGTGCCAGGATTAGAGGCCAAAATGTGCCCGGGGGGCAATGCCACGTCAGCAGGGATGGGTGATGCAGCCGATGCTGAGGAGTGTCCAACATCCCAAACAATTCCAGCCCTGGCCCTCCAGGACAGGACTTTAAAGTGTTTCCTGATGATGGAGCTGGGCTCCTCAGGGCCCTGCAGGTCCAGCCTGGCTGTCCCCCTGCAAGGGTCAACTCTGCCCCTCACCCTGAATGAGGCATCCCCTCTCTGGGCTGGACACGGCTGCTCCGGCCTTGGCAGGGGCCGTCCAGGGAAGTTTGGACTCCCCATCCCTGGAGGTGTCCAAGGAAAAACCGGACGTGGTGCTCGGTGCTCTGGGCTGGTGACAAAGTGGGGATTGGTCACAGGTTGGGCTCGATGTTCTGGGAGAGCTTTTCCAATCTCGGAGGTCCCTTCAGATGAGGGACCACCATCAGCCCAGGCCTGTGGTGCCAATGTGCAGCAGGGGACATGGTTCTGCCTCTGCACTTGAAAGTCCTGCCCTGGAGGGCCAAGGACTGGCACCAGACGGTCAGTGGGACACTTCTCATGCCTGGCTGCATCACCCGTCCCTGCTGACGAATCATTTTCCCTGGAAATGTTTTTCCTCTAATCCCGGCACTTGAAAGGAGCCTGGGAGGGTGACTGGGCATGTCCTGCACAGGGAAATGAAAAGGCAGCGTTGCAGGGCAAGAATAAAACCACTAATTTTTGTAATTGGGATGTTTTGCATGCAAGATGAGCTTGGTAAACACATTCTCTGTGCAAAGGCTGTCCCTGGGCCCAGGGCTCTGTGGGACAGTATAAAAGGCAGAGCAAGTGCAGGATCCCTCATTCACTTCTGTCTTCTCCTCCTTGGTGAAACAGGTGAGTGCTTCCCCCTGTTTCTATTTCTTTTTCTATCTCTCTTCTGGCTCCCATGAGGCTTTGCCTCAATTATGTTTTGCTGGGACAGTTGGTGATCATCTCCATTCTCTGTCCAACACTGGAGAGAGGTGGGAGAAGGTCTTGTCTCTGTTTGTGGGGTCCTCTTGGAGAATGCGATTCCTTACCCTTTCCCTGTCTCTCTCTGGTCTCTCCTCCCCAGCCTCTGCTCTCCCTCCTGCTCAGCAGCATCTCCAGCTGTTCCTCACACTCTGTGGGTGCTTTCCCTGGTCTCTCCCCAGGTCTCCTCCAGCCACAGCCATGTCCTGCTACGACCTGTGCCGGCCCTGCGGCCCCACCCCGCTGGCCAACAGCTGCAACGAGCCCTGTGTCCGGCAGTGCCAGGACTCCCGGGTCATCATCGAGCCCTCTCCCGTGGTGGTCACCCTGCCCGGGCCCATCCTCAGCTCCTTCCCCCAGAACACCGCCGTGGGATCCTCCACCTCTGCTGCTGTTGGAAGCATCCTGAGCGAGTCCGGGGTCCCCATCAACTCAGGGGGCTTTGGTTTCTCTGGTTTCTCTGGGCTCTCTGGCCTTGGTGGCCGCTACTGTGGCCGGAGGAGCCTGCCCTACTAGAGCCGGGCCGGACGTCCAGCCAGTGCCTCCCTCAGGAAGCCCCAGGCCAGGCTGGAGCTGCTGGCCAGCGTTTCCAGAGGCCCTGGGCCCCCTCGAGCCCTCCTGCCATGGAGGGAGGGAGGGAAACGTGACCAGCTGAGGCTTCTCCTTGTCCTGCTTTCTTCTGTGCCTCCCCAGGCCCTGCTGTGCCCTGCTCTGCTGGCCCAGGGGCTCAGCCCCACGCCAACACAGCGGGCTCCTGCTGCTGCCTCTGTCCCCGTGCCTGGGGCAGGCAGACGTGTGTCCCACTGCTGGCCAGGGCTGCCAGCCTGGCCCTGCTGCTGGGCCAGCCTGGCCCGGGGCCCTGCCCACCCCCTGCTTTATTTCAGTCTTCACACTCTATAATAAAGTTCATTCTGCATCAGAACTGGAGTCTCCTGGAGTTCCTTCCATTTTGGGATACCCAGCTAAATCTGCTCCAAGGGAGGTCACAGAATCAGTTATTGGGGTTGGGATACACTCACAGAGGTCATGTGGCCCAACCCTCTGCTCAGGTGGGACAACCTTGAGCCAGGTGTTTTAGATACCAACAGCTTCTGGATCTGTCCGGGGATGGACACCCCATAACCTCCCCGGTCCATGAGTTTCTTCACTCAGTAGAAAAATGTTTCCTGAAGCACCTTCCTTGGCCCATGTCCCGAGTGTGACAGAATCCCCAGGAGTTGTCACCCTTCACTTCTGCCACCACAGAATCTCCACAGCACCCCTTGTGCCCTCCTGTCCCTCCCAGAAGGCTGAGCAGCGCTGGCAGAGCTGCAGCCACAGCTCGAGAGGTCACAGGGGACATCAGGGAGGGGCAGAACACAGCTCAGGTGATGAGTTCTCATGTGGTTGGTGGTGCAGAGAAGGACAAGGTGCCTTCTGCTTCCTCCCACATCTCCCAGTTCCCGTCATTTGGAGAATAGTAAAATCATGAAATATCCAGATTGGACAGGACCCACAAATCATCAAACCCAACCCGACAGACATCCCACAATCCCACCCTGTGCCTGAGGGCATTGTCCAAACACAAGAAGTGACCCTCGCTCTATCTGGAACAGGAGAATGGAGGGCTCCAAGGCCATTAAAGGGAGGGAAGGCAGGGAATAGAGGGGTCAGAGACCATTCCAGGGAGGAAAGGCAGGGAATGGAAGGCTGAAACCATTTCAGGCAGAGAATGGAGAGGTCAGAGACCGTTTTAGGCAGGGAATGGAGGGCTCCAAGGCCATTAAAGGGCAGCCCCTTGGTGCTGACCATGGGACAAGGCCACGCCAGCAGGACCCTGCATGTCTGAGTGCTGAGATGATGGACAAGGAAGCAGTGATCGTGCTGTCTGCTTGCCTCCAGTGTTTTCCCACTGACATTCCCAGACCTTCAGTCCTTCTGATGTGTTTTGATGTCTCCTGGAGAGCTCTGCAGGCTTTTTCCACTGCCTGACACTGAGTTTGGGTGTAGGCTCCAAGAAAGGTTTTGGAGATTTGGGGATGGAGAAGGAACAGTGGGAAAGGCCCAAGATGAACGCATGGTGCTGGGTGGAGCTGGTGGGAGCAGAATTAGGGTGTTCTGCAGAGGACTTTCTGCTTTTCCAACATCCTTCTGTTGATTGGAGGATGATGGGGCTCTCCAGAGAGGCATGGAAGGGTAAAGAGCACATGGATTTGTCTGGATGTGAAATTCCTGATTCTCCAAAATAAGAGTGTCCAAGGTGACAGGGAAGGTTACACCCAGCTCTGATGGAGTGGACAATTTCGTTATGCAGTGTTATGAGATGACTCCTGCCACAGAAAACACATTTTTAAGCCTGGTTTGTTATTTTAGGGCTACCAGAAGAAATGCCCTGATCATTCTGAGAACCCTAAAGTGAGGGCCTGGAGGGCAAAGGGCCTGGTGTCCCCTGGTGAAATAGGACAGTCCCCAACACGGATTGCATCATCTGTCCCTGCTGATGTGGCACTGCCCCCCGGGCACATTTTGGCCTCTAATCCTGGCACTTGAAAGGAGCCTGGGAGGCTGACTGGGCATGTCCTGCAGAGGGAAATGAAAAAGCAGCATTACAGTGTCCCCATTTCTCTAATGGGGATGTTTTGCATGCAGGATGAGCTTGGTAAACACGTTCCCTGTGCCGAGGGTGCCTGTGGGCCTGGGGCAGTGTGGGATGGTATAAAAGGCAGAGCAAGTGCAGGATCCCTCATCCACTTCTCCTGTCTTCTCCTCCTCGGTGACACAGGTGAGCTACAACCACCTTTACCTTCTCTTTGTCCTTCTCTTCATCTCTGCCTCTGTCTTTGCCTTCATCTCTGGCCTCGCTGCTGTGCAGCTTCTGCTGAGAACTTTGCTCCTTGATCCTGCTCCCAAACTCTGCTCACTGGGAGGAGGTGGGAGAAGCTGTTGGGCTCTTTGCAGGGAAACCCTGGGGATGGGATTCCTGATCCTTTCTCCATCCCTATTCCCTGTCCCTCCTGCCTGCTCTCTGCTCTTTCTGCTGCTGAGGCCGGGCCTCACATTCTGCCCGTGCCTTCCCCAGGTCTCCTCCAGCCACAGCCATGTCCTGCTACGACCTGTGCCGGCCCTGCGGCCCCACCCCGCTGGCCAACAGCTGCAACGAGCCCTGTGTCCGGCAGTGCCAGGACTCCCGGGTCATCATCGAGCCCTCTCCCGTGGTGGTCACCCTGCCCGGGCCCATCCTCAGCTCCTTCCCCCAGAACACCGCCGTGGGATCCTCCACCTCTGCTGCTGTTGGAAGCATCCTGAGAGAGTCCGGGGTCCCCATCAACTCAGGAGGCTTTGGTTTCTCTGGTTTCTCTGGGCTCTCTGGCCTTGGTGGCCGCTACTGTGGCCGGAGGAGCCTGCCCTACTAGAGCCGGGCCGGACGTCCAGCCAGTGCCTCCCTCAGGAAGCCCCAGGCCAGGCTGGAGCTGCTGGCCAGCGTTTCCAGAGGCCCTGGGCCCCCTCGAGCCCTCCTGCCATGGAGGGAGGGAGGGAAACGTGACCAGCTGAGGCTTCTCCTTGTCCTGCTTTCTTCTGTGCCTCCCCAGGCCCTGCTGTGCCCTGCTCTGCTGGCCCAGGGGCTCAGCCCCACGCCAGCACAGCGGGCTCCTGCTGCTGCCTCTGTCCCCGTGCCTGGGGCAGGCAGACGTGTGTCCCACTGCTGGCCAGGGCTGCCAGCCTGGCCCTGCTGCTGGGCCAGCCTGGCCTGGGGCCCTGCCCACCCCCTGCTTTATTTCAGTCTTCACACTCTATAATAAAGTTCATTCTGCATCAGAACTGGAGTCTCCTGGAGTTCCTTCCATTTTGGGATACCCAGCTAAATCTGCTCCATGCGGGCTGGGATGCCCTGGGGGGGTTTGGGTGGCTAAAGGCCGCTGGTGGACCTTGCTCACACCTGGGCGAGTTAAGAAGCTCCAAGGGCCGCGGTCACTGGCAGTGCCAGGGGGCAGGGGAGGGAGGGTGGCCTTGTGTGAGTGTGCACAGGGTGACCAGGAGGTGCCCCGGGGGACAGGGGAGTCATGACTTATGTTGGGCAACTTCCAGCTGATGAGTCAGGCCCCTGACCCGATGGTTTCTGGGCTAGTTTCACCCTCCTGCCCAAGGCCATGGTTGTGTTTTACCACCTACAATTGGACCTTCCCCTTCCTTCCTTCCTTCAAGCACTTCTTCCAACCCCAGGATGCAGAGGGAGTCCCAAAGGAGCTGAAGGGACATGTGCCTGACTCTCAAAGTCAACGTGATGCTCAATTTTCTTTTCCTGCTTCCTATGGAGTGTTTCCACCCAGGGAATGGGGTGTGCCTGGCCCTGCAGTGGTCCTGTGGCGGTCACAGGCTGCTCCTCCACCCTATTTTGGGGTTCAATGTCTGAAATAAACTTATTTTTCCAAGTTTCCCTGTCTCGTTATCTGCTGGGGCACCGTGAGGAAATGCCCTTCTGTCCCTGTCTGAGCCAGGAGGGGACACTGGCAGCAACAAGGTCAAAATGAGAGCGGGGAAGGGAGGCAACACCCCCAGGACACCCCTGAGAGATTGGGGTGGGTCAGGATGCCCGAGGCCTTGTGGAGACCCTCAGTGGGGAGGGCTGGGTCAGGGAGAAGGAGAGAGGGCTGGAAATGCCTTTGTTGCCCTTGATGTTTAACCTTTGGAAGGGAAATGCCTTGGATGCCTTTGGAAGGTGGAAATGCCATGGATGGAAACCTGGTGTGTGTTTTGAAGGAAATCTCTGTTAGATCTGCCCTGTTTCAGTCACACCTGGGGTTTCCTTCTGAATGTGTTTGTTTGGAGAAACTTCTCCTGTCAGCCTGAGAGCTCCCTTCATCCTCCTGGATGAGGAATCTGTCTTGGACCTCTGGGATTAAGGATTTTCCAGTCCCTGACGGAGCCCCAGCCTGGCTGGGACAGGAGTTTTGCCCCCTTTGCCACAAGGGGTGTCACAGTCGTGCAGGTGGTGCCCGAGCAGGGCTGTCACCACTTCTGGGGACATCAGCTCTCGTCTTGCCCCAGGAAAAGCAGCTCAGAACATGGAATCCTTCCCTTGCTGGGCATCTCTGGGGACATCCTGACCCCTGCGGCCCCCCAGGCTGGGTTTGCTGGCACTGCCAGCCCTCAGGTGCTCCCTGTGTCCTGCTTGGAAATATTACTGAGTGTTTGGGTCTGGTCAGAGGCAGAGGGGGAAAAGAAGGAGGGATGGCCATGAGGAATGGAAGAAAGAAGAGTTTTGGAGTCCGATGTTCTCATTAGGGACCATTTTCTTCAAGATAATGACCCTGACTAATATTTGTTGTTAGGAAAGCAGCGTCCTTCCTTCTGGAACATTCCTGTTTTGATTAGAGAACTCCAGGCTATGCTGAAAGAGGTGAAAGACAGAAGAAATGAGATAGTTTTTTTCTAAAGGCAATGTGAGATCTCAAAGAAAGTTCAAAACCAACCCATGTAGTCTCTCTGATGAATAAATGATGTCTAAGGAGGCTTGAAAGGCCTTGGAGTCACAGAGAGCAAAGTCTACGGCCAATCCCCGCCAAAGCCAGCCCTTTAATCCTGGGTTTATAATGAAAAAAACTGCATTTATTACTCCAAAGGCTCAGAGCTGCCTCGGGAGGGGAGGGTGCTGACATCACCTGGAAATATGGCACCACTCCACCCTAAAACATCAGCCTGGTTCTGGCTGAAAAATACCCTAAAAACATTTTGGCCTCTAATGCTGCCACTTGAAAGGAGCCAGTTTGGCTGAATGGGCATGTCCTGCACAGGGAAATGAAAAGGCAGTGTTGCAGGGAACATAAACAACCTCCAGTTTACTTAATTGGGATGCTTTGCATAAAATATGAGCTTGTTGGTAAACACATTCCCTGTGCAAAGGCGCGTCTGGGCCCGGGGCTGTCCAGGACAGTATAAAAGTCAGTCCAAATTCAGGATCCCTCATCCACTTCTGCCTTCTCCTCCTGAGAACCAGGTGAGCAGCCACGGCCTTTGCCTCACTCTTCTCTTTCTCTTGTTCTTCTCTTTTTCTTTGGATCTTGAGCAAATCTCTGCCTCCATGAAGACCTGAGAGCTCTGATTTTCTGGCCACCATCTCTGCTGTCCTTGTTCTTCACTGGGGAGAGGTGGGAGGTGTTGGGATTTCTTTGCAGGGAACACTTTGGGCTCAGGGCTGTTGAATCTCCCTTTCCTCCCTCTCCAGGCTGTCCCTTCTCCCCAGCCTCTGCTCTCCCTCCTGCTCAGCAGCATCTCCAGCTGTTCCTCACACTCTGTGGGTGCTTTCCCTGGTCTCTCCCCAGGTCTCCTCCAGCCACAGCCATGTCCTGCTACGACCTGTGCCGGCCCTGCGGCCCCACCCCGCTGGCCAACAGCTGCAACGAGCCCTGTGTCCGGCAGTGCCAGGACTCCCGGGTGGTCATCCAGCCCTCGCCTGTGGTGGTCACCCTGCCTGGGCCCATCCTCAGCTCCTTCCCCCAGAACACCGCCGTGGGATCCTCCACCTCTGCTGCTGTTGGAAGCATCCTGAGTGAGGAGGGAGTGCCCATCAACTCTGGAGGCTTTGGTCTCTCTGGGCTCTCTGGCCTTGGTGGCCGCTACTGTGGCCGGAGGAGCCTGCCCTACTAGAGCCGGGCCGGACGTCCAGCCAGTGCCTCCCTCAGGAAGCCCCAGGCCAGGCTGGAGCTGCTGGCCAGCGTTTCCAGAGGCCCTGGGCCCCCTTGAGCCCTCCTGGCCCGGGGCCCTGCCCACCCGCCTGCTTTATTTCTGTCTTCACACTCAATAAAGTTCACTCTGCATTGGCACTGGAGTCTCCTGGAGTTCCTTCCATTTGGGATACCCAGCTAAAGCTGCTCCATGGGGGATGTGATGTGCTGAGGGAGTTTGGGTGGGATTGGAGGGAGGGTGGCTTTGTGTCAGTGTGCACAGCGTGACCAGGAGGTGCCCCAGGGGACATTTGAGCCAGGAGGGAGGTTGGGCTCTGGGTTCCACTTGGTGAGACAAACACTGACCTTCCAAAAGATATTTCTGTGCAGATTTACCAGCACCTCCCCAAAGCCTTTGTTGTGCATTTTCACCTACAATTGGTTGTTTTCCTTGCCTGTGTCCAAGCGCAGCATCCAAATCCTGGAGCACGGGGACAACCCAAGGTCCTGAGGGGACAGGGGCACTCAGGGCAGCTGTGCAAAGGGAGATGTCAGTCCTCTGCCAAGTATTGGCACAGTGACAATGGAGTGAGCACAGGTCCCTCTTCTGGAGGAGTCCCAGAATCCCTGAGGTTGGAAAAAACCTCCAGGACTGAGGGGACAGCACAGCACAGGAGATTTCTGCAGGTCTGCTTCAGACTCCTGTTCCTTCAGGACATGGTGACACACGGAATGACTCCACAGCAATTCATGCTCCTGACCACGGGACAGCTCTGGTGGGGATCAGATGCTTTTCTTGCTCCCTTGTAGGCCTGGAACAGTCCCAGGCCATGTCACTGTCACTGCTCCTCTCTTTAAATGAGGGATCATGGTCCCTGTGAGTCCATCCCTGTCCCATTTCCATGTTACACATCCCCAACATAAGTCATGGCTCCCCTGTCCCCCGGGGCACCTCCTGGTCACCCTGTGCACACTCACACAAGGCCACCCTCCCTCCCCTGCCCCCTGGCACTGCCAGTGACCGCGGCCCTTGGAGCTTCTTAACTCGCCCAGGTGTGAGCAAGGTCCACCAGCGGCCTTTAGCCACCCAAACCCCCCCAGGGCATCCCAGCCCGCATGGAGCAGATTTAGCTGGGTATCCCAAAATGGAAGGAACTCCAGGAGACTCCAGTTCTGATGCAGAATGAACTTTATTATAGAGTGTGAAGACTGAAATAAAGCAGGGGGTGGGCAGGGCCCCAGGCCAGGCTGGCCCAGCAGCAGGGCCAGGCAGGCAGCCCTGGCCAGCAGTGGGACACACGTCTGCCTGCCCCAGGCACGGGGACAGAGGCAGCAGCAGGAGCCCGCTGTGCTGGCGTGGGGCTGAGCCCCTGGGCCAGCAGAGCAGGGCACAGCAGGGCCTGGGGAGGCACAGAAGAAAGCAGGACAAGGAGAAGCCTCAGCTGGTCACGTTTCTCTCCCTCCCTCCATGGCAGGAGGGCTCGAGGGGGCCCAGGGCCTCTGGAAACGCTGGCCAGCNGAGTCCTGGCACTGCCGGACACAGGGCTCGTTGCAGCTGTTGGCCAGCGGGGTGGGGCCGCAGGGCCGGCACAGGTCGTAGCAGGACATGGCTGTGGCTGGAGGAGACCTGGGGAAGGCACGGGCAGAATGTGAGGCCCGGCCTCAGCAGCAGAAAGAGCAGAGAGCAGGCAGGAGGGACAGGGAATAGGGATGGAGAAAGGATCAGGAATCCCATCCCCAGGGTTTCCCTGCAAAGAGCCCAACAGCTTCTCCCACCTCCTCCCAGTGAGCAGAGTTTGGGAGCAGGATCAAGGAGCAAAGTTCTCAGCAGAAGCTGCACAGCAGCGAGGCCAGAGATGAAGGCAAATAGGAGAAGGAGAAGGACAAAGAGAAGGTAAAGGTGGTTGTAGCTCACCTGTGTCACCGAGGAGGAGAAGGCAGGAGAAGTGGATGAGGGATCCTGCACTCAGAGTGGGTTTTATATCATCCTGGCCAGCCCCAGGTCCAGCCTTTGCTCATGGGATGTGTTTCCCAAGCTCATCCTGTATGGAAAACACTCCCTTCTCCTGCACCAACCTTTGATTTGGAGCTGCAATGCTCCTTCCCCATTTCCTTGCTGGTGGCATCCCCATTCCACACTGGAACCTCGTTTTATGTGACTTAATTAGAGATCAAACGCTTCTCATGGCCGGCATTGTTGATTCAGGTAATTTTAGGCCTTTGTGGTGATCTCCTTGGAGAGCTTTTATTTTTCCTCCTCTGTCTGGCAGTTTAGTCACTGCCTCGTCTGTCCTGTAGCCATTTCCAAATTAAAACGATGCCAGACTCATCCCAGATAGCTCCAAATTCACACAGCATTTGCATGTTTTGCATAAATGTAATTGCAGCTATTTTTCCCTGTGTTTTTAGATTGTGCCACATGTCTGGTTTGAATCTCTCATTGAGAGTGAACCACTGCTTTAGATGAGAGCCTAATTAGGTCACAAACCCTGCGTGGCACCAGTTTTTTTCAGTTTTTCAGTCAACATTCAACATTTTATTCCAGACACCACTTCATGGTTCATAGTTTATTGTGTCACTACCTTCAACTTGTGTAGAATCTCCAAGTACATTTAACAACTGAAATCTGAATTTTTTAAAATGTTATTTTTTCCAAGTCAGCTCCACACTTCAAGCCCTTTTTGGGAAAAATTCCCCCTTGACCCTCAGAGCAACTTCTGTGAAGTCTCCAGGAGTGGTTTTTCCTTCCCTTTTTCCAACAGGGAGCTGAACTCTGTTCCTCAGTGGAAATAAAACATTCAGCAGCTGCTGCTGGGTATGGGCTACCAGGCAAGTTGCTTTCCTGGCCTAATTAGGGCTGGAATGTGCTCAGGTTTTATGTCCTGACACCACAATTTGGAGGCCAGAATGACCACTGGTCATTCTACAACCCTGCTGTAGGGAAGGAATGGAAGCAATTTGGAACACAGGGGTTGGTGGCTTCCCTGCAATTGCTGGGACACCTAATTTCAGTTTATTTATGGCCATACCCAAAGCCAGAACCCCAAGTGCTTCTTTCAGGCAGTGCATCCAACAATCATTTCTGCTCAACTCAGATAATTTGAGTGGGTAATTTTGGCTTACCAAGGGAAGGAAGTCTCCAGTTTCAGTTTTTCTGCCCCATAACTTTTCTGAGGAGAAAAATGTTTCATTTTATTCCTTAAAGCAGAGTTTAGCACATCGTGACTGCAGCAAAACAAGAATTAAACTGACCGTGAATGGGTAAAATTATTCAAGCAATAATTCAATCCCCAGACTGAGGATTTTATTTTTAGAATTAATTTAAAATTTCAACTCGGAGAAGGACCAAATTAATTGGGAATGCATCCTGTGATCATTGAGGCTGAAGGAATGATCAGTTCCAGGATGTGATCCATTCCAGGCCAGCTTGGAGGGCATATTGAGCAACCTGATCCAGTGGGAGGTGGCCCTGCCCATGGAAGGAGTTGGAACGAGGTGATCTTTGAGGCCCCTTCCTCCTCAAACCATTCCGTGATTCTACAGCTGATGGGAATTTTTTTATAAAGTGTTTTTTTAATTAAAAAAAAAAAAAGGATATTTCACTCCAAGCTCCCTCCCGGCAGTATCAGAACCTCCATCTCTCAATTACCTTCATCCCACATTCCGAGGCCTCGGCGGTGTCTGTCTGCGGCTCCCCGGGGCTGCAGAACAATTGAAGTCTTGGCTCCTTGAAAGGCAAGAACTTCAAAGCCAATCCCAAATATTCACTAATGGTTGAGACACACAAAGTGCATCAGCCATGGAAATATTGCAGCTACAATGCAAAATCGGAAGGGTTTTGTCACTCGGGTGACAACGTCACCCGAAATTTGGTTACTCCCTGGGCAGACAGCATTTGGCAGCGTCAGAACCCAGGGTTATTAATTTTTTTCATTAAAAAGTCGTTCTGTGTGTCACAATAACCTCCGACAGAGCCCCTGGAGCACATCCAAGGCTGCCTGGGGATTCTGATGATGATTTAATGCAGCAGCAAAGGGACACAAAATGAGGTGGGGATGGGAGAGGGGTGGGGGTTCCAACAGGACCCTGCTCAGGTGAGACCCCACCTTGCAGAGCTGCCCCAGCCCAGGGAGGACCTGGAGCTGCTGGAGAGAGCCCAGAGGAGGTTCCAGGATGGGATCCAAGAGATGGAGCAGCCCTGCTGGGAGGAAAAGCTGGGAGAACTGGGATTGTTCAGCCTGGAGAAGCTTTGGGGTGAGCTCATTGTGGCCTTGCAGGACCTGAAGGGGCTACAAGGAACACGAGGAGAGAAAATTCCCAAGGGATGGAGGGACAGAAAAAGGGAGGAATGGGTTCACACTGACATAAAGGAAATTTAGATGTGATTTTGGGAAGGAATTCCTCCCTATGAAGGTGGGGAGGCCCTGGCAGGGGTTATTCCATGGGTTCTCCATCCCTGGAAGTGTCCAAGGCAGGCTGGAGCATCCTGGGATGGTGGGAACGTCCTTGCCCATAGCAGGGGGGGAATGAGATCCCTTCCCACCCAAACCATTCCATGATTCCCTTTGAAATCCCTCCTGGGAGACTGATGGGAAATGGCTGCATTAACACCAGCCCAGGGAATGGATTTGTGAAACCCAGGGAAAGGAGCTCATTTGCAACTCCCCGGATCCAGGCTATTCCATTAGTTTAATGGCATTTATTCCATTCAATTTATTCCATAATTGGGATTTCATTTATTCCACGATTGGGATTTAATTTACTCCATTATTGGGATTTCATATGGATGCAGTGTAGGAAATAATAACTTTTTTTTTTTAAAAAGCCTTACGAGGCAAAGAATCCTGACCTGATTAGGAGCTGATTACTGGAATGACAGCTGAGCTGTGATCTGTTTATCTCCGAGGGCCTTCATTGCTCAACCCAGGGGTGTCTGAAGCCAATTCCAGGCTCGGGATAATGACAGAGGGGTGTGCAAACCATTAATGAGCACCTGGGACGGGACACTCAGTGCAGGCAGGACGTGACCAGAGTCGCTGCCTCGGGGCTCTCCCCATCACACCTCGTCATTTAGGAGGGATTTAAAGAGAAAAATAAGATTTACTGCTCTGTTAAAGCAGCAAACAAGGAGCAGGCAAACAACCGCGGGCAGGGAATTTGGTTGTAGGGAAGGGTGGAGCTCGGGGAACACGGGGCACTTTCCCTGTCTCGTCCCGTGGGCTGAAAGCTGCGGGTTTTGGTAAAACGGCCCCAAAATGAGCTCGAGGATAAGGTTTTTGTCAGCCTCGGTGCAGCTCTTCACCCCGGCAGAGCCTTTAATGGGCGGCGATGCCCAAAGAAGGCTTCAGGGAGTAGAAAGGAATTAGGGATTCTCTGCTCCTTAATTTTAGTGCTCCTTGGCCTAAAAAAAAAATCTGTTCAGGAGGCGCCGTTTCGCAGCAGAGCCTCGTCAGTCCTGCTTGGAAAAGGTTTGGGGCAGGGAAAATTCCCTCCCTCTGTCCCCCCCACCTCCCCACTGCTGGGGCACCCCAAAATAATTGGAATATTGGGAGAGTTCAGTTGGAAAAGGGGCTCCTGCTCCATTCCCTTTCTCTGAAAATCATTTACTTTCCCCCTTTTTATTCCTATTCCCCCTTCTTTAACAGTTAATCCCATTTTTGGGGCTCCTCTCCGGAATTATTCCTGCGAAAATTGGGTGACTCTGCAAAGTTCCCAAGACAACGTCAGTCCCCGGGAACAGCCCCGGGAAGTTTCAGATTAAAGGATTTCACAGCCCTTTGCGAGCCCTCATTAATGATTTATTCATGTAAAACACTCATTAGCAGCTTTTAGTGATGCAGCAGAATTGCAGGATCACAAAGAGAGGCACAAAGTCACCCTGAAGGACGTGGCAAAGTTGGTAATCATAGATATTTTAAACATATCAATAAAATATAAAATTAAAAATAAATATAGTAAATATAAAT
>VZTR01002622.1:236520-264754 GCA_013400775.1 Chaetops frenatus | reverse complement strand
GTCCTTCAAACCAGGACAAGTTCATTTTTGCCTGAGCAGCCCTCACAGTGCTGTGCTAGGCTCTGGTAGCTGAAAGGGTGTTGATAACACACCAGTGTTTTGGCTACTGCTGAGCAGCCCTCTCCCTCTAACTTCCTACCCCTATCAAGGGGCTGGGGGTGGGCAAGATCCTGGGAGGGGACACAGCCAGGCCAGCTGACCCAAATTAACCAAAGGGATATTCCATATCTTATGACATCAGTTCATATATAAAGGATAAGGGAGAAAGGAGGAATGGGAAGGCATTCGATATTCTACAATGTTTGTCTTCCAGCGCAGCAGTTCCTTGTGCCGAGGCCCTGCTGTCCAGGAAGTGTCTGAACATTTCTAGCTGACAGGAAGTAGAGGTTTTTTTTTTCCCCTTTGCTTATGTGCGTGCAAATTTTTGCTTGTTTTTTTCTTTTGCTCTAGTAAACTGCCTTATCTCAACCTACTGGTTGTTTTCCATCTTATTCTCTCCCCTGTCCCACTGGGAAGGGGAAAGATAGGCTTAGTGGTCACCTGGCATCCAGACATGTTCAAACAACTACAATATATTACAAAAATCTGACTGTATATAAATGTGAGGAGTACAACCTAACAGTGTCCCAAGAAACTAACTGCTGCTGCTTTATGTTGTTTGTACAACTACACCCTCATGGATGGAGGCATATATCCAGGCCCATATCCTTTCTTCTTCTCTCCTTTTACACTGTATTTCTTCCTTGTTTCTTCACTGTAGCTGTAGCCTCCAAGTAAAGGTCTTGAGCTTCACAAAGTTATGTGCTAGACTGTGCTGCTGGTGGCAGCTGAAAATGCAATTTGCAAACCCATAATCTGTGCCTGCCACGCTTACATTGCATCCTGGAGGAAGGCCAAAACACATCAGCACGGGTGAGGACTTGCTGGCTAATGCCCAGTGTGGCCAGCAATTTCACAGGGGACAAATAGTAAGTCACCCACCCCAAGGAGTCCTTGCTGCATGGTAGAAGAGGCAGAGATCTGAGCTCTGAATTCACCTCCTCTCCCACACTCCATCTGGCTCTGACTCTACAACAACGGAAATAAATGTCAGTATGAAGCGCGATGAAACTCCACAACTCGTATAAAGTTGTAAAGTAGGTATGTTTATTCAGCGCTGGGCGCATGGGGGATGGCTCCTCCAAGGGCATGCACACTGTTAACAGTTTTCCCAGACCTTTTATCCCTTAAAATGTTACATAGGCATGGAATTACACAATCTTTCTAACACATATTCATTTCCTAACTCTGTTCATCCCCACAGTGTTCTTCTGACTCCTTTAGCCATTGCTCAAGGTTTATGTAGCTAAGGGGTCTGAGCAATCCTCCTTATCCCCAGGGTGCCCGTGTAGTTCTGTATTTCTCATCCTTGCATTCCTCTCTTATCCTGTTCACATAGGCCCCAGTCAGTCCTTGCTTTCCTCTCTTTTCCTGTTCACATAGGCCTCAGTAACCGTCCATTTAATTTACAGAAAATATTAAGCAAAGCACATTCTTTAAGCAGCTACCCCTAAACACATACTGTTTAGCCTCTAAATTTTAAGCTCTTTGCCTCAAGTATAAAGAAGACATGAGAACAGGCTTTTTCTTCCTTTGTGCTACGTAATTCTGCCCTGTTACTCTCTGTGAAATACAGAAGCATGTTACATGCTTCCCTGACTAAAGAAGAGGAACTGCCACACTTGTACAATTGCTCTAAATTATTAGCATAATACTGTAATTTTTGCCCATAAGAACCAGGTTTTTAGAGTCACTTGGATTTCTGTAGTTCTTTTTTGGACTGGGAAAGAGGAGATAGTCTAAGAGATGGTTTAGACTCAGATAAAGGCAGGATTAAGTTCTGTGATATCTGCCCCAGACACAAGTAGACCTGGACAATTTATCTCTGCTCTGATTGTATTGGTTTAATCTGGAAAGGATAGGAGTAGTCAGAGACCAATTGTTTTTCAACTCTATTTATGCTAATTTTCCTCATTTTGTTTTCCAGTGTGTCTTCATGAAGACAATTTAAAAAAAAAGGTCAGCCAGAATAAATCCTTTCAGTGGTCTTTGTAAATATGTTGTCTTTCATTTGCTTTTTGCTATTGGAAAGATGGATGGCTTGTTTTGGCATCAGAGATACATGCATTTTGTACATACCAATAACTGTAAGAACTGGAAATTCAAATGAAGAAGCTAGACTTTCCTATTGGACTAGGAAGAACTAGATACCGTTTAATGACTGCTATGGAGAAAAAATAGGAACTATGTCTGACCTTTTTCAATGGACAGTTTTTAATAATCACATATTGAATTTTATCTGATATCTTGTGTTGTCATTGGCAAACCAAATTATTTCAATTATCTCCATGAAAAAGATCATATAATATATTGACTGGTTTGAGTGTTCTCAAAGCAAAACAAAACTAAACAGTCCACAGGACTGTTAAACCAACATAATAAACTTTTTTGAAAACAATATTTATAGTAATTTTTGGAAGAGCTTTGATTTTTACATTTATTTCTCTAAATATATTTGCTATAATACAATTTACATGACTTATAAGTGTCTTGGAATGAAATAAGACAAGAAATTTGCATGTAACATAAAAGTCACAGAAATGAGCTCTGATTTTGCATCATACCTTCCCTGCATATGTGTTTCTGTACCTCTTTTTAATTCCAAAGGAGCAGAATGCCTTTTAAATCCTCAGCCTTAACTAACCAAGAAATGTAGTTGCTGGCTGCTATCTGAGTGCATCATACAAGGTTATGATGTTTCTAAATTACAAGATAGTGTAAATCCTTGGCAAATTAAAAAAAAATATGCATATATGTGTGTGTGTGTGTATATATAATCGATGTTTAATGTTCCTTTAAACTCATAATATGGTGAATCTGTAATAAAGTTCAAAACCTAGGGGACATAGTGGCATAAATTTACCTTAAGAGCTTAATTTTGAGTTTATATTTTCTTATGCAAGTCTGAATTCTGAGAAGAAGTATGTTGGCTGAATGGTGGTGCCTTCACAGTCTTGCAAGTAAAAATAGTGACAGGTTATCTCAAATACACAGGTAATCTCTGCGTATTTGAATGTACATTTAAACTATTCAGAGAAGCTAAGTAATTTATTATACTTCTGCTGATCTCGCCTCACCAAGTATTCTCTGTGAAAGCATTTAGTGAAGCCCTAAAATGCTTAAACATAAATAACTAAGGATAAGTACAAATGATTTATCTAGGATAGCACATTTAAGGAATCAATACAGACCATTAGCTATTTTAATTAAAAATAGACAATAGATGGCTTTCAAGTAAAAAATTCAACAGCTTCGCCTATCTCTCCAATCTAGTCCTGCCAGAATAAATAGTATTTTCAAAATACGAACATCTGAAAACCCATTGTTTGAACCTATGAAACACCAATCAATGCCTGTGCCTCTTCAGGAGATGATCACAATTGCTAAATTTGGTTATTTTCTTGCTTTCAGTACTCTATCATATTTGTTTCTTGTTAAAGTTATATTGATCTTCCACCACGCAACAATTTTCAATTACTTAGCATGCTGACAGGGCAGCACTTGTCACAATGGATACAGGCAATTAAGCAGTCAACACTGTGAGAGGGATACAATTTACACCAAGTCACTTTTTATAGATAATGTTATTGGTGAGGGGCATGTACCTTGAAGCAGAATTATTGAATATTGTTTAGGAATTTGCAAACTAGCAAAGTCACATGCTCATTTTGTCACTGTTAGCAACTTACTGGTTCATCACTACTTTAAAGATGTTGTTTATTTTGCTCTTTAGAAGTTAAATATGTGTTTATCCACCACTGACCTAGAAACCTATAAGGTATGTTGGTTTCTTTCATATCAGAGGTATTAATAGCAACAGTTTGCACCTTGCCTACTCTTTTGCCAAACGAATGGAAGCACTAAAATCTTGTTATCCTTTCCTTAAAATGTTCAAAGGGCTGACAGAGCTTGTTAATGCCATTTTCATACTTCTCAGAGACTTTTGTAGTGTGAATAGGAAGTTTTATAAGCATTGACACACATGACCTAATATTTTCAAAAACTAATCCAGAGTTACTCTTCCAACTCAGTCAATTTTCTACCTCCAGCAGTTCAACAGCCTCTACCTTCCTTCTCTGAATTACAAAGGACAATGCCCTTTGCAGTCTCTGAATATTTCATTAACTGGGAAAACAACAACAAGGAATGCATGTCAATGAAGTGCAGTTCATTCAGCATAGTAACTATCAACAATACTCTTGGAGTATCTCCAAGAGTCATGAGGAGTAACATGCTGAGAAGCCTCAGGAAGTGATGGAGCCAGACTAGGTCTGCAAATTAGACATATCAGTCTGGTTGATTTCCCTTCCTCCTCCAAATAGAGTCCAAAACTGGCAGTCTGCACTCCTGTTCTCTACAATTTAGCATCTCTGAGGCCAGTCCTTTTCTGTCTGCCTTTGTCTCAAGTCCTAAGATCTGAGTGTTCCCTCCTCTCTTGTTGTGGTGAGATATTGTGGTCCTCAGGAGGAGTGAGGACAGGTGGAAATTGGCTCTGTGACCCTGAAGGCTGTGATGACATTGTGCCCAAAAGTGGCTACAAGTTGAGCTGTGCTGGGGACAAGGTGCTGCAGTCACATTGGTCCTACAGCTACATCTCACTGCTTCACTACAGGCCCCCTGTCCAAAGTAGGACTGCTTTGAGAGGTGAGGCAGGCAGACATCATGGGAAGGAGGACAACATCCACACGGCACCCTGTGGGACCTAGGGAAGGCTCTCAGTGATTTCAAGACACCAGCAAGGTGTGGAGGGATCTGTTAAAGCTGTTAAACATGGACTGCCTGTTTCCTGTGGGGAAGGAAAGCATGCAGGCAACATGAATTTTTCACCCAGGACTGAATACCGCTTAGCATTAATTTTCAGATGACTGAAAACTGTGCTTTCTTTCTCTAAAACAGCAGTAGTTACCTTTAATATTGTACATTTGTGGTGAAAGATCAGGTATTTACAGTCTGTGGCTTTTCTCCAGCTGCAGAAATTGAAATATATCTTTCCAGAAATACACCCTCACCACCATGCCTAATTCATTGGGGACTTCCTGTTTTTTCCTATTGACTATGAGCCAGTGTGTTGAAAACAACATTGACCTGATGGTGATGTGCAGGGAGAGGCTGCCTGAAGGGTGTGGCTGTTGTAGCCTGGAAATTGGTGTACTTGGTTGGAAGCAGAAGGTCTGGGACACTGGTTGCTATCCCCAGGTTTATTGCTAGGGGGGTTATATATGTCCAGAACCGAGCTCATATCTAGGCTTTATTCAGGTTTGCTTCAGACTTTTACATTCTGCCTAGATCCCAGTTTAGAAATCTTCTTTCTTCAAACATAATTTGTTTCCTTTAATCGTAGGTATAGCCAAACTGTCTGCCAAAGAGAGATTTTAGCCATGAATTTGCTGGTGTCCAGGAGACAGCCTGTGTATGCTGCTGCAAGAGAAGGCCAAGGATGAGAAGCAAGGATACAGAAAAATATCTCCTTTTTCTTTTCACACAAGGAATTGGAATGGAAAACATACTATTTTCTCTGTGCTCCGAGAAATTCTGTGAAGACATGGAGACAGACTGACTTTGCCATAAACTTTTTCTGGTAGACTAATGAACTTGTTTCACTAGTCCTGAATCTATTAACTTAACAATAACCTGTTGTGACTAGAAGATGCAAGGAGTATGGGAAGTACTCATCTGAGCCACCATGTCAGAGGTTTTCAGAAGTTTTTCATGTGGCAATTCTTATGCTTGTTTTGTTGGCACCAAAAACCCATCTAAAATAGCTCTTACCACTTACCTACAGATACTGACTTACAAAGATGTAAGCATTACCATGCTTCAAAATCCACTCCTTTAGGTGTGGGAAGAAAGCTTAGGCTACAGTAGAGAGGGTAGGCCAAAATGGAATTGAATTCCCTGCTTTTGTGCATTATGTCTAAGACATAACAAGGATTGAGTGGTACAGTGGCTTGAACAGGAGATTGTTTTGACAATGACTTCCAGGTTCACACTTCCACTTACTGAATAACCTTTAGTCAACAAACCAGCATGCTAACATGGTGATAGTATTATTTTTGCATCATTCATCATTTGCTTATGTTCTTTTAACAGTAAAAAATCTGTTCTCTCTTCAATTCTTATTGCATACAATGCTAAGCAGAGTGCTGTTTACAGCTCCTCATTTTTAAAGTGCCTCTAGACCTTGATGAACAGAGATACCTTATTGTAAAAATTAATCTAAACATTTACTATTTTTGTAAGTCAATACATACAACTCTAGAAGATACAACCTGACAAAGGACAGAAATATTTTCCTCCCCCCACAGTGGGAAAGAGCTGTCTAGACAGAATCCTGTGCAATGGGCTCTAGGGTGACCCTAATTAAGTAGGGAGTTTGGGCCAGATGACCTACTGTGTTGCCTTCTAACCTTATCTATTCTGTGATTCTGTGATTTTACAAAAAAAAAGGAACCAAATGTGTAGAAGTTATTTTTCCAGTTATTGTGGGGCCAGCCACTGAAAAAGCAAGGGCCCTAAACCAACAGCTGCAGTGCCTACAAAAATATTGGCAAGAAAACAAGTGAAAAGGAACAGCAAAGTAATGGAAGGTTGTTGTTTGTCTTCTCTGGTGACATAAAAGAGGAATGTGTTACAGTGGGCAAAGCAAGATATTTCAGTGCACATTCACTCAATTAGTCTTGGGATCACTTCTTTTAAGGACTTTTGTTGAAATCTCTAAAGAAAGAAGGATGAAAGTAATTGAAACCTAGACCTTCAAAGACCATCTCATTGAAGAATGTTAATAGCTGATGAACAATTTACCAATTCATTTGTTTATAGTCTCTTTCTTCCATCTAATGGTCAGCCAAACTACTCCTCAAAAATTCCATTAAGTTTTATAATCACTATTTATTGACTACCTTGGATCCTTTATTTCCAGCCTCTTCCGTCTCTTGAGGAACTGATCTTCAAAATACCTCTTTTTGGATTATATGTTGCTCCAACCCATCATCAGGGAGTTGAATTAGTGCAATACATCATAAAGTTGCTTTTCTATCACTCACTAGTGTAACTACCTGACAACAGCACATAGAGAACACCACAGTTTTATCTTGAATGTTTGGCTTCAGCATTAAAGTATTTAAAGTTGGGGTTTTTTTAAGATTTAATCAATAGTCATAGTGAAAGCAATAGAACTCTGGTGGAAGAAGCTATTTTCAGCACAGAAAAAAACATTGACCTTGTGGAGTGGGTCCAGAGGAGGGCCATGAAGATACTTAGAGGGGTGGAACATCTCTCCTGTAAGGAAAGACTGAGAGAGTTGGAGTTGTTCAGCCTGGATTAGATGTCTCCATGGAAACTTTATTGCAGCCTTCCAGTATCTAACAGGGTCTAACAAGAAAGATAAAGACAGATTTTGTTCTTCAGAAATAACAGAATAGTCTGCTTCTAATCCGCACTGAATTTTTTCAATACAGGTAAATGCTGAAAAACAACCAGTGTACAAGATTTTAGCCAAGAAAGGCAGTAATCAGGTGAGGCTGACCCACATTGGTGCTATCAGGGGAAGGAGGCTCCATGGTACTTCTGAAGCAGAGCAGAGCACACGAGTTAAAAATCCATTATCCTGCCAGTCAGCATGAAATTCATAGCCATAAACTTCNGAGGTATGCATCGAGTCTCTCCACTCGCTTTGCATCGAGTCTCTCTCACTGAGCTTTGCAGTGAGAATGTGTCTTCTTCATGCCACACTGAATTTGTGTAAACTAGTATTTAAGGGAATTTTTTATCTGTTTATTTATTTTTATATAAATCCAGTAACCCTTTCCACTTATATTTTGGAATAAAGGTGAAATTAAAACATTGCCCATCTTCATTAAACCAGAGGGGAAATAAGATATGGTATCCATCCAGATATGGCATGGCAGACATACTTGACAGTATGAAATTTTTAAAAGAATACTCAACATTCTGGCTGAGGTGTCTACATTCCCCAAGGCCCACTTGTAAAACAAGATGTTTGTAACTTATTGAGATTGACCCATCGCACTTTTTAATAAATAAATAGCACAGGACTTGAGGATTCCCAAGAACAATTGGTTCACCCATGCAAAGGTTGTGTCCAACTTATATCAGCTCCTTGTGCTCTGAGTTACTCTTTTATGTGTGAATATTGTCTGTTAACATTTTACTGTTACATATTGTTCTGTAGTTTGCAATTGCAGATATAAAGAAACAAAGCTCTAATAGACTCACATTTAAATTGCAAGTTTCATTTAAATCCACTATTATTATTCTCCTCCTCAACCAGCTGCAGATAACCATAAAGATAAGAATTAACAACTTAAATACAAATGTAAATGGTATCAATAGAATGCATAAGTACCAAGTGAGACTGTGAATTAATTCTCTTCATGGGGAAAATACCTTAATTACTTATGCCAATTTATTAAGTCTTCCTGTCCCTTGTGGTTTAGTTTCCATAACTCATGGAGTTCATTAAAGGGTTGCATAAATATAGATCATCCACAGAAAGTAATGAATCCTGTTACCTATTTGGTAACCTGTGTGTTCTACCTTATTAAATATGCTATATAAATATAAATATTAATATTCCAGGAAGAATGCTTATGGGAAAGCTAAAATTTCTGATTTTGTTTTTTTATATTTTACTGGGGTATTTTGATTTTTGGGTTTTTTTCTTATTATTTTTCTTTTTTTAATATGAAACTATATGCTTAGTGTCAAGAAATAATTATGGTACTAAAATCAGGCATTAATAATAGCTCATTACAAAGCAAGGCTAGCCATACTCCATTGAACTCTGTGAGAGATTTGCCATTGATTTCAGTGAAAGCAAGGTCAAGCCCACTGAGTTTAAAGATAATTGCTGTAAAGTATCCATTAGATAATAAAGGAGATTATTAATAATTGGACACCAAAAGGCTTTCATTTATCATTAGATTAATATTTGAAATTTTCTTGAATGCAAGCAATACTCCAGAAGCAATCCATTGCACCTTGTCTGCAGGGAAGTATGTTGTTAGATAATTAACCCATCTGAACCTGAATTAATGGTACTTTATACCAGTAATTCTAGAACAACTTAAAACCATAGGTGATATTTTTCCAGAATTGTGAGAAATTTTGCATAAGTATATGCTGTTGCATATATTGCAATATGTGTACTATGCTATACACATCCATGAAGAGAGCAAGCTAACATATAATTTTGGATAAAGAATAATCGCAAACATTTTCTAGGCTTCATTGAGAAAATCCTGCATTTCTCCAAGAATCATGATTTCATTAGTATTTTGTACTGAATGAATGAGGAAGGACTTCAGCTTCATAACACCATAAAGGAAGTAAAGTAATGGGTTAATAACCTCTATTAAAAAGAACCTTAAATAGGGGTTACTCCCCAATTTAAGGGAAAAAGAAACAAAATGGCAGCTTAAAATACTCCTTAAAGGTTGCAAAGATTAACTCCCACAAGCTCCCTATGAAATGGGAGATGGCTCCAGCCCCAACACCCTTCCATCGTCTCTGCTGGCTCTCTGCTTCCCTAAAAATCTGGCACAACCTCTTCCTGAGCAGCACTCACCGTGTAAATCACAGAATCATAGAATATGCTGAGTTGGAAGGGACCAGGTATCATCATCTAGTCCAACACTTGCCCTGCACAACACCATCCCCAAGAGTCACATCATATACCCAAGAGCATTGCCCAAATGTTTCTTGAACTCTGTCAGGCTTGGGGCTGTTACCAATACTCTGGGGAGCCTGTTCAGTGCCCAGCCACCCTCTTGGTAAAGAAGCTTTTCCTGATATCCAACCTAAAACTCCCCTGACACAACTTAAGGCCCTTCCCTTAGGTCCTGTCACTGGTCACCACAGAGCAGAGATCAGTGTCTGCCCCTCCCTTTCCCCTCACAAGGAAATTGTAACTGCAATGAGGTCTCTCCTCATCCTCCTCTCCTCCAGGCTGAACAGACCAAGTGTCCTCAGCTTCCCACAGCTTCCCCTCAAGTCCCTTCTCCTTCTTTATTTCCCTCCTTTGGACACTCTCCAATAGTTTAATGTCTTTCTTACATTGTGGTGCCCAAAAATGCACACAAAATAGGAGGTTAACCAACATGGTTTAAAACATCCTGCTCTGCAAAACAGAACCAACTCCTTCAGCACAGGGAAGGACTGGTAGAATTCTAATTTGATTATTTTTCTCTTCTTTTAAGATAGATGTTTACAGGTTGTAAGATCACCAGAAAACCCAACAAAACCAAAAATAAAACCAACCAAACAAACAAATCAACATAAAACCAGTCCTGTATGTTGCATTCTGAAGTCTTTGACTTTTTCCTTAACAACTCCAAAAAATTTTATGGAAATGACACATAGAAGCAAGATCCTTGAGTCTTTTTTTTTTTTTTTTTTTCTGACACTCAATCTACAGTGAGCCTGCTGTGCTAATTTTTTATTATGGGCAAGAATTCATTTCATTTAATTGCTTTATATTATACTGTCTATCAGTAATTCTAAATATAATTAGAATTCTTCGAGTTTTTTTTTCAATATATGTGTATTGCAATATCAGACATCTGTAAAACAACATAGTATTGAAAAATATCTTTACAGAAATTTTTATGGTAGCTTCACATCGATATTTGGATGAGCTTGCATTTCATTATCCCCTTAGACATATGCAAAACACATCCTTGGGTTGTGTCCTCAAAAACTACAGAAAATAATTGTGTGTATTTGTGTTCTTGTCTGTATTTCAATGCATGCCATTTTGAATGCCAGTATGTTGAAAATGTGTTCTCCTCATGACAGATTGTTGCTGTTGAGTTCAACACGACACAAAATAGACTCCAGTTCAATCAGAGAGGCAAAAACCTTTTATTAAGAAATTACACTCCATATATAAAGTAGATAGTGAAAAAAAACTCTATTGGATAAAATTCTAAAACTAAACACGCTACAGGCTAAAAGGTATAAACAATTATCTTAGCCAATTAGAAAGACTCTCACATACTGTTTGCAGGTGCAAGTATTGTTTACATTCTTGCTTTGATGTTGACCCAAAGTCCTGAGAACCATGGATTATTTTGGTTCAGTCTATGGGGTTTTCTCACAGACACTGTTTCATGGCTTTCACAGAGATTTTCTCTGTTCCAACATGACAACATGACGACAGATCATCTGAGAATTAATCAAGCCAAAGCCATGCAGACATTATTGTTGTTTATTGTGTTCAAATATTCTTCTTAGCAGTAATTCAGTTCATGACCCTTTAGGTACACCGTTGCCAAGGATTGGTTCCCACCAGCGTCCTTCAATTGCTTTGTGAAATGGGCATAGGGATTGCATGGATGAGAGGAGAAGTGTTCTAGGTGGGAAAAAACATCAAGGGCAAGGAAATTCCATATCTTTTGATGTCACTCAGCTTCAGGTAAAAGGGCATTACAGGTTGCAGGAGTGCTAATTAAAACTGATAGTTGTTTACTTACCTTGATGTGACTTTCAAATAGCTTACAAAACTTGCCATTCCTGACAAGAGGAAGTGCCTAAGTCCATGTATGATTTATAAGTCTTCCTTCTTTTTCAGTCCAGATGTAAACGTAATGATCTTGGTGAGCAAGAACCAAAAGATAGAGCTGTACATACTAATTCTGAGGGCATGGCAATTCCCACTAGCAAAGTGTCTTTTCTTTCCCTGCCTGTTTTAGTGGAAAATTGATTAACCTGAGTGTGGTATTGACATTTTTTTCCTTACAATTTTTTGTAACAAACAATATAATTTCTAACATAGGAAGAAGCTGACACTAACATCACCTTGTTGGAGAATGACTAGCAGCTCTGTCTTGTTAGTCTTTCCCAAGTTACAGTACTCTCAAACACACCTCAAACTTTCTCTAATGCTCTGAAGTAGATATTGTTGCAGGGAGTGATGTTGTAGTCCATATTGTATAAAAATCAGTAAATAATTTTTTCTTTGTTTCAATGACATTGATTATTTCACTACTAATAACTGATATGGCCTAGAACAGATTAACAGGCAAAAGCCACAAAGTGCCTATGAAAGATAATTTTTGATCTGAGAAAGGTTTTCCAGAATGTGTGAAGTGCAAAAAAAAACCATACACAAAAGTAATTCTGCTGCAAAAACTATTTGATGGCAGCTTTCAATTTCAGCTATCATGAGGCAGTTAGAAAAAAATAAATGTCCATATGAATTACGTCCATGGCATATTTCTCTATGATGAAGGCTTGGACCATTGAGAGCAATATCAAAATACTGAGTGTCTCTGCACACAAAGAGGAATGGAGGACTTTTCTTGATAATTTGAGGGAGATTTTGCTGCTTTAAGCATGTGTTCATAGATATGGTTTTCAGGTAGTTTTTTGTTGGGCAGCTTTGGAGTAATTCCATTGCTTGTTTGCTTTTTCTTGTGATAGTTCATACAAGTATAGCAGTCAACAAAAGAGTAATTTTGACATGGGGGTGTTATTAACCTTATAGCCAACATTAGCTTCTACTGTATTTCCCTGGTTATTGTCTAATGATCCATGGCTAAATACCTTATCCTTCATTTTAATATTTTAATTTCATGAAATCATAGAATGGTTTGGGTTGGAAAGGACTTTAAAGTTCCTATAGTTCCAACCCAACTGCTGAGGGCAGGGACATCTCCCACTAGACCAGGTTGCTGAAAGCCCCATCCAGCCTGGCCTTGAACACTTCCAGGGATGGGGCATCCAACTTCTCTGGGCAACTTTTTCCAGTGCCTCATTACCCTTACAGAAAAAATCCCTTCCCAATAGCTAATCTAAATCTGCCCTCTTTGTTTGATGACTTTCACCCATCCTATCATTGCATGCTCTTGTAAAAACTCCCTCTCTATCTTTCTTGTAAGCCCCTTTTAGGTATTGGAAAGCTTTTAACAACTAGTTTGCTGTTTTTTTTCTGAATGAAATGAGACAGCATGGTAATAAAGCAGACACTGAAAGTCTGAAACACTGACAATGCTCCCAGATGTTAACTTGCAAGGTAGATCCACTCCCATTTGAGCCTGTCTCCTTGACCTGAAGGATTAAGGAGGAAATCAGCTGAGTCATCGCATTCCATTTTTTCTCCCAGAGCTCACTATAAGTTCTCTCAATTTGTCCCATATGATCCTGGAGAGGGTCATAGGTGCCCATCTTGAGCAACATGAGATAAAGGGCTGGACAAGCCTTAGCAGCCTCTGTAACATAGAAAATCTTCATGTGAAAGCACCAAACCTCCAGTGACAACAGGCCCACTTAAGCTAATGTTTTGTCCCTGTATCCATCCTCACCAACCACTTCTGGTGCTGACTTTTGGTTCAGCCCCAGTAGGCTTCTGGAGTTTGTCTTGATGGAGCTTGATCATCTCCACTGTCTGTTAGGGCACTCTAATTATACCACAAGTTCAAATTTGAGAGCACAGAAGGAGCATTGCTCCTCTGTCAGAAGTCTGAAATCTCCATCTTTCTCCATTTTGGGACTATCCAGCCAGCACTTGTTCAAGCCCTCGGCTGCCCCTCCTTCCTTTCATTATGTGGCTCAGGATATCTGCAAGGTTTCTGCAAAGACCCTGCCTCTTATTCACAAGGGATCTATTTGAGGCTTATCACTTGGAAATTTCTGAAATATCAAGTTATTCTGAACCATACTGTGCTGCCTCAAGAAAATTGCTTTACATATATTAAGTATATCAGACTAAGCAAAAGCACTTTACTTCAAAATCTGTTTATATCCAAATGCCATCTGCTGCCGGGTGGGTTTTTTTCATGCAATAAATGATGTGTGACAAAGGTCATACGTACTGCTCTATTGATATTTCAGCATGACACACAATTTTGTAAAGGAATCTCATGCAGAAACGATTTGTTTTGCTACAGAGATGGTGTAAAGTTTAAATGCTCTGTCATAAAATAAAAGACAGCTTCTGTACCTTGGGCACGCAGGAATCAGCATATTCATTAATTTTAGGACAGCTGCATGCTGGTGTTATAGCACTGGAAGTTATTGATACAGGGAACCTACAGAGAACACAGGAAGAACAAAGCAGTATTTAATTTGCATGTTGTTAGTGATCAGTACTTTTTATAGCTAATTTCTATGATTTTTTATTAGACTTTTAGACAACTAAATAGTAGCTAAGAATTCCTATGATTCATGACTTCATCAAAGTACTCCTTTGTAATGAAGGTTGTGTTATTCTTTATAGTAGCACAAGATAATACCATTCTGATAATGTCCTGATGTAAAATGTGAACTTTAGTACTGCAGTGTAAGCAACTGGGAAAAATTCTCAGGACATTATCCCTGTTCCACATGTTTCTCTCTGACATGATGTGTTGCCATCTTCTGGTCAGAATTCACTGGTTGAAAGGAAGGAGAGAGCATGAGTGGAGGAATCCTGAGCAGAGAGCATGGGAGTGGGTTAAAGGCAGGCCCCTGAAAGGAAGCAAGCATGACTGTGAACCCTTGCAGTTCAGACATAAGCTCTCCCACTGAACTATCCCTTGGCAGAGTGACCAAGGTGAGAGGAAGGCTGTTTTACAGGGTAGCAAGGCTGCCATGGTGGCTGCAGCAAGGTTTGTTCCGGGAGATGGACACAAGGAAGCTGCCGGTACACTGCTTTGGGGAAAGAGCACTTCCTCGCTTGGATCCACAGCCAGATAAAGTGTAAAGGCTGATTTCAAGTTGTTCAAAATTTACAACAATTGGTGCACGTGCAGGTGCTAAAATGTCAAATACTGAGAAAGTTACAAAGTCTGGGAAACTCCTTAATTAGGAACAGCAGAAGAAGATTTTTGAAGACTGCATTTTTTTAGGCTTCTAAACCATTGGCTTTAATCTCTTCACAGAAGCCCTAGTGGAACAGTTAAAATAAACTGGGAAACATCTGTCAGCTAACAGTGGCACAACTTAGATCCTTTACAGTTTTCAGATGCTTGGAGCTCAGATTTTTTCATTCTAACAAAGTGATGTGCAGTGTGAGGGTATTAAGATGAGGAAAACCTGTATGGTTTAGAGTAGCTAGGGACATCTTCATAACACAGTTGTGCCAAATAGTGCTCATTTTGTGTTGAATCTTTTTAGGTATGTAATTCCACCATGAGTATATAGATATTCTACTCCTGTCTCTCTGTAAACATTGAGTCATGGTGACAAATGTTCAGGGGTGCAGCCTGCATGGTATTCTTACTCACATGTATATACTTTAATGAATTACTCAGTATTAATGTGATAGCTAAAAACCAGGAACTTCCAGATTAATTCTTTTATAGTACCTGATAATTCCTCAAGTTAGACAATGCATGATTTTCACTCTCATCTTCTTTTAATAACTAAACAGTTACTTTCTTCAGCAGCTTGTTCTGAGTGCATGCTACTTCTACTAATTGATTGAAAAATAACAGGGTAGAAATGCCTGCAGCCAGAGAAATATAAGTTCTCTCAATTATAAGTGTATTTCCATGGTAAGACCTTGCGTCTTCAAATTTTTAAAACTGTACACTGCTCAGAGAAAGTGCCCATGTAATCAGTAATAGCAGTGATGCCACATGCTAAAGGAGAAAGATGCATCTTGTTCTGTCTCAAGGAGTATTTTTGAATACTTCTTGTTCTTTAGCTTTCCTTAGTCCTAAAAAAAGCAATTACCTGTAGGACTGAGAAAAGCAGTGGTGTCATAGAATGTTTAGGAGAAGGTTTTGTCATTCTTCTCAGCCCAGTACCCAAAGCAAAGACATCAGCAGCAAACAAGAAAAACTGCAAAACTATGTGGAACTGTTGATCTTTTAGGTTAACTGACATTGGATGTACATTTAACAAAAGGAAACATTATTCTGAGTACTAAATTCTTGTGAACCATTTAAGATGACAGCCTGTAGATTTCATATAGAAATTTTTAAGTACCTCACCTTCATTTAAAAAAAAAAAAAATCTTGTTTTATCTTGGAAATCAGTCTTGGTGGAAGTAATACCCTAGTGTCTCATCTTAAGCTTTTAATATTCATTGTTTGTGTTCCCTGGATTCTCAAATACAGAGATGAAGAACTAGAGTTGCAAACACTACAAAAGAGTGATAACTTCAGCTGTCATTTTGTACCATCTGTGCATCTCGGTACTGCACATCTCAATGAATTGCTTAATCCTTCAGCAATTTGCTTTTATTTTCAAGAAAAACATTCTCTCTTTGCAAGCAAAGCAGAACTTATGTAGTCCTTTCATCTTCCCATAATAATACCTGCTTTACAATGGACCCTGCCTCCAGGGTACCATTCTGCTAGAGTGTGGAGGTGCTCTTGATTTTTTCAATGGAATTTGTCTGAGATGCTGTCCAGATCCCAGGGCTTGACACCGCACAAAAGCCAACCAAACAACTCTTCCGTGGGGGTTGCAATCATTTTACAGTGCTATTGCAGGAAATCCTAAAACAACATAGAAACCTTTGTATTGTTGCTATTAAGTCTTCTTAATTCCTTCTCAGAACAGTCAATCTCTTTTTATACCTTTGCATTTGTATTCAGTTTGCAGGTTTTGGTAAAAGGGGTCTACAGGGGTGGATGCTGTGAGAAGCTGCCAGAAGCTTCTCCCATGTCCAACAGACCTGATGCCAGGCAGCTCCAGGACTGACCCACTGCTGGCCAAGGCTGAGCCCATCAGCAGTGCTGGTAGCACCTCTGGAATAACAGATTTAAGAAGAGAGAAAAATTACTTTGCAGAAACAAATTGCAGCCAGAGAAGAGAGGGAGAAACAGTTCTGCAGACACCAAGGTCAGTGAAGAAAGAGAGGGAGGAGGTGCTTCAGGCACTGGAGCAAAGATCCCCCTGCAGCTCGTGGTGCAGGCCCATGGTGAGGCAGCTGTGCCCCCGCAGCCCATGGAGGGCCATGGGGGAGCAGAGACCCACCTGCAGCCTGAAGGAGCCCACACTAAACCAGGTGGATGCCCAAAGCAGGCTGTGGTCACATGGCAAGCCCGTGCTGGAGCAGGCTCTTGACAGGATCTCTAGCTGCACGGAGAGGGGAGCCCAGACTGAAGCAGTACTTTTGGTAGGATTTGTGGCCCCAGAGGGGATCCACGCTGGAACAGCCTGTCCTTGAAGGACAGAACCTTGTGGAAGGGACTCACAATGGAGCAGTTTGTGAAGAACTGCAGCTTGTGGGAAGGACTCACATTGAATAAATTAGCGGAGTATTTCTGCCATCTGCCATGGGAGGGACCCCAGACTAGAGCAGAGGAAGAGTTTGAGGTGTTCTGTCCCTGAGGAGGAAGGAGCAGCAGCAACATGTGATGAAGTGACTGCAGCCCTATTCCCCATTCCCCTGTGCCTCTCAGACGGAAGTGGGAGAGAAATTGAGAGTGAAGTTGAGCCCAGGAAGAAGGAAGTGGTTAGTGGTGAGTTTATTTTATTCATTTATTAAAATTTGGGTTTATTTCTCATTACTCTAATCTGATTTAATTGGTAATAAACAAAACTAATTTCCCCAAGTCTGTTTCGCTTCTGACTGTAACTNAGATTTCATATAGAAATTTTTAAGTACCTCACCTTCATTTAAAAAAAAAAAAAATCTTGTTTTATCTTGGAAATCAGTCTTGGTGGAAGTAATACCCTAGTGTCTCATCTTAAGCTTTTAATATTCATTGTTTGTGTTCCCTGGATTCTCAAATACAGAGATGAAGAACTAGAGTTGCAAACACTACAAAAGAGTGATAACTTCAGCTGTCATTTTGTACCATCTGTGCATCTCGGTACTGCACATCTCAATGAATTGCTTAATCCTTCAGCAATTTGCTTTTATTTTCAAGAAAAACATTCTCTCTTTGCAAGCAAAGCAGAACTTATGTAGTCCTTTCATCTTCCCATAATAATACCTGCTTTACAATGGACCCTGCCTCCAGGGTACCATTCTGCTAGAGTGTGGAGGTGCTCTTGATTTTTTCAATGGAATTTGTCTGAGATGCTGTCCAGATCCCAGGGCTTGACACCGCACAAAAGCCAACCAAACAACTCTTCCGTGGGGGTTGCAATCATTTTACAGTGCTATTGCAGGAAATCCTAAAACAACATAGAAACCTTTGTATTGTTGCTATTAAGTCTTCTTAATTCCTTCTCAGAACAGTCAATCTCTTTTTATACCTTTGCATTTGTATTCAGTTTGCAGGTTTTGGTAAAAGGGGTCTACAGGGGTGGATGCTGTGAGAAGCTGCCAGAAGCTTCTCCCATGTCCAACAGACCTGATGCCAGGCAGCTCCAGGACTGACCCACTGCTGGCCAAGGCTGAGCCCATCAGCAGTGCTGGTAGCACCTCTGGAATAACAGATTTAAGAAGAGAGAAAAATTACTTTGCAGAAACAAATTGCAGCCAGAGAAGAGAGGGAGAAACAGTTCTGCAGACACCAAGGTCAGTGAAGAAAGAGAGGGAGGAGGTGCTTCAGGCACTGGAGCAAAGATCCCCCTGCAGCTCGTGGTGCAGGCCCATGGTGAGGCAGCTGTGCCCCCGCAGCCCGTGGAGGGCCATGGGGGAGCAGAGACCCACCTGCAGCCTGAAGGAGCCCACACTAAACCAGGTGGATGCCCAAAGCAGGCTGTGGTCACATGGCAAGCCCGTGCTGGAGCAGGCTCTTGACAGGATCTCTAGCTGCACGGAGAGGGGAGCCCAGACTGAAGCAGTACTTTTGGTAGGATTTGTGGCCCCAGAGGGGATCCACGCTGGAACAGCCTGTCCTTGAAGGACAGAACCTTGTGGAAGGGACTCACAATGGAGCAGTTTGTGAAGAACTGCAGCTTGTGGGAAGGACTCACNGAGCAGAGACCCACCTGCAGCCTGAAGGAGCCCACACTAAACCAGGTGGATGCCCAAAGCAGGCTGTGGTCACATGGCAAGCCCGTGCTGGAGCAGGCTCTTGACAGGATCTCTAGCTGCACGGAGAGGGGAGCCCAGACTGAAGCAGTACTTTTGGTAGGATTTGTGGCCCCAGAGGGGATCCACGCTGGAACAGCCTGTCCTTGAAGGACAGAACCTTGTGGAAGGGACTCACAATGGAGCAGTTTGTGAAGAACTGCAGCTTGTGGGAAGGACTCACATTGAATAAATTAGCGGAGTATTTCTGCCATCTGCCATGGGAGGGACCCCAGACTAGAGCAGAGGAAGAGTTTGAGGTGTTCTGTCCCTGAGGAGGAAGGAGCAGCAGCAACATGTGATGAAGTGACTGCAGCCCTATTCCCCATTCCCCTGTGCCTCTCAGACGGAAGTGGGAGAGAAATTGAGAGTGAAGTTGAGCCCAGGAAGAAGGAAGTGGTTAGTGGTGAGTTTATTTTATTCATTTATTAAAATTTGGGTTTATTTCTCATTACTCTAATCTGATTTAATTGGTAATAAACAAAACTAATTTCCCCAAGTCTGTTTCGCTTCTGACTGTAACTGAGTGATGTAACTGAGCAACTTATGCTGAGTGAGTTCTCCCTGTCCTTATCTTGATCCATGAGCATTTCATTACATTTTCTCTCCCCTGTCCAGCTGAGGAGGAGAGAATTGCTTTAGTGGCCAGCCAGAGTCAACCCACCAATCAATAAAAGAAAATAATTCTCTGCTCAGCTAATGGGTTTGTTTTGCTTTTTTCTTGGAGGAAGTCTCCTTTCACCACAGTCATAAAGTGTCAAGTCAACTAAATTGGAAACTTGTTCTTCNAAAAAATCTTGTTTTATCTTGGAAATCAGTCTTGGTGGAAGTAATACCCTAGTGTCTCATCTTAAGCTTTTAATATTCATTGTTTGTGTTCCCTGGATTCTCAAATACAGAGATGAAGAACTAGAGTTGCAAACACTACAAAAGAGTGATAACTTCAGCTGTCATTTTGTACCATCTGTGCATCTCGGTACTGCACATCTCAATGAATTGCTTAATCCTTCAGCAATTTGCTTTTATTTTCAAGAAAAACATTCTCTCTTTGCAAGCAAAGCAGAACTTATGTAGTCCTTTCATCTTCCCATAATAATACCTGCTTTACAATGGACCCTGCCTCCAGGGTACCATTCTGCTAGAGTGTGGAGGTGCTCTTGATTTTTTCAATGGAATTTGTCTGAGATGCTGTCCAGATCCCAGGGCTTGACACCGCACAAAAGCCAACCAAACAACTCTTCCGTGGGGGTTGCAATCATTTTACAGTGCTATTGCAGGAAATCCTAAAACAACATAGAAACCTTTGTATTGTTGCTATTAAGTCTTCTTAATTCCTTCTCAGAACAGTCAATCTCTTTTTATACCTTTGCATTTGTATTCAGTTTGCAGGTTTTGGTAAAAGGGGTCTACAGGGGTGGATGCTGTGAGAAGCTGCCAGAAGCTTCTCCCATGTCCAACAGACCTGATGCCAGGCAGCTCCAGGACTGACCCACTGCTGGCCAAGGCTGAGCCCATCAGCAGTGCTGGTAGCACCTCTGGAATAACAGATTTAAGAAGAGAGAAAAATTACTTTGCAGAAACAAATTGCAGCCAGAGAAGAGAGGGAGAAACAGTTCTGCAGACACCAAGGTCAGTGAAGAAAGAGAGGGAGGAGGTGCTTCAGGCACTGGAGCAAAGATCCCCCTGCAGCTCGTGGTGCAGGCCCATGGTGAGGCAGCTGTGCCCCCGCAGCCCGTGGAGGGCCATGGGGGAGCAGAGACCCACCTGCAGCCTGAAGGAGCCCACACTAAACCAGGTGGATGCCCAAAGCAGGCTGTGGTCACATGGCAAGCCCGTGCTGGAGCAGGCTCTTGACAGGATCTCTAGCTGCACGGAGAGGGGAGCCCAGACTGAAGCAGTACTTTTGGTAGGATTTGTGGCCCCAGAGGGGATCCACGCTGGAACAGCCTGTCCTTGAAGGACAGAACCTTGTGGAAGGGACTCACAATGGAGCAGTTTGTGAAGAACTGCAGCTTGTGGGAAGGACTCACATTGAATAAATTAGCGGAGTATTTCTGCCATCTGCCATGGGAGGGACCCCAGACTAGAGCAGAGGAAGAGTTTGAGGTGTTCTGTCCCTGAGGAGGAAGGAGCAGCAGCAACATGTGATGAAGTGACTGCAGCCCTATTCCCCATTCCCCTGTGCCTCTCAGACGGAAGTGGGAGAGAAATTGAGAGTGAAGTTGAGCCCAGGAAGAAGGAAGTGGTTAGTGGTGAGTTTATTTTATTCATTTATTAAAATTTGGGTTTATTTCTCATTACTCTAATCTGATTTAATTGGTAATAAACAAAACTAATTTCCCCAAGTCTGTTTCGCTTCTGACTGTAACTGAGTGATGTAACTGAGCAACTTATGCTGAGTGAGTTCTCCCTGTCCTTATCTTGATCCATGAGCATTTCATTACATTTTCTCTCCCCTGTCCAGCTGAGGAGGAGAGAATTGCTTTAGTGGCCAGCCAGAGTCAACCCACCAATCAATAAAAGAAAATAATTCTCTGCTCAGCTAATGGGTTTGTTTTGCTTTTTTCTTGGAGGAAGTCTCCTTTCACCACAGTCATAAAGTGTCAAGTCAACTAAATTGGAAACTTGTTCTTCCTGCTTGAGTTCCCTGCACCCTACAAGTGTCTTTAATTTTTCTCTTGTAGAAAAGTGAAACTACTTTCCAAATCCTTACACAAATGGAGAGCAATTTAAACAGTTACTAATACTAGCTATCCCATAACTGGAAGAAATACTAACCTCAGGGAAAATGAGTCTTTCTTGTTTAAATGCTGGAAGGAGATCTGTGCTTTTGTGCCTACAGAAGTAGACAAAACGAGAATGAAGAATCACATTTCAAACACTTTCCCAGGCTTGTCTTTTTTTCCTGTTTTATCTTTTGCATCTTTTCAGTGCTACACAGAGATAAAGAAATCTCAACTCATTGCTAAAGTGATGCAGAACTTACTTGAGAAATTTATCTTCCTTCTAGAAAAAAACTTTTCAATTTAAATATTCATTTTGTTCAGCATCTTTGTCTTGAGGGATTTCTTACATAGATTGTACAGAGATGAAAACTGAAAATCTGCATTTAGATAGAAATATCAGGAAAGGCCTTCTTTACAAATAAGCAGTGTTGCTTTTTCCTTCCTTACAGTAAGGTATGAAATAATTTTTCTCTTCCATTCCTTAAATAATGACACTAAAGCATGACTTCATGGTCCCCTAAACACTGAGGGTGAAGATGTTGTAATAACTCTAATTTTGTATGATGAACCAAACTTCCTGCATTGAATTTCCAAAAAGATGTATCTTTCTATTTACTATAAATATCTTCTTTTCTTCATTCAAGTATGGTGACCACATTAGAGGTCAACAGAAACAAATAGGAGAGCTAAGGAATAACATTTCTGTTATATTCTTGCACAAGGTCTTGCTGCAGTCCATTTATTAGGAAAGAAAGGTTAGAAGTGACTGATGAATTTTTAATAGGTTTTCCTAGATTTCAGTGGCTGTCATTTGTTTTCAGTCAATAATTCACATGGTTACAGAAGGCAACCCAATTGATTTTTAGTGTAGCAGTACTTGGAAAAAAGGATTGTAAAATGCTTCATAACACTTTACACATGCTGGGACAAATTCTGCCCCAGCTCACATCCAGGTAATATCACTGATTTCACAAAGGCTGGATGAGACCCAGAGGAATGACATTGGAAGCAGGGTATCTACAGTCTGTAGGAGAAGATCCCCAGTGTCTCACTCGATCATGAAATACCAGGTGCAAGGAGAGGGAAGGACACAGAGAACAAGTGAAATTCTTACACCCAAAATGATCCCATGCACTCTATTGGAAAAATACTAATAGACATGAAAGGAATAGGACTTCCCCATTAGGATAAATAGTGAATTTACCACAGCCTTTTGTTTTCCTCCACAAATAGTCTTTGCTTAGAGAACAAATTAATGAAAATCACTGCTGTAGCACCAAGCATGACAGTTAAGTTACAACAAAATGTCTTTAATGTGGCCGGAGTGGTTCAAACCAAATCCACCAGACAGTAAAATAACAGGCAGATTTAATGAGGTGAATTCACAGCCAGGAAGTTTCCAGGAACAAAGCATGACTCGATTGTTATTATGAGATCCAGAGAAAACAAGTCAGTCATGTAATTGTACTTCCAGTTAATAATGGCATGTGCAAAACTGATTCCTCAGTGTTGTGTTTGCAAGCATTATGCTTATGATAAGGACACATTTGAAGTAGGTGTCCTTACAACAAAGGCAAAAGGCCTTTGTTATAGAAAATTTAAGTTGGGGGGAAATATACAGAAAGCTTGGTGTTTAATATGGTTTTATGTAAATGAAACTTGTGATCCAAAAGACAGAAGATAAAGCAGCTTGATTGGTCAAACCCTGGAGTGATGCACCATAGTGGGTAATGATGACTCTGAAGAACCCAGTGTTCTGGATGCGTCCTTAACAACCTGCAGGTGTTGAAAAACCCATTTTAGTGCTGCTCTTCCAGTGAAGAAATACAATTTCATCATCTTCTTCTGACGAAATACAGTCTTACTGAGCCAGTATGAATGATCTGACCAAAACCTCTAAAACCACGTTGACATGAATATGTGATCTTGGAAAACGTTATAAAAATTGCTGACTACTCAAGCTTTATGATGATCTTCAGTTTTTTAATGAACCTTATTGCAAGTTTAGAAGCAAGAGAGATTGATCATTGCACTGCTGTCTCTCTCCCCATTTGGGAAACAAACTTGGAAGGAGCCAAAGATGAATTTATCTACGTTATAGCACCAGGAATGAATGGAATTCCTGCATGGATTTACTATGTTAACTGAATACTTTCTTTGAAATTATTGAGTCAAGACATTTACCATTCACTCCAAAAGTACTGCTACCTGAAGCTAAAAACTGTTGTAAAGAACTTCAGTAAGCTTAAAAGCATTGCAAGGACTGCGACTGCAGATTATTTTTACACTCTATTGTTTATTTATCTGCATCAACCTATTGATTGCAGCATTGTGGTGAAAGCTCTGTGGTACCTGAGCTGAGAAGAGCAGATGAACAACGAAATAGAGGCATGGCAAGGCTTTTTAACAGATTGATTGTGCTTACAGGTTGTAATTAATCTATTGAATCTGATGGTTGTGGAGGTAAGACAAGTATTTTCACCATTTAAAGGTATTTAAATGCTCACCTGACTGTATTATGATTTAAGACATTCAAACCCCGGGTGTCTGATTACACTAGTTTGTAGATAATATGCCTGAGAGTCACAAGTTATTTAGCAACTTCTTTTTTCAGGCCTCATGACTTATAGACAAGATAGAGTAGAGTGATTGGAGGATAAGAAAAATGTTAGTAATCAAAGTATTGAAGGATTTCTTGATTGTGCTTATGGCCAATTGCAGCACTTGTCAGGATGTTCATACCAGGCTGCACTGCAGCACTGGATATAAGCCATTCTACCTAGTCTGAATCTCATCTTCAGAATAAATGCGTGTTTCAACACTCTCTAAAGTAAAGCTCTTACAGATGTTAGATGAGAAGGCTCTCTCAACGTACTCTGAAGTTGAGAGAAACCAGATTTAACTAGTGGTGTAAATTACAGGGTACAGAAACATCAAGAAGAAAAGTGACATCTTTTTTTCATAATAAAAGCTTCTCTAAATGGTATTTATATGCTTCTTGTGAAGTGAAGGGTCTGAGAAAACCCAGTGCAAGAGACATGCCTCTCATTATTCCATCTCCATTTATTTTAAGTTGCCTGCTTCCTCTCCAATGCATGCTTCAAGCTCTAAATCCTTCTAAATCCTTTAAGAGACTAGAGGATATGGGTCTTATAAAAGTAATGTAACTCTGCTGAACTTTGCCTTCCTAAAATGTTCTTACTCCCTCCAGAAGCATGTAGTTCACAGCAGTGAACCACTACATTAAAACTACTTGACAACCTGACCAAGCCAAGTTATAATAGACAGTTTCCTGCAGGGTATCTTCCCAAGCATTAAAGGAAAGGAATAACCAATACTCTAAAAAAAAAAGAAGCCAGTAAAGGATTTTAATGAATGATACAATTGTTATATTCTTCCTGAGCTAATAATAATAAAACTTCTGTGATATTTATTTGGATACTGGACTTACACAGATATCTCCGTGCACACACACAAAAAGGAAATCACAGCACCATTCAGTTTTGCAGGGACATCCTGAGACCACCTTGTCCACTCCCTGAACTTAATCAGGCTCAGCTAGAGCGGGTGGCCAAGGGTCACATCCAGTTGAGTTTTGGATCTCTCCATAGATCCACAAGTCTCCTACTAAGACAGATAAAGAAGTTTTTGCTGTCAGCTAAAGAATGAAGAATTTTTAATTCTTCAAAATTACGTCATTTGTGATATTATATCAGAGGCTATAGAGTTCTGCTTTTACTTAACCTATTAATAATGTGCCTTTTGATTTACTTAGAGCCACAATTGCTCACTAGGGACTGAAGATATATAAACTGGAAAATGAGCCTTTCAATCACTCAGTCTTGGCTCTAGAGGAGAAATTAGTCTGAAGCTTGTTCACTGAGAACATTTTTCTCATTCCCCAGGGGTTCATTTATAAGAACCAAGAGCATTAGTGCCCAGTGTGAAACTGTCTAGATGGCTTCCAGCAAGAAATCAAACCACTCTTTGCTCCCAAAGCATTTTGTTCAATACAGGGTTGGGACTTTTCAAGTAGTGTTTTTCCAGGAGACATAAATGGAGGGTAGGTCACCATAGTACCCCCACTCTGTTAGCACTGATCTCTTGTTCTCATGTCCTAGCACAGAAAACCAGTCCAGTGTGATGCTGATTTCTGGCTCCTCTGGGCGATGTACAAGATGCAAGTAGCCTGCTGTGCAAGAACAAGGCAGTCTATATTCTAGCTAATTTGAAGTGTTGTGCTCCATGACACATTTGAGTACAGGTGGGAGGGGGTTTCCCTAACACAATTGTGTAAAAGCACACAGCCCCTATTCAGGCAGCAGTTACACCTAATCCAGAGCTTATGACTAGGGACCCACTTTTTTCCTGCGCCATGTGCTTATGGGGCTTGAATGAAGCAAGGAGAGTGACAGCACACCCATAATTTCCTAGCAAAACTAAGTTATAACCACTGCGAAGAAATCATAAGGTGTTCTGTGAACACTGGAAAATAGCATCTATCTTGTTATTAGGACTGAAATATACTAATCACAGTCTGACTATGTCTTACAGAACAGTTGTCTCTGAGCTGCCCAGGTAGCTTCAGTTTTGTGGAGGAGAATCCAGGCAATAGTTTTTCTTTCCAAAGCTGACATAACTGTGTGGATGGAAACACATCTTTGCCAAGACTCTTTCAGTGCAAAGGACCATGCTGCCTCACTCAGGGGTTGACCTCAGAGCTCAGCTATACCTGCTGATACCGTTGTGGCATCTTGCATTAACCAGGCTGCCAGGGACATGGCTTACAACCAGAGAGGAGGGGGAGAAGGCATCAGGCCCCCCTGTACACCTGGAAGGGGAGTCTTTTCAGCTGTCTGGCTTAGAGCATTAGGTCTGAAAAGCACATCAAGTCACAGTTCATAGCACCTCGGAGAGCCGAGCAGACGGCTTCCTACATATTTCCCTTGTCTAGCTCATTAAAGCTCCTGATTTAAGGAGATCTGTTTAGGTTCCAAGCCCTTAATAATCCAGGACTCTTCCACAGCCATCCTTTTAAATTTCCCCCACAAAGACTTTATTCAGTGGCAGCTTTAAGCCGACTGATAGGTGGGCATTGCTCTCTGGGTGGTTGTCTGTCTTGTAACCTGACACATAAATGAACCCCTCTCTGGGTATGTGTATATATCAAATTGCTCTTGACAGAACATGTTATTCTGAAGGTCTTTAGTAAATACCATGAGCACCAGCTGTTCACTACATTCGCCACAGCCTTGTCTTAATGATTAACTTATTGCTAAATGAGTGTTGTAAATAACCACTTCAGAGCTTTGGGGACATTTTATTTGTTCTGTAACATACACCAACATGGCAATATTCATGCATGAGACAGATGTTTATCTGTGAGAGTTTACACAGACAGAGCTCCTGACTTCTGCAGTTTGATAATAAAATGCACTCATGGGAGAAGAACAAGTTTCGATATCTTCTCTCCCCTCACCTCCCTAAGCCTTTCAGAAAGATAGGTTCTAATTATGAAATGCTCGTTGAAACCCTTGTTTTGAGGCAATTAAGGCTATTCCTAAGCCAAGTGAAAAGGATTGCTGAAAGGCACAGACCCAGGCTATTCACAAAGACAGTAAATTTTTGTGTGAAAGCAATTAAGAAAAGAAACACACATTCTCAAGACAGCAAGGAGATTCTGGTGTGATAGGAAAGAACTTCATGTGATCTCCAGAAGTTAAAGTATCTCAAAAGTGTTCAAACTATTTGCTTTGAAAAAAGTTTGAAAATGGAAGAAGAGCGTATTTATGCCAAATTCTTAGAAAATCTCTTTGTCTTTCAGTAAATACATGAGGAGTACACCGACAAGACTTCCAGGAAAAAACTAATATATGAAACATGTCATATACATGCTATAAGGTTTCTTTGNAAAAAAAAAACACCACAAAAAAACGTGGAAAAGGAAGATGAAGAAGAAATTAAAAATAAAAATGCCATAATTTTCTTACATGTTAGAATTCTAATAATCAAAGGTATTCAGAGGTTTGGTATGAAAATCTTGAGAAGTATCGTTTACCTAAATATCCAAGAAAGATTACTGGCAAATTTTCCCCAAATTCCTGTTTCCAGTACAGGGTATTTGTAAAGCAAATCACCTGAATTAATTATCCTTTCTCAACTTGAAGAGTATAAATGAGAAGTTAACAGGGTTATTACTTGAGAAAGTCTCTACTTTCACTACTTCGGAATGCAGAATAGGATTCCGAGAACACAGTGTCACTCAGTGCCAACCCCTGCATAAATTCTTGTCAATATAATATATATTGCTATATAATGAAATCCCTTGAATTTTCAAATGTGTTAAAGTGTATTTTGTGTGCATAGTCTTGGACTGACAGTGTTTTGAATAGAGAGTCACTGGTCCTGTGTGTGGCCATTTTGAATTCATGACATATTTCTGACTCTGAGTGTTTCCATCCAGAAAATTGGAGTAAGGAAAGCAATCTTC